>JACEFZ010016175.1:10000-90591 GCA_014155875.1 Cepaea nemoralis | reverse complement strand
CCTCTGCTAGTATATATATATATTATATATAGATATATATATATATATATATATATATATAAAACAAAGTGTATGTATATGTGTATGTATATATGTATGTATGTAATATGTATGTCCTTTATTTGTTCGCGAACGGCCCATCCGATTGAGATGAAATTTTCTACACGCCTTCCTTTCATTCCAGAGCTGTCAACTGTCATAGTTTTTTTTTCTTCTTCCTCCTCCTCCCTCCTCCCCCTCCCAAAATACGTACGTAAATATATGATGATGATGATGAAAGAATCCCCGAACCAAAACGCTAGGGAAAGGGAAGAAAATGACGTGACTACACAGAATCGTCACACGGCAATCATCATCATCAAGTGCCGTGCCGGCTGGCGTAGGCGTTCATGGCTCTCCGTAGATCTCAGTCTTTGGTTTTTTGGATCAACTCTGCTGCTGATATTCCTCCATGCCACGGCAATATCAATAACAATTCATCTTTTTATGTGTAAGGAAGTTATCTACAGTCGTGTAGAAGGGAAGAACTAGACGAGTATGAATTCGGAATGGCGAACTCTCTCCTCCTCTCTTCTCCTCCCTCCTCCTCCCTCTACCTCCTCCCTCCACCCTCCTCCTCTTCTTCCTCCCTCTCATCCCTCTCCCGACTCCCTCCTCCTTCTCCCTCTTCCTTCTCCCTCTTCCTCTCCCCTCCTCCTCCATCCTCCTCCCTCCTACTCCCTCCGCCTCCTCCCCCTCCTCCCTCATCTTCCCTCCTCCTCCTGCCTCCCTCCTCCTCCTCCTGCCTCCTTCTCCCTCATCATCCTCACTCCTCCTTCTCCCTCTTCCCTCTTCCTCCTCCTCCTACCTCCTCCCTCCTCCTCCCTCTACCTCCTCCTCCTCCTCCACCCTCCTCCTCCCTTCTCCTACTCTTCCTCCTCCCTTTCCTTCCTCCTCCTCCTCCCTCTACCTCCTCCTCCCCCTACCTCTTTCCTCCTCCCTCCTCCTCCTCTTCCACCTCCCTTTCCTTCCTCCCCTCCTCATTCTCCCTCCTTCCTCTCCCTCCTTCCTCCTCCTCCTTCCTTCTTCTCCCTCTGCCTCCTCCCTCCTCCTATCCCCTCCTCCTCCCTCCTCCTCCCTCCTTCTCCTCCTCTCCCCTCCTCCTCCTCCTACCCTCTTCCTCTTCCCCTCCTCCCTCTCCCTCCTCCTCCCTCTTCCTCCTTCCTCCTCCTCCCTCTTCCTCCCTCACCCTCCTCCATCCTCCTCCTCCCTCTTCCTCCTCCTTCTTCCTCCTCCTTCCTTCTCCTCCCTCCTCCTCCCTCTTCCTCCTCCTCCTACCTCCTCCCTCCTCCTCCTCTCTCCTCCTCCCTCCTCCTCTCTCCTCCTCCCTCCTCCCTTTTCCTCCCTCCTCCTCCCTCTACATCCTCCCTCCTCCTCTCCACTCTTCCTCCTACCCTCTTCCTCTTCCCCTCCTCCCTATCCCTCCTCCTCCCTTCACATTCCTCCTCCTCCCTCTTCCTCCTCCTCCGTCCTCCTCCTCATCCCTCCTTCTCCGTCCTCCTCCTTCTTCCTCCCTCCTCCTCCCTCCTCCCCCTCCTCCTTCCTCCTCCTCCCTCCTCCTCCCTCTCCTCCTCCTCACTCCTCCTCCTCCCTCTACCTCCTCCCTCCTCCTCCCTTCACATTCCTCCTCCTCCCTCTTCCTCCTCCTCATCCTCCTCCTCCTCCCTTCACATTCCTCCTCCTCCCTCTTCCTCCTCCTCCCTCCTCCTCCTCATCCCTCCTTCTCCCTCCTCCTCCTTCCTCCCTCCTCCTCCTCCTCCCTCCTCCCCCTCCTCCTTCCTCCTCCTCCCTCTCCTACTCCTCCTCCTCCCTCCTCCTCCCTCTACCTCCTCCCTCCTCCTCCCTTCACATTCCTCTTCCTCCCTCTTCCTCCTCCTCCCTCCTCCTACCCCCTCCTCCTCTCTCCTCCTCCCTCCTCCTCATCACTCCTCCTCCCTCCTCCTCCTTCTTCCTCCCTCCTCCTCCTCCCTCCTCCCCTCCTCCCTCTCCGCCTCCTCCCTCCTCCTCCTCCCTCTACCTCCTCCTCCTCCCTCCTCCTCCTCTACCTCCTCCCTCCTCCTCCCTTCACATTCCTCCTCCTCCCTCTTCCTCCCTCCTCCTCCTCTCTCCGCCTCCCTCCTCCTCCTCCTCCTTCTACCTCCTCCCTCCTCCTCCCTTCACATTCCTCCTCCTCCCTCCTCCTCCTCCCCTCCTCCCCCTCCTTCTCCTCCTTCTCTCTCCTCCTTCTCCCTCTTCCTCCTCCCTCTTCTTTTTCCCTCCGCCTCCTCCCTCCTCCTACTCTCTCCTCCTTTTCCCTCCTCCTCCCTCCTCCTCCCTCTCCTCCTCCTGATCCCTTCTCCTCCTGCGTTCTCCTCCTCCCTCCTTCTCCCTCCTCCTCCCTCTTCCTCCTCCCTCCTCCTCGCCTCCTCCTCCACACTACTCCTCCCACCTCCTCCTAATCCCTCCTCCTCCCTTCTATTCCTCCCTACTCCTCCTGTCTCCTCCCTCCTCCTCCCTCCTCTTCCCTCCTCCACCTCCCTCTTCCTCCTCCCTCCTCCATTTACCCAAGACAGACAGACAGTCAGACAGATAGTCGGGAACGGGATCTTATATGACTACTTATATAATTTAAATGAGATGCTCTCCACCATGGGCTGGGCCGGGTCAGACAGACAGACAGATAGATAGATAGACAGACAGACAGACAGACAGACAGACAGACAGACAGTCGGGAACGGGAACTTATATGACTACTTATATGAATTAAATGAGATTCTCCCCACCAGGAGTTGGGCGATGCCGGGCCGGGTCAGACAGACAGACAGATAGATAGTCGGAACGGGAACTTATATGACTACTTATATGAATTAAATGAGATTCTCCCCATCAGGGTCTGGGCGAAGACGGGCCGGGTCAGACAGACAGACAGACAGATAGACAGACAGACAGACAGACAGACAGACAGATAGTCGGTAACGGGAACGAGAACTTATATGACTACTTATATGAATTAAATGAGATGCTCCCCACCAGGGTCTGGGCGAAGCCGGGCCGGGTCAGCTAGTATATATATATATCAGTCATGAATGGTATCAGAATGATATATATATATATATATATATATATATATATATATATATATATATATATATATATATATATATATATATATAAGGGGCGTTCATTTGAAATCCGTTCGTGCCGCACCACATGTAATTGTGAACGTTGAACATGATCATGACATAGTCATGTGATAAGTACTGACCAATGAATAAAAGAGAAAGTGCTTCTCGTCCCATGACCGTTGAGAAAATGGAGGGGTTGATCCAAAATCCGTCCAAAGAAGCTCAAAGAACGGTGATTCAGTTTCTTTCATTTGAAGGATTTCGATGAGTGGACATTCATCGAAGAATGCAGGCAGCGTAGGGTAACAAACTGGGCACGAATGTTTCGGAAAGGACGTCAGTTCACGACAGATCTTCAACGGCCGGGCAGAAAAAAACCATCGCCAAAATTGATGCAGCAGTACAGATGACCGTTGTCGAAGCATACGTTCGCTAGCGAAAGAATGTGATGTGTCAATTGGGACAATTCAAAAGGTCTTCATAAGAAACTGCAATATTGGAAGGTTTGTTCACCAAAAAGAGGAACGCTTGGGATAGTGTTTGAACCACTTGCTGCGTTATAGAGTGGAGGGTGATGCATTTCTCTTCAGCATAGTGCCAGGCGATGAATCATGGTGTCACCACTTTGAGCCGAGCAGCAAAAGAGAGAGCATGCAATGGAAGCATGCTGGATCACCAAAGCCATAAAGTTCAAGTTACAGGTTTCCCCTGGTGAGGTTATGCTGAGCGCATTTTTTTACCATGAAGGGCTATTGTTCGCCGACTTTAAAGAACCTGTTGTCAACATCAACTCTACCCACTACGTTCAAAGACTAGACAAGCTGCAAAAACCATCAAGAATAAACGACCCGGCATGCTTTCTCGCGGTGTGATTTTGTTGCACGATAATGCTCGTCCGCATGTCGCAAAGATTGTGCAGGAAGCATTAGCAAGGAAGAAGTGGGAAATTCTGCAACATCCAGCCTATAGTCATGATTTGTCACCATCTGATTTTCATTTGTTCGGACCTCTAAAAAAAAGCTCTTAAGGAGCAACGATTTCACACAGATGCTGACGTAATGAACGCGGTAAACACTTGGCTCAGTGAGCAACCACAATCCTTTTTTTTTTTTTGCGGACGGCATTCGCCGCCTACCTAAACCTGAATGCCTACGGCGACTTCTTCTGACCAACCCATGGTACATAATTTATTCAAAATGAATGCTTTGTTTAATTCTACCACACCTGTTAATGTTTCTTTCATGGTTTTGTAATAAAGCCATTGGAACGGATTTCAAATGAACGCCCCTATTATATATGTTAGTTGTATGTGCTTCAGACCATCGAATATTTGGTTTGGCTGACTGGTTGGTTGTTTGGTTGGTTGGTTGGTTGGTTGTCTGATTGGTTGGTTGGTTTGTTGGCTGATTGGTTGGTTGGCTGATTGGTTGACTAGTCGGTTGGTTGATTGGTTGGTTGGCTGATTGGTTGGTTGGCTGACTGGTTGGTTGGCTGATTGGTTGGTTGGTTGGTTGGCTGATTGGTTGATTAGTTGGCTGGTTGGTTGGTTGGTTGACTGATTGGTTGGTTGGCTGATTGGTTGGCCTATTGGTTGATTGGCCCATTGGTTGGTTGGCTGATTGGTTGGTTGGCTGATTGGTTGGTTGGCTGATTGGTTGGTTGGCTGATTGGTTGGTTGGCTTATAGGTTGGTAGGTTGATTGGTTGGCTGGTTGGTTGGTTTACTGGTTGGTTAGCTGGTTGAATGGTTGCTTGGTTGGTTGGATCTTTGGTTGATTGGTTGGTTGGTGGACCGAGGTTCGAACCGGGATACGATCAGCGTTACCAGTAGTGGGTTGTGCTGAATCTTCAAATACACCGTTCCCTATTGTGAATAAACAAGACAGTTGATCACTTTGTATGAAAAACGAACACTTAGACACAATGGCAGCAATGACTGTTTTTTTAATGATCTATGGTCATTTTTTTCCAAGATGTCCTCATGCCACCTGATGTCAAGGGTCCTTATTGTACTGCCTTGGGTGCAGCTTCACCGCGAGCCTTTCGTTCATCTTTCTGCTACTGCTTTAAAGCTACATTATCATCATCCTTATCTTACTTTGGCTGTTTGAACGATTTCTTCTAGCCACCATCCCTTCCAGACATGTCCTTCGTTTTTTTACGGCGTGTACTAACCGATATCCCTGCTCCGTGGCTAAGAGGTTACGGTCGCAGTTCGTAATCTCGCAAACCACGTTCGAAATACAGCTGTGGGCGATTTGGCAGCAGACCGCCTTGCGTTGATTTTTATATAATGGTATGAGTGCTTGTCGTTCAGAAAGAATTGGCAAACTACTGAACGTAAACTTGCCTAGAGATCACAAACAACAACAACAAAATAAAATTACTGGGGGGGGGGGGGGGAGTGACTACGACGTCCTCTAAAAGGATGTTCAAGCTAACTTTAACTAACCAATACATGAGGACCGACTTACCGAGTGGTTAAAATGCGGATCCTCCTTCGGGATATCCGAGTTCGGTTCCTCGATAAGGTATAGATTATTTTCTGTCGGCGGGTAAGAAAGAAGAATATGTCGTAATTTGATGGAAACAAAACCAATCAACTATAGAGGTTCTAGAAAAAAAAGCTGGGAATGAAAGGAGAGTTGATGAAAGAAATAAAAAAGAGGCAAGTGAAATATTTCGACCACGTTAACGGACATAACAGTCTCATTAAAACCATACTGGATGGCAAGGCTGAGGGCAAGCGAGCAAGAGGCAGACAACGATACAAGTGGGAAGATAACATCAAGAGTTGGACAATCATCAATCTGACAGAATGTACAATCAAGACGAGAGACAGAGTTGGAGATCCATTGCAGTCAACCTTCATTGTGGAGATTAACTGAATAAAGAAAACCCTCTACCTGCACAGTTCGCGAAGACTGCACAAACCAGGCGGCCTTAATTCCTCAAGCTCGAGAACGTCCTGTCCAACACCGCAAGGTGCTACAGGCAGTAGATGTCAGATGGTAGTTTATTTGTCAGATTTCATGTGGATAGTGTTTTCCTGTGGATTATATGATGTTATTTTGTGTTCGTTTATTGGAAGTTTTCAAAAGAAGCCACGGAAGGCAGGTGGTGGATGAAATTTTGAGGGCAGCCGACAGATATTTGTTGGTCATGGTCGCGAGTTTCGCGACGGCAGGCAGAGGATCTCTTTCGAGAGAGAATGGTTGCGGTCATCCGGCCAGTATGGTCACTACCATAGAGGAAAGCAACGGCAAACTACCTCTTTGAAAGTGCCTAGTATATTATGATTCGCTTAAAGACTGATCATCGCAAGACAAGGACAGAGACATTAAAATTAGCAACATGGAACGTTAGGACGTTAAACGACGACGGAAAATTAGAGAACATAAAACAAGAAATTCAAAGAGAAAAAATTAATATTTTAGGGATGTGCGAAACGAGATGGACAGGAGCGGGCATCAAGATAGAGGAAGATTTTAAGATTATTTATTCTGGAGGTGAAGATCGACACAGGGGAGTGGCAATAATTTTGGACCGGAAAACATCAAAATCTGTTCAAGGATATTGGGCCGTGTCGGACAGAGTTCTACTAGTTAAATTGAGTGGCAGACCTTTTAGCATAAATGTTATTCAAGTATATGCCCCAACAGGAGAGTCCAGTGAAGATAGTGTAGATAGAGGAATTCTATAATGACATAGAGTCTGCCTTAAAGAAATGTAAAAATTCAGAAATAAACATCATAATAGGAGACTTCAATGCAAAAGTAGGAAATCAAGGTGATAAATACACAGTAGGAAACTATGGTTTAGGAGAGAGAAATGAAAGAGGATACAGACTCGTAGAGTGGGCTAAAGAAAAGGAAATGATTGTAGGAAACACATGGTTTAAGCAACACCCTAGAAGATTATGGACATGGAGGAGTCCTGATAGCAGGATCAGAAACCAGATTGACTACATTCTGATTAGCAGAAGATTTAGAAACGCGCTAACAGTAGCAAAAACAGTTCCCAGTGCTGATTGTTATAGTGACCACAGACTACTTACAGGAACATTGAGGATAAAGCTGAAGAAAGTCAAGTATATAACAGGAAACACTAAATATGATTTGTGTACATTGAGTAATGACAAGGAAATACAAAACAAATTCAACATAGAAGTACAGAACAGATTTGATATATTGTCTGATCTAGAGATATTATTCCAGGATGTGAATGATCAATGGGAAATGTTAAAGAATTCAATCAGTTTGGCTGCAGAAACAACTATTCCAAAATTAAAGAAGGTGGGTCGTAAGAAATGGATGACTGAAGAAATTTTACACCTAATGGAAACAAGAAGACTCAACAAAAATAATCCTGACAAATATGAAGAAATTCACAGACAAGTCAGAATATTATGTAGGAAGGCAAAAGAATCATGGCTTGAGGAAAAGTGCTTAGAAATTGAAAAACAACACAACAGTCAAAATACCAAATTAGTGCACAAAAGAATTCAGGAACTTACTAATAAAAGAACAAGTACATCAACAGGCTGTCTAAAAACTAAAGATGGCAAAATCATAATAGAAAAAGATCAGATTCTACATGTATGGACAGATTATGTGAAAAACCTGTATAATGATAACAGAGAGGAACAGTATGATATTAGATTTAATAATGAAGGCCCACCAATTTTAAAGATGGAGGTTCAAAATGTTCTTAAGCATATGAAAGCTGGCAAGGCCCCTGGTGCAGATAACATCACAACAGAAATGATTAAAGCTTTAGAAGAATTTGGACTAGAGCAAGTCACCAGACTGCTGAACACATTATATGATACTGGAGATATACCTTCTGAATTATGTAATTCTGTATTTATTGCAATCCCAAAGAAATCAGGAACCTTGGAATGTGATCAACATAGAACAATTAGTATAATGAGTCACATCACAAAGATCTTGTTACGAATTATCATGCAAAGAGTGAGGAAGAAAATACAACCTGAAATAGGGGAAGAACAATGTGGGTTTGTAGAAGGAAAGGGTACAGTAAATGCTGTGTATATGCTGCGAACAGTTATTGAACGTGCTATAGAAGTAAACAAGGATATACATCTTTGCTTTATTGACTACACAAAGGCTTTTGATAGAGTTAGACATGTCAACATGGTGGATATGCTTGCAGATCTACAAATTGATGGGAAAGACATTAGACTTATAAAAAACATATATTGGAAACAACAAGCTGCCATAAGGATTGACAATGAAGTGGGACAATATCAACCTATTAAGAGAGGTGTTAGGCAGGGATGTGTAATGTCTCCAGATCTTTTTTCCCTATACAGTGAAAATATTTTCAGAAATGTAGAAGACATAAATGGAATCAGCATTGGAGGACGAAACATAAATAACATTAGATATGCAGATGATACAGTATTGATTGCAGACAATGCACAGGATCTGCAACAATTAGTAGACGCGGTTGTTGTCCACAGTGAGCAGCTGGGGTTGGAATTAAATTGTAAGAAGACACAGGTTATGGTCGTCACTAGGAAGAACGAAGTACCACAATGTAATATACAAGTAAATGGGAATATTCTTCAACAAGTGAATCGGTACAATTATCTCGGAACAGTCATAACATCTGATGGGAGATGCCTTGAAGAGATTAGAACAAGAATCGCCATAGCGAAAGTAGCCTTTAGCAAGATGAAAAACATTCTGACCAATAAAAAGATGTCAATTGAAACGAGAAAAAGAGTGTTGAGGGGATACATAGAACCTGTTCTTTTGTATGGATGTGAAACTTGGACAATGTGCAGTCAAGCTGAAAAACATCTGATGGCTGCAGAAATGTGGTTTCTGAGGAAAATGCAAAGAATACCATGGACAGATAAAAAAAACTAATGACCAAGTAATACAGGAGACAAATGGAAATCGTAGACTGATTAGAGAAATTAGACGTAGACAGTCAAAAATTTTTGGACATGTTATGAGAAGAAATGGACTGGAGAACTTAGTGACAACTGGCAAGATCGAAGGGAACAGACCAAGAGGAAGACCGAGAGGAAAATATCTGGATGGCTTGGCCACATGGCATGGACGAGACAGGAACACTGAGCTGATCCACGACTCTGGTGATCGAGTGAAATGGCGAGTCATGACCGCCCACGCTTTCCGGCATGGCACATGATTGATTGATTGATTGATAGCCTTCACTTTCTCAGTTTCCTGGAGGTCTTCAGATTCCCTACGAACTTGGGATCAACCCCTTTCATGGACGGATATCTGTTAGATTTGGCTCTGTGGGTGCCATTACGATGGTGTTTGCTGCTTTGGTTATAATTGGTATGATTCTTACAATGGTGTTTGCAGCTTTGGTTATGATTGGTATGATTCTTACGATGGTGTTTGCTGCTTTGGTTATAATTGGTATGATTCTTACAATGGTGTTTGCAGCTTTGGTTATGATTGGTATGATTCTCAAGATGGTGTTTGCTGCAATGGTTTTGATTGTTATGATTCTTATGATTGTGTTTACAGCATTAATTGTGATTAGTATGATTCTTACGATGGTGTTTGCTGCATTGGTTATAATTGCTATGGTTCGTTAGATGGCGTTTACTGCATTGGTTATGATTGGTATGATTATTACGATGGTGTTTGCTGCAATGGTTTTGATTGTTATGATTCTTATGATAGTGTTTACAGCATTAATTGTGATTAGTATGATTCTTACGATGGTGTTTGCTGCATTGGTTATAATTGCTATGGTTCGTTAGATGGTGTTTACTGCATTGGTTATGATTGGTATGATTATTACGATGGTGTTTGCTGCTTTGGCTATGATTGCTTTGATTCTTTGACTGTGCCATTTTACTTCTCGGCGTGTACTCACTGATACCTGGAGACTAACCAGTTCACCTGATGGACGAGGCTGGCATGCGACCTACACGTACACAGGCTGAGTTACCGGGCTGTAAACAAGTGACTTTTACTTCATCTACGTGTTTCCCTCCTCATCTATCGCTTCATGGGAAGGTGTCAGACGTCTGTAGTCATGGCGGGTAACTGGATATTTATAGACAAGCTGGCGCGCCAGAATCTGACTGCGCGTGCTTTCATTCTCGTTGCTGCGTTTAATCTCTTTATCGTTGTGGAGCGGCCTGGCCGCTGGTTTTGTAAATAGCTCGCCCCATGAAGAACACGTCTTTTAGTGGTGAGAGAGGTAAGAAAGGGAGAAAGAGTGTAAGAGGAAGAGAGAGAGAGAGAGAGAGAGAGAGAGAGAGAGAGAGAGAGAGAGAGAGAGAGAGAGAGAGAGAGAGAGAGAGAAGAGAGAGAGATTGATGAATTGACAGATGGAGACAATAAGGGGTGATGATACCAATGTACAGGGTTAAAGGTAGTGGGAGTAACTATAGGAAGAACGAGCGAACGTACGAACGAACAAACTTTATTTTCAAAGGGTTAAGAATTGGGCAACAGGCCCGTCTATCATTATGTCCTTCTACCACTCTCTTTCAAGCATTATTTCACCCACACATCATTCAAGGCTAACTGAGAACAACAACAATATAAAAGATATGCATTATAAAGGCAAAAAAGAGGGGGGGGGCGAAATACACGACTCGGTAATATTAGTGAATGGTGTGGCAATTGTCATTGGCTATGTGGAGTATACTGGTCTACCAACAGGGGACTGTCTGATATACTAGGGACTTAATATTATTATTATTATTTCTATTATTAAGGGGGAAGGTAATCAGTACTGAGATAGTGTTCAATTAATTTTGGGTTATATGTATAGGGATTGGTGGTATCTTTGATATCTTGTGGAAGATTGTTCCACAGCTGAGCTGCGGAGTACGTTAAACTTGTGTAATAGATAGATAGATAGATAGATAGATAGATAGATAGATAGATAGATAGATAGATAGATAGATAGATAGATAGATAGATAGATAGATAGATAGATGGATGGATGGATGGATGGATGGATGGATGGATGGATGGATGGATGGATGGATGGATGGATGGATGGATGGATGGGCGAGGCGGGCCGGCTGGCGGGCGGATGAGAGGAGAGGTGAGGACATTAGATAATATTAGATGGATAACATTAGATTGGATAACATTAAA
This sequence comes from Cepaea nemoralis, assembly GCA_014155875.1. Taxonomy (NCBI): domain Eukaryota; kingdom Metazoa; phylum Mollusca; class Gastropoda; order Stylommatophora; family Helicidae; genus Cepaea; species Cepaea nemoralis. The sequence goes on along the minus strand of JACEFZ010016175.1, from coordinate 79,320 downwards.
TTAGATAACAGACTAGATAACATTAGATTAAATAACATTAGCCTGGATAACATTAGATTAGATTAGATTAGATTAGATTAGATTAGATTAGAATAGAATAGATCAGATTAGATTAGATTAGATTAGATTAGATAACATTAAATTAGTTAACATTAAATTAGTTAACATTAAATTATATATCATTAGAATATATACCATTAGAATAGATAACATTACATTAGTTAACATTACATTAGATAATGTATATATATACATACACATGCACACACATACATACATATACACACATACACACATATACACACACGTACACAAATATTCATACATACACACGCAAACACACGCACATACACACACAAACATACACATATACACATACGCACTAATACACACATACACACACATATACACATACACACATATACACACGTGTGCGGTCATAAATACACATACACACATAAACACATGTACACAAACAAGATCACATATACATACAAATACACATACACACATACACACACATACATACACACACGTACACACATACATACACACATACACTTACATACACACAAATACACACATACATAAACACACACGTACACACATACACACATACATAAACACACACGTACACACATACATACACACACACATGCGCTTACATACACACACATACACACAATATACACATACGCAGACATATAAACACACATACACACATCACACATACACACACCCACTCATCGACACACACACATAAATTCACACATATAGACACATATACGCTGCCTCACATAATCACTAAAACTAATATGAACAAACTTCCACACTTTACACAAGCGCGCGCGCGCACGCACACACACACACACACACATCTGACGAACGAACGAACGAACGAATGAACGAACGAACGAACGAACGAAAATCTTTATTTTCAAAGGGTTAAGAATTGGGCACGCAGGCCCGTCTGACATTCTGCCCTTCTTCTCTATTTCCTCTCATACATTCTTTCATTCAACATCTCTTATGAAGCAATTCTTTGACAACAAAAGAACAATAAGCATTAAAACGCATGAAAAATAATCAATAATACATGACTCGTTGAGGCAATGTTTAACATAGGCATCATAAATACCCAAGGTGGGTGTAACGTGCCACACATATGGGCATGTTTTTTTTTTTCCCTGGCTAGTTGTCGTTCGAGATAATTTACCATTTTTATTGTCTTTGTTGCTGTTTTTTTTTTTAAGGGGGCATGTAGTCTGTCCTGAGGTAGTGTTCAAACAGGTTGCGACTGTATGTATAATGATTGGTGGTGTCTTTGATTTCTTGTGGAAGATTATTCCACAACTGAGTGGCAGAGTATGCTAAGCTTGTTTTATATAAGTCTATCCTAGGTTTAGGGACATGAAGTATATTTAGTCGTTCGCTATGTCTTGCGTTATATTTAAACAATGGCCAAAGGTAGCTTGGGGCATTTTGAAATAGGATTTTGTGAGTTAGTTTAGCCTTATTAAAAAGTAGGCGTTTGTGGAGTGGCAGTAACTGAAGACGTTCATGTAGGTTAGAATTGTCTGTAAACTTATCACCATTGATTAGACGCACTGCCCTTTTCTGGAGTGAATAAAGGCGTTTTGTTATTGATTTGGAGCATCCATCCCAGATTGTGGAGCAATAATCAATATGTGTGTGTATGTGAGAAGTATAGAATATTTTTCTTGTGTTTTCGTCGAGGAAGTTTTTAATTTTGGCAAGTTGGTATACTTTTTTGGCTATTTGTTTAACTAGAGCATGAACATGGGAATTAAAGGATAGATTTTGATCTATGATAAGACCCAGTGCCTTGTGCTCGGTTACACTTTCTATAGGCGTGCTACCAATGTGCAGCTGAAGAGTTCTCTGCGAGTTTAGAGTGTGAAGTCTTTGCCTGGTTCCTATTAACATAGATTTTGTTTTAGAAATGTTAATTTGCATGCGGTTTGCATGACTCCAGTTAACTACACTATTTATTTCCTGTTGCAAGGATAATTCTAGCACATTACGATCAATAGCGTTTGTATATACTGTGCAGTCGTCTGCAAATAGATCGCAGGACGATGACAGATATAAGGGAAGATCATTTATATAAATGGCAAATAACAGAGGGCCAAGTATAGACCCCTGAGGTACTCCAGTATTAATGGTAAAGGCTTGGGATAGAGATTTATTGTGTGATACTACTTGTTTTCTGTCTAATACAAATGAGTTTATTAATGTCACTATATTAAAGCTTACTTTCATTGTTTCTAGTTTTTTAATTAGGATAGTATGATCTATCATATCGAATGCTTTTTTAAAGTCTATAAACATCGTTCCACATAGAGTATTGTTGTTAATATTTTGATGCCAGTTTTCTATCATGTTTGTTAGGGCCGTATGGCAGGAATATTTTGGCCGAAATCCTGACTGACTGTCAGCTATTAGTTTGTGGCGAACTAAGTGCTCTAGTGTTGTTTTGTGGATGTGCTTTTCTAGCGGTTTGGATAAAGAGGATAATATGGAAATTGGCCTATAATTACTCATGATACAATCGTCTAATGAACCAGCTTTTAAATGAGGATACACTTTAGCGATTTTAAAGGCTAATGGGAAGTGACCTTTGGTGAGACATTGATTGTATATAAAAGTTAGTGACTAGCAGATCGCCGGTGCAGCATAGCGAAGGATCCGATTACTGATTCCATCTAGTCCTGATGAGTTATTATTATTTAGGTTACTGAGATGAGTAAATACTTCAGTGGTCGTCATTAGCGGTATGTTTGTGGGAATGTCTCCATAGCATTTGCTCTAACAGAATGATGATAATAAAGGTATGTCATGAGGCACATCTGGTATTGCAGCCTTCAGTTGGTTTATGTCGGACTGAAATAAACTACTGAATTGATCACATGTAATCTGATTTGATGGTAACGATTGTGATGATTTGTGTTTGTTTGTCAAGGCATTAATTGCTTTCCATATATTTTTAGTGTTGGTTTTATCTATTATTAAGTTCTTAAAATAGTTTTTCTTTTCCTTCCGAATAACATATTGAATTTTGTTTCTCAGACTACGGTACATAGTTAGATCTCTATTTTTATGTGCCCATAACCCGGTCTCTCATAAGTTCAACTACCTCCTGTGTGATCCACGGGGGCTTAGTGTGATGTTTAACACGAACTTCCTTAAATGGAACATGCTTATAAAATACGCTTAGAAAGGTCTTCGGCCAGTGGTCCAGAGCATCATCTAGGTCAGGAAGCTGGTAAACATAGTCCAGAGATGTTTGAGCAAGTCTTGTAAAAAGGCATATTGATTGAATTTTTTATAATTTCTATATTTTATACTTATATGTTTGTGTTTCGGAGTTTTATCAAGAGCATCTTTATCATGATTATCATGAGCATCTTAACAAAAAAAATGTGGGGGGGGGGGGGGGGGGGGTCATGAAGGAAATGGTGAAAATGACCCCAAAAAATATTTTATAGATATACATTGTGTAACGTAAAAACAGGGATGCAATTCAGTAAGATAATTCCTAAAATTGACATAAACATTATGAAATAAGCAGTGCATATAGTACATGTTCACATCAAGTGGCAGTAAAAGTGATTACATGAAAGATGGGGATACAGAAAAAAATATGGAATAGCATCTCTCTCTCTCTCTCTCTCTCTCTCTCTCTCTCTCTCTCTCTCTCTCTCTCTCTCTCTCTCACACACACACACACACACTCACTCTCTCTCTCTCACCAACACTCTCTCACTCTCACTCTCTCACCTCTCTCTCTCTCTCTCTCTCTCTCTCCCTCTCTCTCTCTCACTCACTTACTCACCCACTCTCTCACTCACATACTCAGACATAGTTAAAAATGATACAATAAGTAGCCTACCTCGAAAAAGTGTCACGCAGTGGTTACGATGCAAGTCTATATAAAGAAAAACTCATTGAATGAGTATGTTTAAGGCGAAGAAAAGTCTCACTAACACGAAATGGAACGCTTGGTTGGCGATTCCAACACGTGGATGTCCGAAGGGATAAGCTGCATAATAGATGTCGTCTGCAGACAAAGGTATAAAAACGTCTCATTACAACGAAATGGAACGCTTGGCTAGCGAGTCCATTACGTGGAAGTCAGAAGAGAAAGCTTTCTGAGTGGATGTCGTCCGCAGACTGACCGTTCCTCGTCTGTGCGGGGAGCGGCTAGGGGCGAACGTAATGCCCAGTATATGGAAGTGGGGAATTAAAGCAGCCATGAGTGGGGAATTAAAGCAGGACGTGGCGATTCCTTGGGCGAGCCCAGTCTCAGAACGCTATGTACCGGCTGTGCAATTATGGAAGCCTCCTTGGATAGCGGGTATGCCCAGGGTCTGCCCCTGCCTTCCCTTGAGGGTTGACCGTGATGTCTTTGACCGTTCTACCTTGATCAGCTAGATGTGGGCGACACCGCAACAGTAAAGGTCTAATGTCCCTCGAAACACCGGGAAGGCAACCCCGTAAAAACGCCCGCAGAAGTCGGATGTGCCAGCCGAAAGATGGCAAATTAAGTGGCACAATGCAAAAACGTGAGAGTTAAATGTCCCTCGTGCCCAGAACAGCTCTGACTATCTAGTTTTCCGGGCGGAACATCTCTGACTATCTAGTTTTCCGGGAACAGCGTCCGTACACGTCCGAACCGAAAGCTCGCTAAGTGGAAGTCGTCTGCAGACTTACCTTTCCTGGTTTGGGCAGGAACGGCCTGTGGAGAACGAAATGCCCAATATATGGAAGTGTGGAATCAAAGCAGCCATGTGCAGGATGTGGTGAGAGCAGCACCAGAGCGCTATGTATCGGCTCTGCAATTATGGAAGCCTCCTTGCATGGCGGAAAATGCCTATGGACTGCCTCTGCCTTCCCTTGAGGGCTGACCTGAAGTCTTCGACCGTTCTAACTTGACCAGGTAGGATGTGGACGGCACCACAACAGTGAAAGTTCTCCAGGAATGCTAACCTGGTAAAACAAGAATGCACGCTAAAGTCGGATGTGTTAGCTTAAGGGCTTCGGTCCAAGGGTGCCTAACCAGACACACCGTAACTACGTCTGAAAATACACTTCGGATGAACACAGAAGAAAAATAAGACGAAGTACGAACTGGCCAGGTAGTGTAGTGTTCAGTGTATGGACTGGCGGGTAGCGTAATGTTCAGTGTACGGACTGGCCAGGTAGAGTAATGTTCAATGTACGGACTGGCCTGGTAGAGTAATATTCAGTGTACGGACTGGCCAGGTAGAGTATTGTTCAGTGTACGGACTGCCTGGTAGAGTAATGTTCAGTGTACGGACTGGCCAGGTAGAGTAATGTTCAGTGTACGGACTGGCCAGGAAGAGTAATGTTCAGTGTACGGACTCACCAGGTCGAGTAATGTTCAGTGTACGGACTGGCCAGGTAGAGTAATGTTCAGTGTACGGACTGACCAGGTAGAGTAATGTTCAGTGGTCGGACTGGCCAGGTAGAGTAATGTTCAGTGTACGGACTGGCCAGGTAGATCAAGCTGTCATGTAAAGTAGTTGATACTATACGTGCTTGCAGAAATAGTAGTTTTGTTCCAGTCAATTATAGCGGAAGTCTTCATTATTCCACTCAGTAACATAGTATGGACTATTAGCCAGGAACGTATAGTGTCACCACCTTCCATAATGCTGTAAATTAATTAAGTACATGGCCCTTATTATAAATTGAATTGTATCGGGTATATGTCGGTAGCCTCGTAGTTTTATAGATCAATCGGCACAAGATAGATAATATGGTCAGGGTCACGCAAGCCACCCTTACTTCTCAAACATTTTCTGGTAAAGGTTTAAGGCTGGGTTGAACTGAAAAGCGGGTTAATTAAAATAAGGACGTCTACTGATCGATTGGGATTTTATGTCATTACCACTGGCCCAGCGGGCAAGTGCGCAAGCTACTGTACAACCGCAGCTGCCAATAATGTATGATTTAGTATATATGACGAAAGACTCAGTCCTCTGTGATACTTGATGTAGAGTTTAAGATGAAAAGTCCGAATTCTCTATTATAAGTGACTAGAGAACCCAGCCCGGCTTCGCCCAGCCCCTGGCGGGGATCTGCCTGCCTGCCTGCCTGCCTGCCTGCCTGCCTGCCTGCCTGTCTGTCTGTCTGTCTGTCTGTCTGTCTGTCTGTCTGTCTGTCTGTCTGTCTGTCTGTCTGTAAAAGACTCAGTTCTCTACTAAACGGGATGTAGTATATATGCTGTTGGTAGCATGGGAGAAGAAAAAGATCGTTGGTAGCCCAAACCAAAACCAGACAAACTACAGTCCCTAACCTCAAAGTATCCATCCAACTAACCTTTCGAGGGGATGACGTAATGCAACGCCTACAAGACAGGCTCATTACAGCAGTCGGCCGAACATTCTGTGCTGAAACCCTAGTTATTAGGTACAGAACAACACCTATTCCCACCCCAGCAGTAAAAGAACTTGTTTCTCTGTACGCCAAATCCAATTGCATTTACCAATTCACATGTAGGTGCCAGTCTACCTACATCGCGAGAATACAACGGCAGTTGAACAAAAGAGTTGCTGAAAACAGACCTCACTGGATTGACAAGATACTACACACAGGCGATGGGAGCCTAGGGAGACCAACACACCGGAAACTCCTCGCTTAATCAATTACTAGGCATGTGTTGGAAAGCGGCCATGTCATTGATAGAGACAGTGCCTTTCGCGTGTTGTTTAACACACAAAAATAGTTGCTTGTTAAAGTTTGCAGAAGTCATATTCATTAATCCACAAAGGCCAGTTTTGTGCAAACAGAAAGACATGTTAGTCTGTTTAAAATTACCGTGGTAGACAATTGAAATTACTGTGCGAACATGTGTATATTTCAGCTTGAAGGATTTATCTAGTTATTTTACTTTATGTTGTGTGAATTCTGCAGTATGTACCTGACGAGATGCAGCGAAATATGCCAGCAATAAATCGTGCAATCTATTGTTTGTGTCTTCGTTATTCAAACACTATAAAGGCCCAAAATACAACGAAATCGATATAGTCCATGGTTGAATGGGGCCATTTGTCTCAATAGTTGGAATTGGAATTGGAATTCTCTGCGATACATTATGTGGTGTATGTTATGAAAGGACTCATTTCTCTGCGATACGTGATGTAGAGTTTAAGATGAAAAGACTCAACCCTTTGTTATACGTGATGTAGTATATATGATGAAGAGACTCAATTCTCTGTGATGTTTGATGTAGATATATTAGAAAGGATTCAAATCTCTTCTATTCGTGATTTAGTATATATGATGAAGAGACTCAATCCTCTACAATACGTGATTTAGTATATATGATGAAAAGACTCAATTCTCTACTATAAGTAATGTAGTATAGTAAAATCTCTATTTTCGTCGATAATCCGTCCGAAAACAATCAGCGAAATCGGAAACCGAGGCAATTATTTGCACAGGAATCAATGTAAATCCAATTAATTTGTTTTCTTAGTGAGATCAGCATATAACAGTCTGACCCTTTCACATATCGTTGCCTCCGAAATAGAATCGCCATCTGATTGTTTATGATTTATCCAAACTAATAATACCTGTTCGACATCTTCAGTTGTTTGCTATCTCTGTTTCGTTAGTACATAGTGGATAGCGACTTCCCGTAGATGCCAGTAATCGTAATGCCGCTCTTGTATTTTATTATTAGCAGTGATGTTCACACAACGAAAACAAATTCCAAACTGAGCAGAAGAACGCGTGGGTCTCTTTGTTTTGGAAAAATTAGCAGCGAAGTCATATGGACACACCAACAAAATCCGAAGCAAGCGGCGAAAACCGAGACATTTTTCGCGGAAAAAAATCGACGAAAACCGAAACCGACAATACGCGAAGGCAACGAAAACAGAGGTTTTATTGTATATATAACGAAAAACTCAATTCTCTGCTAAACGTGATGTAGTATATGTGATGAAAAGACTCAGTTCTCTGCGATACGTGATGTAGAATTTCAGATGAAAAGACTCAATTCTCTGCGATACGTGATGTAGCATATGTGATGAAAAGACTAAATTCTCTACAATACGTATTATATATGATGAAAACACTCAATTCTCTACGATCCGTAACGTAGTATATATGATAAAAAAGACTCATATCTCTACTATACGTGTTGTATATGTAATTAAAAGACTCAATCCTCTGCGATACGTGATGTAGTGTAATTATGAAAAGACTCAGTCCTCTACGATACGTAATGTAGAATATAAGATGAAAAGACTCAATCCTGTGTGATATGTGATGTAGACTTTAAGATGAAAAGACAATCCTATGTGTTTGTGGTGTGCGCTTATTTTACAAAATTATAATAAATCATCATACATTCTCAATATCACATAATTCTGACGCCCTCTGACAGCCAGTATACCAGACATACGCAACATGTCCTTGAGTGTGTAACAAAACCAGGCACTTTATGCCATAATCACCGGCTCGAGTTATCCCAGCCAAGAGACATTCTCGCCGCGGTTGTCCCAGATCGTGTGCCAGTGTTGCATTTGTTGATTGTATTAAGTGTTGTCATATCTTCCCGTACTTTTGATATTATCTCAACATGATACTTCAATCAAGGCTATTATTTTCGCATCTAAAGAGATGTGTATATATAAAGAATAAACATGGATCGGGTTACCTTGTTTGTTCAGACAAATGATAAAAATAAAGAGCTCAGGTTATGAATAACAGTGGTTATCAAAATGAATTCGTTTCACATCTCATCATCATCATCCAGTGCCTTGCCGCCTGGCGTGTGCGATCATGCTTTTCCACAAATTACGATCTCCGACAGCATTTATCAATTCGCCTGTTGACTCCCTTCCGTGCCATGACACAAGACTGTCAATAATCTTTTCACGCAGTCTTCCTCTATCTCTCTTTCAAAAAACTTTCCGGTTGTCACAACATGTTAAATTTTTGTCTTCTCATAACAAGGCCAAAAACGATGACTGCCTGTTTCTGATGTTTGTGATAAATAAACCTGATGACAGTTTGCAGTTATCGAAAGGGAGGTTGGTGCACTTTTCCACCGGAACTGCTACCAAATGCTACTTCTTTGCTACTCAGCTTCCCGTAAAACGTCCTGATTACTCTTTTTGGCTGACCAATTAATTTTCAGCATTCTTCTATAAAACCACATCTCCAAAGCTTCCAGTGATTTTCTTTCGCAGTTTTACAATTTGTCAAGGCTCAAGGTGATGCAGGCGAAGGCATACCTCAGAGTAGCTGAGGGCACAGATCACCCGTTGCATGAGGCGCTGGACGCAGTTAAGGGCCAGCGACTGATAAGAGGGAAATCATGGATGGCTCAGGCGGAGGATACGATCAGACAGTTGTGCATCTTGGAGAACATTAGGCGAGGAGAGTGTCACAGAAAAAATTGCAGTTTAATGATTCCTTGATAAATTACATATTAAAATACAAGGAAGGAGAAGGGTTAACAATCGTGTACTTCATTCGGAGAGGAGGACGAATAAAAGATCATTGACCGACACAGATATGAAAATAGGATACAGGTACGCGCCGAGGTCAGTGACTCCCGCTCGTATCGGCCGACGGGAAAATGAACGGAGAATGCTTTGAAGTGCAAACGAGCGATGGACAGAGGACCAGCGCAACAGCGGAGAACGGAGCGCCAGGACGTATACGTGATTTCACTGAACTTTTGATGTTACGAGTACGGCAAATTTGATCGTAGATCAAACAATCAACGGAGAATGGGACACGCAATATAAAAGCTGAACATGGAGTTTCTGTTTAGTGTGCTACCAAACTGGACGGAAAGATAGATTTTATGTGTCCTATAATGAATAGAAATATCCTCCCTTATAATGGGATAGAGTGCTTGGCTGCGGATAAATTTCGATTCGGGGACTTACATTAATTCTATAGAGGCATATATAAGGTTCAAATCTCCTATTGAAATCATAGAAGAGATGAAGGTTACTACACTTGAGCAAATAAAGTACCTACTTAGAAACCACAAGAACATAGACATGTTTTAATATGAAGAAGTGATAACTTCAAATACAGAACACTGTATGCTCAAACCAATATACAACTAAAACCCTTAAAAGGAAAAGACGTTAACCTGTGGCAAGCAGGGATACTTAAAACTGCATGCAATTGCACTGTGCCGAAACATTAAATTTTGTTAACCATAGACAACTATTTGTCCAGGACTCGCAGCCGTATGTTAAAACTGGTTCTATATAACATGCAAGAATTCTTTTTCTGATTTTCAAGGACAGTGGCTTATTGCACAAAACATTCTTACTTTGATAGATTGCAGTTTTTGCTTGTTCTATTCTGCTCTTTATCTCAGTAATGCATCTTCGATCTGATGTTATCCATATGCCTAGATTTCTGCACCTGCCCCAAAATAACGTCCTGTACTTTAATTGCACAATTAGGCACGATCTTTTTCTTTGATATCACCATGACTTCTGTCTTTCTATTATTGAAACTAAGGCCCATTCTTTCACTCTCCACAACCACTGTATATATCATTTCCTGTAGATCCTTCTGACATGTTGCTATTTAACATCAACAACTATTACTAATGCATGCTAGTTCTATTGCAAACACAGACTGTGAACGAAAGAATTCACATCTGATGCGTCTTCCTCTTCTTCTCCTTCTCCTTCCTCTTCTTCTTCTTCTTCTTCTTCTTCTTCTTCTTCTTCTTCTTCTTCTTCTTCTTCTGCTTCCTCTTCTTCTTCTCCTCCTCCCCCTCCTTCTCCTCCTCCTACTCCCCTCCACCTCCTTCTTTTCCTCCTTCTCCTTCTTCTTCTTCTTCCTCTTCTTCGGAATGCGAGACGGGCGGTGTAACCACTTGGCCACGGAGACTCCCTCGCTGGTTTACATTAGGCCCTTGAGCCAACGCCAAGTTACTTAACTGATTCAGTGTCATACAAAATAGTAGGTTTGAACTAAACATGGCACACAGTCTAATGAAAAAGCATTATAATGTAACGTTGCTTTCCCTGCGCATTACAGTTCAGGAAGATACCATAAAACAAAAAACGATGACCCTAACATAGCGATATATCTTCCTTCTATGCTTCCGTGGCTATGCTACTGAGTTGAGTGCATGGAGCGACACTGTGAGTTGGGAATTTCGTTGGGAGTGCTTTTACATCTGTCCGCAGTTGTTTGTATCATGGACTGCATGTTCAGAAAAATGGCGACCTGTCGGTTGCTGTACTAACTGGGTTGCCTTATGCAATAATGCGTGGCAGCTGGTTTTATAGTAACTGTCGCTTCCATCGACGATAAACTGTATTTTTCATGGAGGACTTTTATGTTAGTATTCTGGCAGCGGCATTATGCATAGTATACCTGTATGGGCTGTTGGTTTGTCGAGACTCCTGTCTGTTCCACATTACACGTGGGGCAGTAAGGACCATTTTGTGTGATATTCACTGGCACGGGAACGGATCATAATTGGGCGACCCTTTGCCGTGAAGTTGAAACCGCGACTAACTAACTAACATCTTCCTTCTGACAAATGGACATTTGACGATTTATTATTCTTAGACACTGAATCAGTTACTATTAACAAATCCCTGTGCAAAGATGTGCCTGATGGTAAACCACATATGCGAGTTCAAGTCAATGAGGGTTTAATAGCCCAAAATACGTGAGAACCATTGCATGACATGAATCAGGAACGTTCTAAAAGCACCCCCCCCCTTTCATTCTTGCCTCGCTCCCTCCAATGTTGCTTTACTCCCTGCTATCTTGCATCGCTCCATGATGTATATGTTTACGCACTTGTCCAGGTGTATGTTTGTACATGTTGCAGTCAACGCCACATACAAGATCCGTGTCTTTGCTTTATAACAGTGGCGCTTCAGTTCCTGTCTGCCTCAAATCTCCTTGTCTGGCAGTGTTTATTCAGATAGGTTCGCCCAGACATGTCCGTGTGGTAGTCTCTCTCTCTCTCTCTCTCTCTCTCTCTCTCTCTCTCTCTCTCTCTCTCTCTCTCTCTCTCTCTCTCTCTGCCCCACTCTGTGTGCGTGTGTTTGTTTCACATTTTCTTTCTACAACTTTCTCTTTCTCTCCCATCCTTCTCTGTCTCTACTCTTATCTTATTATTCATTTTCTCTTTCTCCCTCTCCCCGTACCTTCTCTATCTTTTCCCCATTTACGTTTTAAATTGTCCCTATCTTGCCTCTTTCTGTCTTTCATCTCTTTTTATCCCCTCTTTTCCACCTTTCTCTCCACTACTCTTTCTCTTTCTCTGCATTTCTCTTTCTTGTTTCGCAATTGCTCAACCTCTGCCTACGTTGTGTTGACTCTGTTCGAAAAATTCATCCTATGGTACATATTGTCGTATGGGTGTCAAATGTTGCCATCATACACTCACTAGGTCAGTAGGTAATGAAGTTGGGTGACCCGTTCCCTAAATATCAAGGGCAATTATAGTTATAATGTTTGGTTGGTTAGTTGTTTGGTTGGTTAGTTAGCTGGTTGGCAAGATGGCTGGCTAGTTGGTTGGTTGGTTAGCTGGCTGGTTGGTTAGTTGTTTGGTTGGTTGGTTAGCTGGCTGGTTGGTTGGTTAGTTGGTTGGTTGGTTGGTTGGTTGGTTAGTTAGTTAGTAAGTTAGTTAGTTAGGCAAGCAAGCAGGCAGGCAGGCAGGTAGGTAGGTAGGTAGTCATCCTTGCACTACGGAAAAGTCAAAAGATGCTCAGATCTCTCCCCCCCCCCCCTCCCCCACAACATACGCATCAGCGTCCGATAATAGTGACAGTTCTGTATTAGCTAAGGCCCCTCATTATCCCGATGTGCCTCTCGTGTCTGGCCTTGCCAGTTCTCCCGAGTATCTCATTTCTAGACAACGATGCAGATTCGCTGGCATCAAAGCCCTCGGTTCTCTACATCTCTTTAAGGGCATTAATAGCATCAGAACGATCTATGGGCTGGCCATCTGCAGGTGATACAGAGCCAGCAAATTTATCAGCTCGTTCATTTCCCTCACTCCAGGATGTCCCGGAATGAAAATGAAGGCGTATAGAACCCGCCTCGACCATTCGGACTATGCTCATTGAATCACTACACAAACGTTGATATACTGCTGTGATTCCAGCCATATGAAAGCCCGTGTCACTGCCGTCATCTCCATCGTCATGCTGCTCGTGGTCATAGAGTGGGTACCACTGGCGTCTTAAACAGTTCGACCCACTGAACGTGTCGTGAATGCCCTTGCACTTCTCTGCTGTTGTATAAGATCCGTCTGTCTGTATAGCTACGAGCTTTGTGCTTATCTATACAAAGCTTGAATATATGCATGTTGAGTCTGTATTGCCCGTAATCATAATCATGTGCCATGCCGATACACGTGGGCTATCATGTTTCGCAATCACACTCGATCACCAGAGTCGTGGATCAGCTCTGTGTTCTCGTCTCGACCATCGCATATGTTCAAGCCATCTAGATATTTACTTCTCTGCCTTCCCCTTGTTCTCTTCCCCTCAATCTTGCCTGTTGTCACCAAGATCTCTAGTCTATTTCTTCTCATAACAGAATCATTACAACGATGACCTATCCCTGCTGGTCAAGAGAATGATCGTGGTCGCTGGCCCGGTTCTCGTGCTTTCCTGATACAATCTCTCTTCAATGTTTAGACCACCTGGAACACTGTTGCATCGAGCTTTCGAGTTGATTCAATGCCGATGGATAATACATCGCCAAATGTGACTTCCTATTTGAACAGAAGGACGATATATCGCCATACTAGGGTCATCGTATTATTTGTTTTGTGTCGTGGTTTTCTCCACAATTTCAATGTTCAGTGAACGGAAATTTACATTATAATACTAGTTCATTTGATTGTGCACCATGCTAGATCCAAACCGACGATTTGTTTGGCCATGAATCAGTTAAAACCCAGTCTTGAGGAGGCGTCATAATCAAACCACCAACCTTCCCCTATACAAGAAAACGTCAATAATTTTCTTAACGTTTAAAAAGTCGCTTAAAAGTCGACAGGGTCGACTTCATTGCACCGGGTTTTATCCCATATGGCTCGGTCTCTTTCCGCAGCACGGAAAGCGTCGCACAAAGCACGAACTCCGTAGCTTTTAGCGACGACCCACAGGAGTCTCCGAAACATTTAACTCGTAAACCGAAGGACGCGGCCCGGAATCGAACCCACGACCTTCGGAGCACGAGTCAAACGGCTTGCCACTTTGCCACAGAGACTCCCGTTTCTTAACGTTTGCTTTGACAAGGAGCTGAGGAACTTGTCACCCCAGCTCATGTGTCTGCGCCTAGAATATGTGAAGGCCTTACATTTAACATCCACATGGCAGTTCTTTTGCCATGGAACTACCCATACCTGTGCCGTTATTCTTTGACAAATTAGGTTATCAGTATTAATTACATTATTGAACAACCAATGAGCAAGTCCTACTAGAAACAAACGGAAACCGTTAGCTGATTAGAGCAGTAAATAAACCTATCCCTCTGTAAGCCAAATCCAATTGTATGCAGTTGTCATTCTACCTACATCGGCAGAACAGAGAGGCCACTAAAAAAAAGGGTGGTAGTACACATACCCAATTGATTTGACAGAATAATAAACAAATAGGCTTGGAACCTGGTAAAACCGACACACCACATACCTCCTACCTACATCATCGATTGGACGGCACATTTTGAAAACCGATCACGTGATTGATAGGGACAACGTGTTTTGTGTGTTGTTTAACACACAAAATGGTCGCATGTTAAAGCTGGCAGAAGCGATCGCAATTAATTTACAGAAGCCAATTTTGTGCAAACAGAAAGACATGATAATCAGTTTAAAATTGCCGTGGTAGACAGTTGAAATTACTGTGTGAATATGTTTGCTGTGTATTTCAACTTGAAGGATTTATCTAATTACTTTATGTTGTGTGATTTCTGCAGTATGTACCTGACGAGATGCAGCGAAATATCCCAGGCCATAAATCACGCATTCTATTGTTTGTGTCTTTGTTAATCAAATTTGCTGTAAACAATCCATATTTTTGGGCATGTCATAAGAAGAAATAAACTGGAGAACTTTTGGTGACAACTGGCAAGATTGGAGGGGGCGAGGGGGGGGGGGGTGGAGAACAAGGGGAAGGCAAAGAAGTAAATATCTGGATGGTTTGACCACGTATCATAGTCGAGACAAGAACAGAGAGCTAATCTACGTCTCTGATGATAATATGAGATGGAGAAACATTTCCGTCCATGCTTACCGGCTTGGCACATGATTATGATGATGATTGATTACATAAAATGCCACAAAGCACAAATCTTTCATGATCAGCCTGAAAATATGGAGGTTATGCCCTGATTATCATGGTACAGAATAAGTTAAATAAACCCCCAATGTAATCTCCAAGACATAAAGACACAAATATGTTACATCAATCACACAGTTATACCTGACGCATCTATACTTGTGGCGAAGGAGTTAAGGAGGCAGTTCATAATTCCACGGACCGCGTTCGAAACACAGCTACGGGCGATTTGGCAACAGACCGCCTTGCGTTGCTTTGTATATAATGGTAAGAGTGCTGGTAGTCTAGAAAGCAACGATAAACTACTGAACGTTAAGTCCAAGAATTACCAACAAGCAAAAAATGTTGGCCTTGACTGCGACATAATGTGATGGATATGCAACTCACTGTTACTTATAAATTGACAGACCTGTGTTCTTTGGCAACCTTATTCACCAGACACCGACGTCTACACGTTTCGAGGTCTTAAATAATTAGTTATCTTTAAATTCAAGTTTGCAACTATTTATCGTCATGCAAACATGGCGTCGTGTTAGCGAAGTTGATCAGGAACTGCGATGCTAATGTCACGAACGAGGTCAGGCGTCGCTTCGATGCCTGGTCTTGTCGCCTGCGAAAGTGATGGAACGATTAGCCCCCTATTCCTCCTTGCATTTTGGTCCACAAAATGTGATGGTGGTGTTACATCACAAACACATCGCAGGAAGTTGCTTCTGGACAAAATCTTATAATTATTATTAATATTTTTCGTTCGCTCGCTTTGAACTCAAGCGTAGTCCGTACACACTACTTCTGGCAGTGCTGGACTGAATTTTGCGTCTGGATTAACTTTCTCTATTACGAGTGTCCCTCGCCTTCGGGCGAATCCACGCCGACTTCAGAAGTACTTGAAATTTACGTCCCCGCAAATGTTGACGATAGGTCAACATTTTAGTCCAACTGTCCAATGTAGGGGTTGAACCCCTTACCTCGGTATCAGCACAACAGATGTTTAAGAACATGCGTTCTTATTTATTCGGCGATGCTGACCTACATGTGTAGGGATTGAACTCATTACCCCGGGAAGGTTAACCCAGTCAACAAATGCCCGCAGAAGTCGGATGTGTCGGCCTAACGGCGCAAGAACGCAGCTCTGCTGTAAACAGGCACAACGCAGCTCTGCTGTAAACAGGCACAACGCAATCACGTCCGAAAAAAAACAACTCCGGATGAACGCAGAAGAAGAAGAAGAACTCATTACCTCGGCATCAACACACAGGAAGTTTAAGAGTAAGCGCCGCTCGTAACCATTCAGCCACGCTGACCTCCATTTATTATTATCAAAATAACCTCTAAAATTGGGGTACTCTAAAATATGCTGAGAAATGTTGCCAGCTAAGCAAAATAACCCGCTGCTGAGTTTGTTAGACTTTTTGTAGTTGCTCTTCTCGCTGATCAAAAAACCTGTAACGTGATGAATCAAAGCAAGAAGCAGACAAATTAATTCAAACAGGCAGGTAAACTTATATCGCCATATCAATGTGTTCCTTTGGCCGTGGATAACAAACGGGAAACATTCAAAGGAAGACTTGGCCAGGATTCAGACGCGTCTAGAAACCATAATATTAATTGTTCGTTTGGCGTGGTTTCTGTTTATTTGTTGTTGCTAACGAGGGTAGGGTGATGTTTTGATAAATATAAGATAGAATGGTACCTGATAGTTATTGAAGTCCGAATGTTTTAAGTAAGGTAGATTGTAAGGGTTAGCATAAGCTAGGTAAATAGACAGAATATTATTTGGATTTTCTTTATCAGTTCCGTACACCAGGGGGTGGATTCCGGGAGCTTGCTGGGAAATATGGAAGACAGGCATGTTTCGTGCAAAGTGGTATGCTTCAATTCAAAAATCAAACATAGAAAGCATCTGTTGGATCTCCCTAGAACATGCTGGTGTGTCGGGAAACGAGCAGGCGGACAGATTGGCTGGGCCGGCACAGTTGGGTGGGGTATTGGTACATAGTGTATTTTTAATGACTGTACAGTGTTTGGAAATATTGCCGGTCTAAGTTTTGTATTTACCTATTATTTTGTATGAACTTTACAGAGGGTTAATACAAAACTTGGACCGGCAATATTTTCAAACACTGCACAGTATTAAAAATACACCCTATACAGGAATATAACAACAAACCTTTGAGAACAAAGTTTTAAGACGCATCTTTGGATCCATTAGGGATACACAAAGTGGAGAGTGGAAAAGAAGAAGTAACAAAGACATTTATGATCTGTTTAAGTCCCCGCTAATCACTGGTATCATGAAGGCTAATAGACTACAATGGCTGGGGCATATAGAAAGAATGGAAGGTAATAGGGAAACAAAATTCGCTTACACTCAGGAAATAAAGGACCGTAGACCCCGAGGTAGACCAAGAAGACGGTGGAGAGATAATATATATACAGACCTACAAGCACTTGGAATCAACGACTGGCAAGAGAATGTCAACCAGAGAGACGAATAGAGACGGATTGTATCTGCAGCAAAGAACCTCAATGGCTCGGAACGCTGAAGAAGAAGAAGAAGAAACAGGAATAGGCAGATGTGGTCAGGGCCCTTTGTGATCATGTCTTTAGCATTTATAAACAGATAAATCATCATACCGTGGAGAGAATAGTGCTGCAGGGAGTGAACAGAGAATCTGGTCGACCCCCGGGACTCCGAGGAAAGACCAGACGGGCATATAATCAGACTGCAACGGATATCATTAGTTTTGGTACTCTTCACTGGTTGTTGAAGATGAGGACGGAGCACATATGGGGATGTTCCGAGTGCTGGCTGAGATGTCGGTTCTTGACTCAACTCATCTCACCACCAGGGGGTGTTTGACATTCCGCCAACCTCTTGATGCCACACGAATTTCTACACACTATTACCAGAAACCAAAGCTTGTGGTCGGTGGTCATGAGTTCGATTCGCATCGGAGCGGATTCGGATTTTTAAAATGAAACTGGGCTCCCAGGTCGCTCCAGTCTAAAGTGGGTACCAGGACATGGCTTGGGAAGTAAAGGTCAGGGGTGGGGGTGATATTGACCATATCATGTGGCAGCACTGTCTTCCCAGTGCACCTTATACTGTACTTACTGCTTGTGGTGGGTTTGATTGTTTGGTTTGTGGGAAAAGAGACGGGAAAAGAGAAGGCATTAGAGCAGGGATAAGAGAAGGGATAAGAGCAGAGGTCAGAGCGGGGGTCATAGTAGGGGTCAGAGCAGGGAAAAGAGATGGGAAAAGAGCAGGAATAAGAGAAGGGAAAAGGGAAGGGAAAAGAGAAGGGGTATGAAAAGGGATCCGTAATCCCGTATATTCTCGTGAGTAACGTAACTTGCGCGAGAATCGGTAGCGGATCTCGTCGTGTTGGTAACTTACGGGGTATGTGAGCCGCTCGCTCATAAAGCAATAACACACTACTGAGCGTAATCTTGTCTAGTACATCAACAGCAGCTGAAAAATGCTGATGTTGACTGCAACGTCCTGTAAGGAATATGCAACCAAAAAAAGAGAAGGGATAATAGAAGGAGTAAGAGAAGGGATAAGAGAAGGGGTAAGAGAAAGGATAAGAGAAGGGATACGAGAAGGGATAAGAGAAGGGATAAGAGAAGGGATAAGAGAAGGGATAAGAGAAGGGGGAAGAGAAGGGGGAAGAGAAGGGATAAGAGAGGGGATGGGAGAAGAGATGAGGTGAGAGAAGGGATAAGAGAAGGGATAAGTGATTGGACAAGAGAAGAAATACGAGCACTCTAGCTCTACAACTTTCGGTACCCTGATGACGACGTAGCGGGATCTTTCCTACATGCGTCAGTATTGACTTCTCGTTCAGAAAGCAATGGAAATCTACTGAACGTAAAATTACCTAGATAATCAATATGGGGTTGGGGTCGGTTGCAAGGTCCCACAAACACACATACCTTTTTATCAGAGGCCATAAGAGTGGAGCTGAGATAGCGTACTGGCTAAACACCAGTTTCTCTGGCCATTGGTCCTAAGATCAAGTCCGCATGAGAGCAGTTTCATTATTTCTTAACAGCGAATACTCGATGTCTCTGCATTAGGGTTTAGTGACACGCAGGTTTAAAATTCCCCTACATACAGAGTCTAGGATTCGAAAATCAGCCGCGGGCAATTTGGAGGTAGACAGCTTTGCTTGTATTCCGATGGTATGAGACATCGGCCGTTCGGAGAGCAATGCAACCTTATTCATTCATTCATTCATTCATTCATTCATTCATTCATTCATTCATTCAGTAGCATGTCCTTTGCAGAACCTCGCTTCCATAACAACCTTCCAGAAAACTTTTCGATCATAAGCAAGATGTCCCGCGTCCGATACACCCATCTGGAGATCATATGCCACCTCCTGCACCCATCTTCTATTTGGCCTTCCTCTTCCTCTCTTCCCGGGCATATACCCCTCCAGGATTGTTCTCTCCAAACTGCCATGACATTTCAAGTGACCAAAATATTTCAAGTTTCTTTGTTTTATCGTCTTTAATAGCCAACCTTCTTCAATATTCAACTCTTGAAGTATGGATGCATTTGCTCTTTTCTGTATCCAATATATTCTTAGAAGCCGTCTATAACATTTATATGCAACGACATTTGTGCTCTGTTCAGCTTGTTTAGTAAGTATCCAGGCCTCACAGGCGTATGTTGCAAAGAGAAAGGCGCGTGCTTTTAAAAATCTAAATTTTGTAGGTCTCTCTGTCACGCGAAACAATTTATTCAGTTGTTTTAGTTTTTGAAAAGCAATAGAGATTCGTCTTTTAATTTCTTTCATTGTGTCACCATTGTTGGTAATTAATGACCAAAGATATTCCAAATTGTCCACCACCTCTAATTTCTCCTCATTACTGAACGTAAATTTCCTAGTAAGTCACACACATCTAGTAAATACTGGAATTGATTGCACCGTTCGGTAAAAGACATCCAAATAACTTTTGAAAGCGAGTAATAAACATAAAGGGTTTAAAATGCAAGATGATTGACTTCATTGCACTGTGTGTAGGTCAGCATGACCGAATGGATAAGAACGCGTGTTCATAAACATCTCGTGTGCTGATGCCGAGGTAAGGGGTTCAACCCCTACACCGGACTGTTGGATTAAAATGTTGACCTATCGTCCTTGACTTGGAGGCGTAAATTACAATTACCTCTGAAGTCGGAGCGGGTTCGCCTGATGGCGAGAAACATGGTTAAGCTAATCCACACGCAAAATTAATTCCAGCACTACTAGAGGTAGTGTGTATGGACTACGCTTGAGTTCAAAGGGAGCGAGTGCAAAAACAACACAATTGCACTGGGTTTTATTCCACATGGCTCGGTTCCTTCCGGTAGGGCGTCCTGTCGAAAGCGTCGCACAAAGCACGAACTCCGTAGCTCCAGCGACGACCCCCAGGAGTCTGCGAAAAAAACTGCGCTCGTGTATCGAACGGGCGCAATTACTTGGCCACGGAGTCTCCCTGAAAGCGAGTAATTATAAAAGTGAAGTCGTGAAAGAGGAGAGAACTGGTATATTGCTGAACGCTGGAAAAATGTCGGGGTAGGCTCCGCTGGATGGGGTGACGCGCCGTCCAATTTATTATTAAGTTGTGGGTGCTCATGTTGGTGCATTTCCAGTTGGTGACCTGTCTGTCTGTTCGTGTCTCTATTTCTGTCAGTCTTTTGTTTTTCTCTTGCCTCATTTTTTGTTAAACTTTCTTTTCACTTTCTTTATTTCTCTCTTTCTTTCTTTCTTACTATCTATCTTTCTTTCTATCTTTCTTTCTAGTTTGTTTTCCATCTTTCTTGTCGTTAGTTTCATATTTTGTCTTGCTTAGTTTCATTTCTTTCTTTCTTTCTTTCTTTCTTTCTTTCTTTCTTTCTTTCTTTCTTTCTTTCTTTCTTTCTTTCTTTCTTTCTTTCTTTCTTTCTTTCTTTCTTTCTTTCTCTTTCTTTCTTTCTTTCTTTCTAGCTTGTTTTGGGTGGGTGAGTGTGTGTAGATTAGGAGATGGTGGGGGATGTTTGTATG
Organism: Cepaea nemoralis; assembly: GCA_014155875.1. NCBI lineage: Eukaryota > Metazoa > Mollusca > Gastropoda > Stylommatophora > Helicidae > Cepaea > Cepaea nemoralis. The sequence goes on along the minus strand of JACEFZ010016175.1, from coordinate 57,929 downwards.
GGTGGGCTCGGGATCTGTGTGTGGGCTGGGGGAGATGGGAGATTAAGTGGGTGGATGCGGAATTTGTGTGTGGGTAGGTGCGGGATATGTGAGATGGCGGGGAGATGTGTGTGCGCGTGGGGGATGTGTGGTTGCGGGATGTGTGTTTGGCTGGGTGGTTGGATGTGTGTGGGTGGAGGAGGATATGTGGGTGGGTGATTGTTGGTGGGTAATGGGACGGGTGGAGGATATGTGGGTGGGGAATGTGTGAGTTGGGAAATGTATGTGGGCTTGGGGTGTGGGTGGATGGGATGTGTGGTTGGTGGGAGGGTGTGTGGGTGGGGAGATGTGTAGGTTTGGGGATGTGGTGGATGGGTGGGGGAATGTATGTGTGCCTGGGGTGTGTGTGTGTTGTGTGGTTGGGTGGGGGATGTGTGGGTGAATGGGGGATGTGTGGGTGGATGGTGGATGTGTCTCATAACATGGTAATATGCATTGTTTATGTTTACAAAATTCATTTGACAATGTTTTTCCTATGCACTATTGATGAACGAAAGATGAATGATTGGAAGGACCGAATGTAAGACGGGCCTGCGTGCCCAATTTGTTACCCTTTGAAAATAAAGTCCGTTCATTCGTTCGTTCGTTCGTTCGTTCTTTCTTGTTCTTAGTTTCAATCTTTCTTTCTTGCTTGGTTTCATTTCTGTCTGTCTGTCTGTCTGTCTGTCTGTCTGTCTGTCTGTCTGTCTGTCTGTCTGTCTGTCACTGATTCATTCATTTATTCATTCTTTCTTTCTTTCTTTTTTTTTTAAAATTTCGTTCTTTCTTTCATTCTTACGACTTCTATTGACACGTTCGTCTGTATCCCTGTGTGTTGTGTTGTCCCATTCCCCGGGCTTTTCGATGATATTATGTGTGTTGATGCCGTCTTCAGTAACAGCGGCCAACCACCCCCTGTCGATACCACTTTGACCTCTGTCCGTTTGTGTACAGTTAAACGCCCTAATCTGAAGAAACCAACGGAGGTCAGCATGGCTGAATGGATAAGAGCGCCCGTTCTTAAACATCCAGCGTGCTGATGGCGATGTAGCGGGTTCAACCTCTATACCGATCAGTTAGACTAACATGTTGACTTCTCCTCCTTGACTTGGGGGACATACATTACAAGAACCTCTGAAGTCGGAGTAGGTTTGACTGTTGGAGAGGGACACTTGTAAACGAGAAAGATGTCCTTAACGAACATAGTAGTCCAACGTTGACTTTGCTCGAGTTCAAAGCGAGTGAACGAAAAAAAAAAATTTAAACGAAGTTAAGAAACAAGTAGAGATAAAGAGACAGAGAAGATCATGTAAAATACATATCATCACCATTATCTGCTAGCAATGTGGCGCAGGCTTTGATGTCTCTCTACATATCCAAGTCTTTGGCTTTGTGGATCAATTCTTTTTTTCCCCTTCTGCACTTCATCGCCGTTGGTGCATAGTTTCCCCAACCAACCCACGCCAAGCCGTCCAATCTGTTGCTATTTCCTGCAGCTCCCTCCTTGTCACCCCAATATTATCCATCTCTGTAATTCTCTTCTCCAAATGATGTTAGGTCTCCCGCTACTTTGTTCACCTTGTGGGTTCCAGACAAGAGTGTCTAGTTATATTGCCCTCAGTTATTCTCTGTGTGTCCTAAGTAGTATTATATGTTGCGTATATATCTTAAAATGTGGAGGCCTCCACACCTCCACGTGGAGGTCTCCATGTGGTGGTTGTGGCGTGGAGGGCGGTCAACGACCACTTCTTGACGTGTCTTTGGCTTGTTAAGATCGGTGATTTTGGCGGAAAAGTCTGGTCTAAGGGGTTTCTTCATATATGTCTTTGGTTTGTTAAGAGGGAAGGTCTTGGAGGTAAACCTTCGGGGTCTACTTAGAGATGGAGGGGTGATGTCCTTCGATGAGTGACCACACGTCTGTTCATCGAGAACTGACCACTAGTCTGGTCATCTACGGGTGTCCAACTCGTACTAACAGCTAACAACCGACTCTTTCCTTGAAATATAAAAACTAAAACACGGAGCTGTACGGCAACATATGGGACAAAAAATCAATATTCAGCCACATAGCGGTTAATCCAGGGGCTTATCTTCATCGTTATTGACGAGTCGGATTATTAATAATACTCGTTATAAAGCGGTCGGGGTGGTCGGACGAGCGCGGGACCGGGCGCTAAGCGACCAACCGGGCCGGGCTGGTGGGTTCGAACCTAATAACATACGTCACATAGGTAGGTAGGTAGTCATTCGCAGTCATGGATCCTAGATGGAAACATCCGTTTACCTCGTTGATTGCGGGACCAACAGGTTGTGGTAAATCCGTTTTTTGCAACAGTTCCTGGCCCATCTCCCAGGCATGATCGACACGATTCCATAGGAGGTTATGTGATGCTATGGGTAATGGCAACCCATGTATGAGACTATGAGTGCATTATGTAGTTCTTCCCCCGAATCGTCTTTCAAGAAATACGTCACCGGACTGGTTTGTTTTATACGACTGACGGTAAACAATTCTTCTCTCCACGCCGGCATGTAACCATTTTTTTAAAAGGTGTTTGGGTTGAACTAGTATGACTCGTCCCCCTTCTGTAAAATGTACTTTTCTTTACACATCTGTCTTACTGTACAAGTTATTCCACTCCTCTTCTTGATTAGTATAGTTGACTTGTCTGGGTGCCATGCGAATACTTCTGTGATGCGAACCATTGTAGTTGCAGATCAAGCTATCAATCACATCAACGTAGCGCAGTGTATTGGTCTTGGTGAAATATAGCCACACTGTTTCTTTAAGCGTCCGATTGAATCTTTCCACTATCGCAGCCTTATCGTCTTCATTCTCGGTGGTAAAGAAATGCACACCTCAGTGTTTCAGAAATTTTAAGAAGGTCTGGTTGACGAATTCTGAACCTCTGTCGGTCTGAAAATTTATCGGCTGTCTATCACCAAAGATTTTACTCACAGCTTCCACCAGCGCTTTCCCCGTTTTCTTTTTGATCGAGATGGTCCAGGTATATTTACAAAACACATCGTTGCAGGTCACTAAATACGAAAGCCCATCGTTGTATCTTTGTAATAGTCTCATATCTATTAAGTCGACTAGAAACTGCTGATTTATCCTACCGGTTATGGTCTTACGTCTCTGAAAACACCGACGGATCGGTTTATGCAAAGTATACGTGTCCTGATGTTGCAGCCATTTCTCCTTTTGCTTAGCGTTTAGTTTAGCATTTCTTTTTAAGGCGACAGCCCCGCCATAGGCTCCCAGCTGCTGGGAGTCGTAGTAATACTTTCTTATTTGCGCGGCCATTTTTCCCACTTAGGCGTGGGTACATTACTCGGTTTCACATGAGCTTAAACGGTGGTGTGGTCTCGACAACTTGACTTTTGGGTGTTACTTGACTCTTAGGCTCATTTACTTGAATATGTTGTCTGACTGTCATGGGTACCGGTAAAGAGCTGCCTTGTGGTTTTTGTTTCTTGATATCCACTGTGCCTAAAGGCTTGTATCTGTACTGATCTAGTCGGTTCATGTACCGCTGCAATGTTTGTTGGTATACTCGGGCTTTTTCAAGTGGTACAGATCTTCACTTTCCAGAACATGTCGCATTTGTTGGTCCAAGTCATGCAGACTATCATTTAGTGTGTCGGGTGGTGCATAGGGTTTTTCTAGCAGCCGGGGGATCGATCAGGAGCATTTTCTTGGCCACTACAAACCCACAACGCCATTCAACACATTTAAAATGGGGCCGAGTAAGGCATCTATGAAATCACCGTGTTGGAGGATGTTTCCTTTTCTTGAGCGACAGTTTCTTAACCGTGAGCACTCTCAGACTGCTTTTGTGTTGCTGCAGCCGGCGCTTCTGGATGGGTGCCAGGGGAACATTTTCTTTTGAGACATTGTGACAGCATTCATAAACTGATCGGACGAGATCCGGGGAAGCCGTTTTAATTACGGCTTTTACGGCGGCTGGCTTCGCCTCACCCAGAAACCGCAGCATGGCCCCGTGACGTTTCACTCGATTGGACATATTACTTGGGGACTTATACAACTTGGTGCTGATCAGGGAATATACTACTGAGTAAGCGTAGCTGATCCGGTGTTTCCTGTCGAAAGTTTAATAGCAAATACCCGTGTGGAGTCGATGTCGCGTCTTTAAAACTCTCTTGTAATATGACACGCTGCCTGGGTACATCTGTTTGGCCAGATTGGTAATCTGTGCCCCATCTCGAGGATTCTTAAACACTACTAGGTAATAAGAATACTCAGACGGATAGTTCTTTGTTCTTCAGTCTTGCCAAAGAGGTTCTGTACTATATTCATGACACTGAGGTTACGATGATTACTACCTTTAGTAAATAGTTTGGTTACTCTATCATCTGTCTCGGACATCTATGACCTACTAATCGCCGTCTATCCCATGTCCTATTTTCCACGTCAGGCAGTATCTCATTAGACTGGACACCCTTCATAGCCTCATACATGAGTTGCCATTCCCCGTAGCACCATATAACCTCCTCAGGAATCGGGCCGATCATGTCCGAGAGATGGGCCAGAAACTTTTGCACAAAAATTGATTTACTACAACCTGTTGTCCCGCAATCAACAAGGTAAACAGATGTTTCCATCTAGGATCCTTGACTACGAATGACGACTTACCTACCAACGTGACGTATGTTATTGGGTCTGAACCCACCCATCCTGCCCGGTCGGCCGCCCCGCGCCCGCACCCGCGCTCGCCCGACCACACCGCTCGCTGTATAATGTGTAATATTAATAACCCGATTCGTTCATAATGATGAAGATAAGCCCCGGAATTAACCGCTATGCGGCTGAATATTGATTTATTGTCCCAAATGGTGCCTGTACAGCTCCATAGTTTTTTTTTTTTTTTTTTAAGGAAAGAGTCGGCTGTCAGTTGTTAGCACGAGTAGATACCCGCTACTCGTTGGACACCCGTCGATGACCAGACTAGTGGTCAGTTCGCAATGACAAGCCGTGTGGTCACTCGTCGATGGACACCGCCCCTCCATCTCTCAGTAGACGCCGACGTTTTTCCGCCAAGACATCCCCTCTTAACAAACCAAAGACACACATGAAGAGACCCCTTAGAACAGACTTATCCACCAAAATCACAGATCTTAACAAGCCAAAGACACGCCAAGGAGGGGCTGTTGACCGCCCTCCACGCCACAACCACCACCTCTACGTGGAGTCCTCCACGCCTCCACGTAGAGGCCTTCACGCCTCCACGAGGAGGCCTCCACATGTTATGATAGGTGCGCAACATATAATACTACTGTCCTATCCAGCGCCAGCGACTTTTCTTCACCTCTAGGTTCACATGGATGTGTTTAGTTCTCTCCATGAGCTCTACATTGGTGATTCTATCATAACATTTTACCCTACTATTCTGTGCAGGCATTAGTAGTGAATTTATGTAGTTTAATTGCGTTTAGTTTAGTTGTACTCCATATTTCTAACCCAGACAATAGTACTGATTTAACACTGGAGTTAACAATTTTAAGTTTGCTGCTAAGTTTACATATTTCTTTGATTTCCACATATTTCCTGGTGTCGTGAAAGTTTCTCTTGCCTTTTGTATTCTTATTGTAGAATTGCGTTCTGTTATTCCATGTTTTTCCACATTGATTCCCCAAAAATGTGTAGGAATCCTAAAACATTTAAGGTTTTCATTTTAAACTCTCTTCGTATAAAGTTCTACTTCTCATAAGTCTCTTCCAGGAACTTGTTCTTAGTTACACACAGACGTCCAGACAAACGGAGCCACCGGGTGGTCCGAGCCAGCAGCCTCTCCACTGTAGGTCAAACACGTGCATCAGGTGAGTGCAGACATTCAGCATGCTACTGGGTGCAAAACCTTTACAGTGCTTCAAGTAGCAACGTGGAATGTTCGCACCATGCGCATGAATGCTGTCTTTAAGAGGCAGATGAAAGCAGTAATTTGTTCAGAGAAATTAGACGTAGACAGTCAAGATTCTTGGTGCGGTTTGAGTCCTTAAGAAAGCTATAGCAAATTAAGTTATTCGCATGTCCTTTGCAGGACGTTACAATCAACGGAGCATTTTGTGACCGTTTGTAATTTACTAGGTTAATTCTAACGTTCTGTAGTTTGTCGCTGCATTCTAAACGGCCGACGCCTCATACCATCAAAATCAACGCAAAGCGACCTGCTTCAAAATCGCCCGCAACTTGATTTCGAACCCTCCACGCGGTATGGCGGGCAATTGTGAAACGCGTTCAATAGCCTTGGGACACGGCGCCAGTCCATGGCAAACTACTGAACGTGTGTGTATGTGTGTGTGCATTATATATATATATATATATATATATATATATATATATATATATATATATATATATATATATATATATATATAGTTGATTCAAGGTGTACGAGAAGAATAGGACAGAGGAAAAGGGACAATAGTGAAGGAAGAAGAAAGTGGGAGGAGGACAAGAAGAAGAGGAGGATGAAGATGAAGAAAAAGGGGGATGAGGAGGACGGGGAATAGGCGGCGGAGTAGAAGAAGTAGACAATGGGCGGGTGGGGGAGGGGGGAGAAGAAGAAGACTTAGAAGAGGGGAAAGTTGAAGAAAATATAAAAATATAAGAAGAACGGGTGGAATGGGGAGGAAGAGAAGGAGAAACTAGAAGAAAATAAGATAACAAAGAAGGGGGAAATTTTGGAGAACATATAGAAGAAGAAGAAGAAGAAGAAGAAGAAGAAGAAGAAGAAGAAGAAGAAGAAGAAGAAGAAGAAGAAGAAGAAAGAGGATGAGGAGGAGATGAAGAAGGAGAAGAAGAAGATTATTATTTCTCAGGAATGCCACCATACTGCTGTCACCTTACGTCACAACACACAACAGCATTAGCAACCTTACCCAACGTCGCGTGTCACAAGCCCTAAAAAACAACCATGTAAACTGTCGCGCGATGTGGCCCTAGTAGACCCTAGTTCTCCGTGAACTGTCTAGCACAGACACCGACCCCCTCGCTGGAATCCGCTTTATCAATTCTTGTCACGCGGACTGTTATCGTCCATGACTTTACCTTATTTTCTTGTGTGTGCTGTGAAGGTTGTGTTTTGTGACCATTTCTTTTGGATACAAATTTCGGGATTTCGTTTGATTTGTTCAATAAGTAATTGGTTCGTTATGAGAGCTAAATGCTGTGAGAATTTTTATTTACATATCCGTGTGTAGCTGCATGCATGCACACATAAGTACACACGCTTATTTACATGTGCTCAAAGGCATAAGCGTACGGTAGAAGGCTGAGCCATGTGGAATAACACCCGTTGCAATGAACTCGATCAACTCGTCCTTAAATCCCCCTTTTATCAGTATACAAACAGACAGACAAGTAAGCACTCACATTGTACCTAATCACCCCGTACAAACACCCACCCATCCACACATGTGTGATTAGTTTTTGAATCTAGTTAGAGTAATTAATGCTTGAATCTCGTTCGTTATAGTTCTGTTCATTCTAGCATCTGTTCGTTCTAATATTAATTCTCATTTCATCTCAACTTGTTCCTCTTGTACCTTGCAGTGTCGAGGTGAAGTATAAACAGCGGGAGAGTGCCCGCTTATGGGCTTCATGTATAGATAATCCCATGGACTCTGTTATTCCCTCCATCCATCGTTTACGTGGTCGGCCTTTTCCTTTGCTTCCATTAGACCTGTACATCATTGTTTGTTGTGGTATACTTTTAGTTGGTAACCTACTTGCATGGCCAAACATTTTTACTTGCTGCTTTCACTAGGAAGACAGAAATACCACCAGGTAATATACGGGTAAATGGTAATATTCCTAAGCAAGTGAATCGGTACAGCTATCTAGGACCGGTCATAACACCTGATGGGAGGTGCCTTGAAGAGATTTAGAACAACAATCGTTATGGCAATGGTAGCCTTTCGCAAGATGAAAAAAAAAATACTGACAAATAAAACGATGTCAATTTCAGCGAGAAAAAGAGTGTTTAAGTACTACATGTCGCGCACCAGTACCCCACTGGGCGGTGCAGACCCAGACAATCTGTCCGCCTGCTCGTTTCCCAACCAGCCAGCATATTCCAGGGGAAAGATCCAACGGATGTTTCCTATCTTTAATTTTTTTTTAGTTGAATTGAGTAAACAATGTACGTTTCTCAAACGTGTGGTGCTATTTCTATAACTAGATACGAATTATATCAATATTTCATTATTGTTAGTTCAGTAAGATGCCAGATCTTCCATCACTGAAGTTTTGTCTTCATTTAGTGGGAGAGGTTCGAATCCCTGTTTAGCCACTAAAGCCGTTTTCCTAACGCTCGGACGGTCTTGCGTTCCATTCGCATAACCTCGTTCAAACCACGAGTGCAATTCATCTCAAGACCCATAGGTATCGTTTGTGTGGCCACGGAGTTCGTGTTTTGTGCGATGCTCTCGGTAGGCGATTTGTCATTCTACGAAGAGAGATCGAGCGATAGGGTATCGTTTTGTGGAATGAAAACGATCTTCTCGCCTCTTCTTCTTCTTCTTCTTCTTCTTCTTCTTCTTCTTCTTCTTCTTCTTCTTCTTCTTCTTCTTCTTCTTCTTCTTCTTCTTCTTCTTCTTCTTCTTCTTCTTCTTCTTCTTCTTCTTCTTCTTCTTCTTCTTCTTCTTCTTCTTCTTCTTCTTCTGTGTTCATCCGGAGTGATTTTTTTTTTTCACAGACGTAATTGCGTTGTGCCTGTTTATTTGCACCTTTCGGCCGACACATCCGACTTCTGCGGGCATTTGATGACCGGGTTAACCTTCCCGGGCCTTTTCGCCTTGTAATAGTTTCTTCTTCTTCTTCTTCTTCTTCTTCTTCTTCTTCTTCTTCTTCTTCTTCTTCTTCTTCTTCTTCTTCGTCTTCTTCTTCTTCTTCTTCTTCGTTCATCCAGAGTTGTTTCTTTCCGGATGTGATTGCGTTGTGCCTGTTTACAGCAAAGCTGCGTTCTTGCGCCGTTAGGCCGACACATCCGACTTCTGCGGGCATTTGTTGACCGGGTTAACCATCCCGGGGGTTGTAATAGTTTAACCTTATTATTTAAAGCACTTTCTTCCCACGTGCAGCGCTGTCTTCCCAGTTACATCCCTGTCTTTTCATCTATAGCACTGTCTTTCCATTTACCGCGCTATCTTCCCATTTAAAGCGCTATATTTCAATTTACAGCGCCGTCTACCCATTTACTTCGTTTTACTTTTTACCCATTTACTTCTTTACTTCCCATTTACGTCTTCCCATTAACAGCGCTATCTTACCATGTACAGCACTACCTACTCGTATATAACGCTATATTCCCATTTACAGCGATATATTCCCCTTTTCAGTGCCGTCTACCCATTTTATAGCAATGTCTTCACATTCACAGCTCTATTTTCCCATTTACACCGTTATCTTCCCATTTGCAGCTTTATCTTCCCATTTACAGTGTTATCTTCCCATTTACAGTGCTATCTTCCAATTCACAGCGATATCTTGAGCCATTAACCGTTCGTTCTATATGTGATTACATGAGAGTATCATTGTTATCTTCTGTTAATCACAATGTGAATATTTCACATTTATACAATCACAGATCATATACCGCCAACATACAGTGGCAATTAACGGGTGAGTTCAATTAACTCAAGAGACATCATTGCACTCCGGACATTCCCATACACGCTCTGTCCTCATCTTCACCAGCCAGCGAAGAGTCCCGATACTAATGGTACCAATGGCAGTCTGATCATGTATCCGTCTGGCCTTTCCTCGGAGAACTGATTGTCGACCAGATCCGCCGTTCACTCCCTGCTATACCATTCCCCCCAGACCATGATGATTGATCTATACTTCCACGCTATATATATGATCCCAAAGAGTCCTGACTACATCTGTCTTATCATGCACCACTAGCCTACCCACCAATGCAGACTCAGCCAATTTTTCCGCCTGTTCGTTTCCGAACACACCAGCATATCCCAAGGCAAAGATCCAAGGGATTCTCCGTATCTTTGATTTTTTAATTGAATTGTATTAACGGGTGAACGAACACTCAGGGGCGTGTTAGAGCGGCGGGTTCCGTGTCTTCTTATGATCACTGCAATGTGCTAAAGTGGTTTAACGTTTCAAGCTTGTTTCATGATATGCTACCCTCTTTGACTTTAAACCAGTAGTTAATTATGCTGGAAGGAAGCAGGACAGTAACACCTGGAGAAGCGCCCCGTGGTATTCCGTGATAGGAATAGAATTGTATACATGTAGACAGCATAGTCCTTTATTTCTTAGGTTAAATATCTGGATAACATTGTTCTTTATTTCCTATTTTAAATATCTGGATAACATAGTTCTTTATTTCTTATTTTAAATATCTGGATAACATAGTTCTTTATTTCTTAGTGTAAATATCTGGATAACATAGTTCTTTATTTCTTATTTTAAATATCTGGATAACATAGTTCTTTATTTCTTATTTTAAATATCTAGATAACATAGTTCTTAATTTCTTATTTTAAATATCTGGATAACATAGTTCTTTATTTCTTATTTTAAATATCTGTATAACATAGTTCTTTATTTCTCATTGTAAAATGTAGACAACATAGTTCTTTATTTCTTATTTTAAACATGTAGACAACATAGTTCTTTATTTCTTATTTTTAGTTGATCTTGTAGAATGTCAGTATTTTCCCGCTTCCCCATCCATGACATTCTTAGATCTGTTCTGTAGCATGTTAAGTTCAAAAGGCCGGAATTTCTTCCTTTAGTGCCTGTGAAAACGCCCAAACCCGCATTCGATTGTTGCTACAGAGAGTATGCAACTTATAACAAATGTTACTTTAACTGGTTCAGTGCCAGTCTAACTGTAGGCCTGGACCAAACATGGTACAAAATCAAATGAACAAGTCATCATCATCATCATATGCGATGCCGATACGCGGTCATGTTTCGCGATCTAACACGATTACCAGAGTCGTGGATAGACTATGTGGTCTTATTCCGACCATGCCACGGGGCCATTCAGATATTTACTTCTCTGCCTTCCCCTTGTTATTTTCCCCTCAATCTTGCCAGCTGTCACCAAGTTCTCTAATTTACAATTATTATAATGAACAAGTATTATAATGTAAATTTCCATTCACTAAGCTTTGAAATTTTGAAATATGCACGAAACAAAACAAATAACACGCGAGACTATTATGGCGATATATCGTCCTTCTTTACAAATAGAAGGTCACTTTGGCGATATCTTTCGGCGCTGAATCAGTTAAATTGTTTTATTGCCATCTTCACAAAATATTTCTTGATAGAAATGTAATACCCTTGATAGAAATTAGCAATTTTCCTTTGGCTTATTGAACTCTTTCGGAGAAAGCTATGAGACGAGGTCATAGACCTTGCATCCAACCATCCATGCTGGTGGTTTTGATGATCGTGTATAGTTTAGGTCACAAAGATCTGCAGGAATGTGATGTTTAGTCAAATGGTCTATGCTCGCGCATTAACTTCTCATTTCCTGCGCACCTTTTGACACTATTTCAATGGATCGCTTTAATTGCGCGCAGATAGAGTGGAACTCTGGGTCGGAGCTGTGTCAAGGTCATAGATTTAGGTCGACGCACGGGGCATGATCTTTTGCTAATGAGTTGTTGGCTTGCTTGCATAATTGGTTGGATGGTTGGTTGGTTGGTTGGTTGGTTGGTTGGTGAGTGATCGGTTGATTGGCTGGTTAAATGATTGAATGATTGGTTGATTGATTGATTGATTGATTGGTTGGTTGGTTGGTTGGTTGGTTGGCTGGTTGTTTGATTGGTTGAGTGATTGGTTAGTTAGTTGATGGATTGGTTGATGATTGAATGATTTGTTGATTGATTGATTGATTGATTGATTGATTAATTGATTTGTTGGTTGTTTAGTTGGCTGGTTGATTGATTGGTTGCTTTTTAAGAGCTGTCGTGGCGGAGATGTTAACGTGTCTGCTTCAGGCACCGAAGGTACAGGATTCGATCCCGGCATAGGAATGGGCATTTTCCTAACAGTAACATTGATATCTGATGATATCATAAGCCCCCTGATCTCTGGGTAGGGAGGTCGGACACCCAACCTTCTCGGATAAGGGCGAACGAAAAAAGGAGCTCCTGCGAACAAGTTGTGCACGTTATACATCCCGCGACAGTTGGAAATCGCACAGAGTAGGCCGTAATACCGCTGCTTAGACAAAATTGATAGGAAGGAAAGGCTACCCACGGATGGATGGATTCCTTTAACTTGGGTGGAATCTGCCCCGAGGAACAAACCTTAACCAAATACATGCCGAAGGCGGACAAAGTGGCCGTTGAGGTGAGGTACATAACGAGACGTCACTTACCACCCTCGACAGGGGAACGAAGAGGAAGAAGATGACGTGTAAAGCCCGTTTAAACTATTATATTCCGTTCATTAGCCCGGGAATCTTTTACCGCCTGATGAGGGTTTGCAGCTGTCGAAAAGGTGGTTGATGCAGTCTTCTTCCGACCTGCTAACAAATGTTTCTTCTCCTGGACCTGCTACTAAATGCTACGTCTCCCAACCTGCAACCAAATGCTGCTTCTCCCGATCTGCTAGCAAATGCTACTACTCCCGATCTGCTAGCAAATGCTACTTCTCTCTACCTGCTACCAAATGCCGCTTCTCCCGATCTGCTAGCAAATGCTACTACTCCCGATCTGCTAGCAAATGCTACTTCTCTCTACCTGCTACCAAATGCTGCTTCTCCCGATCTGCTAGCAAATGCTACTTTTCTTGACCTGCTCCATCGATCCATCATGTGCCATGCCGGTAAGTGTGGGCGGTCATGTTCTGCCATCTCCCTCGATCACCAGAGTCGTGGATCAGCTCCGTGTTCCTGTCTCGACCATGCCACGTGGCCAAGCCATCCAGGTATTTGCTTCTAGGTCTTCCCCTTGGTCTCTTTCCTGCGATCTTGCCAGTTGTCACCAAGTTCTCCAATTCATTTCTTCTTATACCATGCCCTAAAAATTGTGACTGTCTACGTCTAATGAGTCTAATCAGTTTACGATCTTCATTTGTTTCTTGAAGGACTTGTTCGTTGGTTTTTCCATCTGTCCATGGTATTCTTTGCGTTTTACTCAGAAACCATAGTTCCACAGCCATCGACCTGCCACAAAATGCTATTTCTCTCGATCTGCTAATAAATGCTTTTTGTCTCGTCCTGCTACCAAATGCTACTTCTCCAGATCTGGTAGCAAATGCTACTTCTCTCTACCTGATACCAAATGATGCGACTCCCGATCTGCTAGCAAATGCTACTTTTCTCGACCTGCTAGAAAATGTTATTTCTCTCGATCTGCTACCAAATGCTATTTGTCTCGACCTGCTACCAAATGCTACTTCTCCTAGACCTTCTACCAAATACTACTTCAGCCGACCTGCTACCAAATGCTAATTCACCTTGACCTGCTGGCAAATGCCACTTCTTCCGGACCTGCTACCAAATGCTATTTGTCTCGACCTGCTACCAAATGCCACTTCTCCTAGACCTTCTACCAAATACTACTTCAACCGACCTGCTACCAAATGCTAATTCACCTTGACCTGCTGGCAAATGCCACTTCTTCCGGACCTGCTACCAAATGCTACTTCTTTCGACCTGCTATCAAATGCTACCTCTACAGGACCTGCTACCAAATGCTACTTCTCCCGATCTGCGACCAAATATTACTTCTCCCTTACCTGCTACCAAATACTACTTTTTCTGGACCAGCTACGAAATGCTACTTCTCCCAGACCTGCTACCAAATGCTACTTCTCCCAGACCTGCTACCAAATGCTACTTCTCCCAGACCTGCTACTGTATACATCCGTCATTGGGACTGTAAATACAAATTAAATGAATAGGCGAAGCAGTTCCCCTCTAGAGGTCTGTTAAGTGATAGCGCTGTCACATTATGTAGGCTGAGACTAAGAAGGAATAGGTGGCCAATATCCGCCTCAATCTGGCAAGCGACGAGCCCAGGAGTCCGACACGCGTCGTACGGTACACGTGACGTCATACAATCGATCCTTCCAATCACTCATCTTTCGTGCATCAATTATCTATTGTGCATGTTACATTCACATAGAATTAAAAACAAATCATTGTCAAATGAATGTTGTGAACATAAACAATGCATATTACCATGTTATAAGACAGGCAGGCAGACACACAAGCATACATACACACAGACACGCACACATTCATAAACACATACATACCTACATACATACTTATATCATGTACACAAACTCTCACAGTTACGCAACCTCTAAATAACACACAAATGCTTACCCCTCGCATACATATAAACTTATTAACAATCACAAACTCACTAACAAATAATTGCTTACAAATATACATTCTTTCTCCATCTATCTCCGTCTCTCTCTCTCTCTCTCTCTCTCTCTCTCTCTCTCTCTCTCTCTCTCTCTCTCTCTCTCTCTCTCTCTCTTTTTTTTTTTTTTCTCTCCCTCTCTCTTTCTCTCTGTCCTTTTTCCTGTTGTTTGTTTTTTCCTATGTTTTTTTCCCTATGTGAATGCATCATGCACTGTTGATGAACGAAAAGTGAGTGATTGAAAGGGCCGAATGTAAGACGGGCCTACATCCACAATTTGTAACCCTTTTAAAATAAAGATCAATTCAATTCAATTCAATTCTGCCTCTGTCTCTCTCTTTCTCTCTCTCTTTCTGTCTCTTTCCCTCTCTTTCTTTCTCCCTCTCTCTCTCTTTCTATATCTCTCTTTTTTCACTCTTTCTCTCTCTCTCGTTCTCTCTCCTTCTCTTTCTCCCTCTCTCTCTTTCTCTCTCTTTCTTTCTCTCTCTATTTCTCTCTCATCTCTCTCTTTCTCTCTCTGCATCTGTCTCTTTCTTTTTCTCTCTCTCGTTCTCTGTCTCTCTTTCTCTTTATGTCTCTCTTTCTCTCTCTCTCTTTCTCTCTCTCTCTTTCTTCATCCTCTCTCTTTCTCTCTTCTCTTTTTCTGTCTCCCTTTCTTCCTCTCCATCTTTCTCTTTCTTCATTTCTCACTCTTCTCTCTCTCTCTTTCTCTCTCTCTCCATTTCTTTCTTTCTTCATAGCTCTCTCTCTCTCTCTCTCTCTTCTCTCTCTCTCTCTCTCTCTCTCTCTCTCTCTATCTCTCCTCTCTCTCTTTCTCTCTCTCCATTTCTTTCTTTCTTCATAGCTCTCTCTCTCTCTCTCTCTCTCTCTCTCTCTCTCTCTCTCTCTCTCTCTCTCTCTCTCCTCTCTCCCCCCCTCCCGCGGTATGCGACAAACTGTCGAACACAAAAATTGTCTTGTAAATCACAAACAGCCAAACATCATGAGGGTTATTGCCACCTACTGTAAATGACACCTACTGCAAATGACACCTACTGTAAATGACACCTACTGTAAAGGATACGTACTGTAAAGGACACACAAGTAACTGTTGTATGTAGTTCATCATAAAGCATAAGTACTAGATGTCAACTTATAGTTTTTGTGAATTTCCATAGCCCAAAGACTTGATCCACGACACTGGTGATCGAGTGAAATGGCGAGTCATGACCGCCCACGCTTTCCGGCATGGCACATGATTGATTGATTGATTGAAAGACTTGATGGTAATAGACTACTTGTGATAGTCCCCTCTAAATGTTTATTTAACAACGACTAAATAAAACATAGATGTGGTAGTATTTTCATTTTGCGGGATCATACCATCTGAAGCATTCATCACTGCAAAATTTGACAGTTGAAGCACCAAAGAACACCCAAGCCATTGGCGTCTTGCTAGATATCGCTGGTGTTTGAGGTGAATTTGTTGACCAGACAGGAAGAGCTGATCTGATTGTCTAATGTCCCAGGCAGTTCAGGATCGCGGTGGCGGAGGCCACCATGATAACAGAGCTGAAACTGCCTTTGATGCTGTACGAACATATGGAATTGTACCTGACGTGCAAGACTCGCCGAGAAGTGATGCAACATCTTCTAGTGACAACAGTGATCTCAGGTTTGTACAGTCGTCGTTTTCCACTCATCCACTGTCGCCAAGGAAGACCTACCTGCTGGATGATACAGGAGTCCAGCTTCATTTGAGACCTGCCATTGATGCTCTCGCTAATTCAACACAGAATGATCAATGTTTCATTGGTACGACGCAGATCATTTCGGCTTCACCTGCTAGGAATGGTAATAGCTGGAATGACGGATATACCGATCCTTACACGGATAATTGTAACGGGAGATGTGTAATGGGATCATTGCCAAGAAGCACACGTAGTTCAGTGAAACCGTTAGACAGCCCACCTACATCTAGACCTGACTTCCTAAAGAAAGACAACCCTGACACAGGTGACTACACTTTAACCCATGGCAGAAAACAATTGGATCTGACACTCAGTTCTCCATCCGGTAATGTTGTTTCTGGAGCTACCTCTTATCGTTCATTTCATTTGGTCAACGTGTCTTCAGACAATCTTACCGTTAAAACTGTGCCTAGCATTTACATTACCAACCACACGGGAATTCGGTATTTCGCTACCGATCCAGTGCATTACTCTAGCCTACCGCACCGGCGTACCCCGGGCGGCACCACTCGCCGAGCTACATCAGCCGAGCCAAGACACCAGAGCTTCAAAACTGACCTGGTCAAAACTACCATCCATAGGGAACTAACTTCCGAATTCGTTTCTCTAAATCCACGACATACCCCCGAAAGCTACCCAGAAATGTCCAAACTTAAGCAAGTATATGATTCAGAATATTACTCCGCCGAGAAGCTAGTGTCCTATAGTAACGGCAGCTCAATTTGGAACAGTGGTGTGTATACCAACGCATTACCGAATAGTACCACTAACGAAAAGAATGGCGTCGTGTTCAGTAATAACACTACACTAAACAAAAGCTTGTTGAATGCAAACACTGAAACAAGCTCCAAGAAACAGGCAGCAAGAAAGACAGATCACCACGACACTGACCCAAAGACAACAGACGCCATTGGTGTCACTACTTTCTAATGGTTATCCACCAGAGGAAATCGGAAATAGTAACATACCTGTGTATCGCAACAACGAAAGTGGAAACACTCTGATTTCTAATAACCAGATACATTCCTACGGAGATACACACGAGGTATCTAAAGTTCTGCCTCGTAGTCAATCACTTACCGACCTGCAAGCGAGTGAAATCTGTGTGAGAGACACACTTAACTATAGTGATGACGAAGATGGCGATCATTTTGGATTTCTCAGTTACCCTGTCTCATTCTTGCCTTCCTGTACCTCTGCAGCTATGAACAAGGTCAAGTCTCCGACTTCCGGGAACAGAATCTTCACCAAAAGGTGGAGGAGTAAAACCAATGCCTTGCCGTCGGTGTCCACCCCTGTGGCCATGTGGACGCCGGGACCTGCGGTGAGTAGATGTGTGTTACGTTAGTTGGTAGAACATATATATATTAGTACATTTGTTTTGGAAAAGTAAAACTTGCATTGTACTTGGGGTCCTTGAATGTTATGTTATGTTATGGTATGTCATGTCATGTTTTCTCATGTCATATTATGTTATGTTATTTCATAACATGCCATGTTATATCATGTCGTGTTATGTTATGTTGTGTTATGACATGTTATGTCATCTCATGTTATATTATGTCATGTCACGTTATGTCATGTTATGTCATGTCATGTTATATTATTTCGTGTTATATTATGTTATGTCATGTTATGTTATGTTATATTGTGTTATATTATGTCGTGTCCTGTTATGTCATGTCATGTCATATCATGTCTTGTTATGTTATGTCATGTCACGGTTATTTCGAATGACGTCACTGCACATTTGGGCATTCCTGTACCTGCTCCATCCTCCAATGCAGCAGCCATCCCAAAGTATAACTGCTCACTGTTCCCATCAAGAGTTGTGTCACAATGCTGTTGACAGAGAGAATTGATTGTGGTTGTGTCTAGTGTATGTCAGTGTGAATGTTGTGCTGGACACTGATCAACAACGCTGAGTCAATATAGAACACCATTTGCTCACACACAAATATTTATTACAGATAAATATATATGCTGCACATGCACATTTGCAGAAACAATCGGAGTATAATTCGACACATTAGGTTCATGCGAATACAATATTGGCTTCTACAGGCCTTCGAAAATTCACTTGTTACGCTGGGCTCTTATTCATCCCTGAATGTAACAAACTCCTATGAGTATCTTCCCTCTGGCCCTAGTATTCCTCGCTGGCCCGATACTCAATGCTTCTCACTCCCGGGCTGAAGTTTCCCTGCTTTCGCCCAAAACCGAGTATCTGGCTAGTTTCCTTAACTTAGCCCCAGAAATCAACTACCTGGATAAGTTCCTTCACTTAGCCCCAGGCTGCATGCTTCGACGCTATCACTTCCTTCTCTCTGTACTCAGTCTCCTTGGAACCCCCCATGAACATCTATTTCACTCTTGAACGCAATTGCAAATTCCGCCAACATTACATTTCTGGGGTTTTCCTTTGTCTGTCCCCTCTCTAGCAAGTTCTTCTTTGTCCCCTGGTGACTCAGATGACATCTACGGGCTTATAACAATCCACTGTGTTTGGGGCTCAACCATTGTCTTGGGATTTCTTATCAACCTCTCTGGCCCCACAACCGCTTTCCTCTTATCTCCACACCTGTAACCTTCATTGTAATTAAGATTCTTTACTCGTACATCCGCCATATACTGGCATTTAACACGCACAGTACAAGTTGGTTATATCTCCTCTCTTGACCTCGAAAAGAGTCTTGATGTGCAAAACTAGGCTTCACTGCCAATTAGTGTAGTTGCCCTAGCTTCGGAGTCTCGTCAGTGCCCGTCAGCAGCGTAGACTATATCAGCACTGTCCATGCTTCTTCCCTTGTGGATTGGTCCATTATTTGCCAGCTGGGCTGCTCGTTCATGTATTAATACATTACCTCTCTAAGTTCTCGAGTCTTCTCCCTTAGATAACACAAGGAGACTCTTAACACAGTGCACGAACTCTGTACACCGTTGAAGACCAAAATGTGTGTACAACAAAGTCAACTATAAATATGTTGTTTACGTAGATATTCTAATCTGAATTCAGATCTTCTCCGTCTGCTCTTGTAATGTCCAGTTGATGAGAGGGTTTCTTTCACAGCAGGCATGAACAAGTCTACAAAGAGGCCTGTCGTGACACGGTTGAGTGCGCCTTTTCCATTTGGAAGATCAAAAGCAGAAGATAACAGTCTTTGCTTTACGTTGCATATTACATTATACGCGGGCGTAAGTTAGTGGCGTGCCCTTTACAGGACGTCGCAGTCAGCACCAGCATTTTTGTCTGTTTGTGATTTGCAAGGCAATATTGCTGGTGCTTGCTTGCGTTCGCTGGCTGTGAACTCCAGCGTGAAGTCCTGTATGTCGGATGAAGACATCTTGTTGTCCAACATCAGTGTGATGTCATACAGGACCTGAGGTTTGTGTGAGTATCCGTTGTCCCATGTCTGGCTTATCGGTGTGCAGACTGCTGGTTCCTCGCCGTGCAGGCAGATACTCTTCGACTTCGGAAGAATCAGCGATCCTACTACGTTAGCCAGGGCCCCGAAGGGACCTGTTGCCCAGGACGCACGACTAGGGCGTGATTGTAGGTTTGGCCAGTATAAAACCTGGCCCTGGTGCCTTGGAAACACCTCTGCGTCCCGCAAGGCAGTATTTATACTTTCAGTTGTTGTTTTTTTTTTAGCAACCGACGCCCATACCATTGAAATCAGCGCAAAGCGGCCTGCTTTCTAGTCGTCCGATCTTCGATTCGGTGTGTCGGGGAACTGTGAAATGCGTTCACTGCAACTAGGTCGAGAGGTGGCAGGCGGGTGTAAAAGAAACTGACATAGCAGAAATGATTGTGAGCTTGGCTGTTGCGGGGTAGTGGTGAGCAATGCACCAGACTGTGTGGGGAAAATGGCGGCCGGCCGGTCGCTTAACTAACGGGTTGCCTTATGAAATAATTGTGGCTGATGGTTTTCTAGTGACTATCGCTTCCATCGACGAAGAACTGTATTTTTCGTGGCGGACTTTTGTGTAGGAATTCTGGTAGCGGCCTTATGCAAAGTATACCTGTGTGGGCTGTTGGTTTGTCGAGACTCCTGTCTATTCCACTGTTCACATGGGGCCGTGAGGAGCATTTTGTACGATATTCACTGGCACTGGAACGCAGCATAATGAGGTGACCCTTTGCGTGAATCTGGAACCGCGAATAACTGACTAACTAATGCACCAGACTGACAGCCAGAACAACCTCAAGGAGACCTGACGAGTAAATGACTAAAGGGGTGGATGGATGTGATTCTACAACAATGTCCTGATAGCAGCAGCAGCAGCAGCCGCATCCGCCGACGCTGCCGTCGCCACCGCCGCCGCAGCCTCAGCCACAACCGCCGAAGCCACCGCAGCCGCAGCAGCAGCACGTAAAACATCCTTTGGCGGTTGGAAATCGAAAAATTAGTAGCCTAATGAATTGCGCTGCCAAGGTAAACTTTCGAGTTACAAATCTACCCACAGTATTTCAGGATTCTCGCCGGTGCTGCGGAGTTCGTGCACTGAGCTTAGGTTCTCCGGACTCAGGCTTGAGGTAGGAGCGGAACGGAGCAGTTATGGGTTACACCCGTGTGCCGTGATGTTTATCCGTGATGTTTATAAACTAAACTATTTATTTTCTAATATAGTACCAATATATTGTCACAATAAAGACTTCTGCCCATTATTATTGCTTGTTTCCAGCTCCCTGTGTTCACAGATTGTTTTTGTATTCCTGATAATGACATTTAGTCGCTGGTTTATGTTAGACCTGGGGATATGGTTATAGTCATTTCATCTGTCTGTCTGTCTGTCTGTCTGTCTGTCTGTCTGTCTGTCTGTCTGTCTGTCTGTCTGTCTGTCTGTCTGTCTGTCTGTCTGTCTGTCTGTCTGTCTGTCTGTCTGTCTGTCTGTCTGTCTGTCTGTCTGTCTGTCTGTCTGTCTGTCCGTCCGTCCGTCCGTCCGTCCGTCCGTCCGTCCGTCCGTCCGTCCGTCCGTCCGTCCGTCCGTCCGTCCGTCCGTCCGTCCGTCCGTCCGTCCGTCCGTCCGTCTGTCTGTCTGTCTGTCTGTCTGTCTGTCTGTCTGTCTGTCTGTCTGTCTGTCTGTCTGTCTGTCTGTCTGTCTGTCTGTCTGTCGTGCCTCGGGGCTCAATACTAGGTCCGCTGCTTTTTGCAGTTTATATTAACGATCTTCCTTTATATCTCAATACTTCGTGTAACCTATTTGCGGACGACTGCACTGTATACACTAGTCAAGAGAGCCGTGGTAACTTAGAGAGCTCTGTACAAAACGAACTTGATAACCTTAGTAGATGGAGTAATGAAAACCGCATGTTAATTAACATGGACAAAACTAAATCCATGCTAATAACGACCAGACAAAAACTACAGACCCTAGCCATAACTGGGGCACCGCTCGAGCTCCACGTGGACACGTTACCTATAATTAATGTAAATGAACATAAAATTTTAGGTGTTTTCATTGACAGACATTTAAACTGGAGCTTCTCATGTTCACGTCCTTACCAAGAGAACAGCACAAAAAAGTTTAACAACTTGCTAAAATTCAGCACTTCTTGGATGAAAGCACACGAAAAATATTCTATGCATCCTATATCCAATCACCTCTCCACTATTGTTCCAGTCTGGGATGGTTGCCCTAAATCTAATATGAAACGACTGTGGTCGCTTCAAAACCACGCTATACGTCTAGTTTCGGGCATAAAGCACGTTGAAAGTAACAAATTATACATCCATCTAAGACTTCTACCACTTCAAAAGCGCTTCCTTTCCAACAAAGCCAAATTAGTGAATAAAATTATATATGAAAATACCCCAGAGTATCTTCTACATCTTCAGTGTATTTATGGATGAGGGATGTGTTGGTGGGTGGGGGTGTGTGTGGGGGATGTGTGTATGGGTGGGGAGATGTGTGTGAGTGTATGGGTGGGGTGTGTGTGGGTGGGGGATGTGTGGTTTAGGGATGTGTGATTGGGGGATGGGTGATTGGGGGTGGGTGGAGGATGTGTGGGTTGGTGAGTGTGTGTAGGTTGGGGATGGGGGGGGGTGTGTGTGGGATGTGTGGGTGAGTGGGTGTGCGAGATTGTGTGGGGGATCCGTGAAAGTGGGGGATGTCTGAATGGATGCTAGTTTTGTGTGTGGGTATGTGCGGTATGTGTGGTTTGGCGGGGATACGTGTGTGTAGGTGGGGATGTGTGGTTGGGGGATGTGTGTTT
This sequence comes from Cepaea nemoralis, assembly GCA_014155875.1. NCBI lineage: Eukaryota > Metazoa > Mollusca > Gastropoda > Stylommatophora > Helicidae > Cepaea > Cepaea nemoralis. The sequence continues at coordinate 35,579 of JACEFZ010016175.1, read as the reverse complement.
GACTAGTGTGAAGGGTGCTGGTGGATGTGTGGAGGGGGGTGTTTATGGATGGGGAATATGTGTGGGTGGGTGGGGAGATGTGCTTGTGGGTAGGCATGTATGTATAGGTGGGGGATGTGTAGTTGAGAGGTGGAGGATGTTGGGTGGGTGAGTGGGTGTAGGTTGGCTGATGTGTGTGTTTAGATGGGTGAGGGATGTGTGGGTGGGTGGGGAAAATTGTGTAGGTGCGGGATGTGTGTCTATTGATAGATGCGGGATGTGTGGGTTGGCGGAGGTATGTGTGTGTGGTTGTGTGATGTGTGTTTTGCTGGGTGGTTAGGGTGTGGGTGGGTGGTGGAGAATATGTGGGTGGGTGAATGCGTGTCGGTTATGGGATGGGTGGGGGATGTGTGTGTGGGTTGGGAGATGTGTGTTGGTAGGGGATCGGTGGGTGGAGGCATGTATGTTTGCCTGGGTCTGTGTGAGTGCGTGGAGGTATGTGTGGGTGGGTGGGGGAGGCGTAGTGGTTGGGGATGTGTGAGTGGTGGGGGATGTGTGAATGGGTGGGGGAATGTGTGGGTGGCTGCGGGATGTGAGGGGTGGATGGGGGATGTGTCTCATAACATTGCATTATGCATTGTTTATGCTAACAACTTCCATTTGACAATGTTTTTTTCCCTATGTAAATGTAACATGCACATTTGATGAATGAAAGATGAGTGATTGAAAGGCCCGAATGTAAGACGGGCCTGCGTGCCCAATTTGTTACCCTTTTAAAATAAAGTTCGTTCATTCGTTCGTTCTTTCCCTGACTGGCTGTCTGTCGCTTCTCTCTGTCCGTAGGTGATTCTTCTCTCTCTCTCTCTCTCTCTCTCTCTCTCTCTCTCTCTCGCTCTCTCTCGCTCTCTCTCTCTCTCTCTCGCTCTCTCTCTCTCTCTCTCAGTCTGTGTGTTCTTCCTTCCGACCATCTGTCTACCTAGCAGATCTGTCTTTATGTCCGTCTGCTTGCCTGTCCGTCTGTTTGTCTGTCTATCTGCTTGACAGCCCGTCTATCTGTCTGTGTGCCCAACTGCCTGTCTATACATCCTGTTAGTCTGTCCGTCTGTCGTCATCCCGACCCGTCTTAAGTAAGACCACCTCCTATCTACTTAAATAACCTTGACTTAAAGAACTGACGTCAAACCCTGGCGCTCCAGATTGTTCCGTCTGGCAGGATCTCGTCTGTCTGGTCTTGTGTCTGCTTGAGGTTATCGCACTTTGCCTCGTGCAGAGGGTAACCATGTCACCGAAGGACGTTCTTCGTTTCACTTCATTGTTTCGTGTTTTTAATTAATGCTGCAATCTTTACCCCTAAGTTATTTCGTTTTCATCTGTGTCTATTACTGTTACCCGTGCTGATGCTACCACTATTTCTGCTGCTACTGTTACTCCTGCTACTATTACTACTACTACTACTACTACTACTACTACTACTACTACTACTACTACTACTACTACTACTACTACTACTACTACTACTACTACTTCTGCTGCTGTTGCTGGTACTATTACTACTAATACAATTACTGGTACTACTGCTGCTATTACTACTGCTACTATTAATACTACTAATACTACTTTTACTACTGCTGCTGGTAAATCTACTTCTATTACTACGTTTACTGCTAGCGCAACTACTACTACGACTAGATCTACTATTTATACTTCTACTACTGCTGCAAATACAACTGTTGCTCTTGCTGCACGACTGTAACTACTACAACTATTGCTACTACTAATACAGCTGATGCTGCTGCTGCTACTACTACTACTACTACTACTACTACCACTACTACTACTACTACTACTACTACTACTCCACAACCACTACTACCGCCACCATTACTACCACCACCACCACTGCCACAACCACTACTACTACAACTACTGACACCACCACTACAACTACTAACACCACCACTACTATGGCCACCATTACTACCACCACTACCACTACTACGGCCACCATTACTACCACCACTACCACCACTGCCACCACCACCACTACAACCACTACTAATAAAGCTACAATGGTATGACATGTTGTTAAACTATGCACACTTTTAGAAGTATTGGTTGATAATGCATCCATATGTGTGTATGTATGTGTTTGCGCGCAAGAGCGTGTGTGTTGTGTGTGTGTAAATCTGGAGCACTTGTCTCTTATCTCACCCCCTCACAGGCCAGGCAAAGATTTAAAAAATTAACGTACCATTATACAATCAATTACAAAAATGCCCAATTTAACTTGCTGTTTGTCAATTCAAAATTATTACACATTCACGTGTTATCGGCTACTTGTAGCCCGTATCTGGCCCACGTGATACTAATTAACAACGATATATTGTAAACAGTTTATAAATGGCTATGTGCCAGCTCCGCCATATACAGCTTTTATGGCCAGAATCGTGCAAAAATCTGGCATTAATTCCGGGGCAGTAAACAGGTTTTGGACTATTAGAGGAAACCGCAGATTGCAACCAGTTCAGCAGACATCCGTGATGACACCAATCTCGGAAGATAGGACTTCCAATGCTGTGCCTAGTTGTTTAATTAGCCAACCGGGAAGATCTGAAATTAATCTGGTTAATCTTAAAACTCATGTAAGCGAGAATTAAGAAGATTTATTGTTGTAGTTAAAAAGCTAGTTGCCTTTCCTTTACAGGATGTTGAAATCAACCCCAACATGTATTACCAAAATTTAAAAAAAAAACCAATACAGAATATGACTAAGAAGTCCAACGGGTGAAAAAAACACACCCAAGAACAGGCGAACGTTACCGTTAACTAAACGTCATATCAGTGCAGACCAGACCCTAAGCTTTGGTCGGTAACTGCTCTAGTAAGGAAGCTCCGACAGGTGGAAAGCTAGAGTATTGCTTTACTGATCCTGCAGCTTCTGCAACTAGCCTTGTTCCAGACGTATTGGTGTTACCTTTCCTTTGGTGTAAACTAGGCAGGACAAGAGAGGGACTATGCTGCATAAGCAACACATGATCTCTAAATACAGTCCAGACTTTGTGTTTTGGAGAGGTATAACTCAATTTCATTAAATCAGTTCATGAATAAACACACGCGTATTGTTTCACGCTCATAGAAGTGGAGGATTGAGGGTGGATTAAACAACACACAAAATGAAAGCTATAGTTACCAACCGGAATTCGAGCCTGTCTAAATGACGACAGCTCGCTGTACTCCGACGCATGACCAACTAGACACTCCTGGAAAGGTGTCTTCATTAGCCAGGTCCATCATCCACATGAACCCACAACTGTGGAATATGGACAGAATTCGTATCTAACCATTGAAATAGCACTATAGGTATCATATGTGTATAAAAACCAGCATAGATCAAATAACAAACACACAAACACATTAGACCATAATGTCGTGTCCAGTTTAGTAATGAACATTTAAACAAGAGAAATGATTGGTCGGTTCCAATGTTATACACTTATTACACAGAAATATCAAACATGGAGCCCTTTGATGCCACTAAGGCAGTTGATAAATAAACACACACGTGTTTTGGCGCACTAGACATCACAAAGTTGAAAGTTATAATAACGGACCGGAATTCGAACCTATCACCTCAGATAATAGAGTATTCACGAGACAAGAATTGAAAGTTTTTGTAATCCATTTCGGTTCGGCCGCCTGCCCCAAGCCCGAAAGTTCGAGGTTCCTTTAAAGATATCTTCGTTCGGTTCATGAATGCAATTTCCTCGTGGACTCCTGGGGGTCGTCGCTGGAGCTATAGAAGCCGTGCTCTATGCGTTGCTTTCGATAGGTCTCTTTGCGGAAAAAAACGACCCCTTTGGGACTACACCCAATATAATGAGTCTATCTTTTCGTCTTTACACCCTTGTAAACAACATTTGGAAGTTGTACACAGCACGTGTATTGTAATCTGATGCATGGCAATGCCGGTTTCATTGATGTCTGTTCGTCGCGAAAATTCCTTCAGTCTCTTAAACTCTTGAACTCTTGCCGGCTCCGTGGCGAAGGCTTTTTGACGCAGTTCATAATCCCGTATACCCGCTTTCGAAACACAGCTGCGGGCAATTTGGCAGCAGACCGCCTTGTGTTGGTTTTTTACGAAATAGTATGAGTGTCGGTTGTTCAGAAACTACTGAACATAAACTTGCCAAGAGATCACAATAACAAACAAATGCTGGTGTTGACTGCGACGACCTGTAAAGGATACGCAACTAACTAACAATTGAACTTTTAAAGGCCGGAGAGCCAGAATTTGGGATCGGAGTGCAGGTGGGCCCAGCCTACACTGTGCACCAGGGATAGCTTCGGGAAGCAAATGTAGCCGGCGTGACAGTCATGACATGCCGCCTGGAGTAGCCATTGGTCGTTATGAGAATATAGGTCTTGTCGTTAATTATCTCTACCTTCCTCTCTCTCTCTCTCTCTCTCTCTCTCTCTCTCTCTCTCTCTTCTCTCCCTCTCTCTCCCTCTCTCTCTCTCCCTCTCTCTCTCTCTCATTCTCTCTCTCCCTCTCTCTCTCTCATTATCTCTCTCTCCCTCTCGCTCTCTCTCCCTTTATTTCGATCTCTCTCCTTTTCAGCCTCTTTCTTTCTTTCACTCACTCTCACATTCTCCCTCCCCCCCCCTCCTCTTTTTCTCTCTCTCCTCTCTCTCTATCTCTCTATATCGTGTACCTTTTTGTCACCCCATCAGGGTGGCTTTGCAACCTCAATCCACCCGTTACGCAGTTATAATCTGATTGTATGCAGTTCTACAGCATAATTTATGTTAATACCTTTCTCTCCCGCATCCACCCTTCTCATCTCCCCCTTTCAACCCCACCTCCATTTCTTTGTGTTGATAATATATAAATGGCTTCTTCGCCCTTGAGATATGATTTTCTATTTGTGTGTGTGTGTGGGTGGGTGGGTGTGTGTGTGTGTGTGTGTCTACGACCCCATATCGGTATGTATGTGTGGGTGTGTCTGTGTATGCGACTGTCTGCCCCATATGCGTGTATTTGCGCTTGGAACTATGTGTCCCATGTAATTGTGTGTGTGTGTGTGTGTCTGTCTGTCTGTCTGTCTGTCTGCCTGTCTGTCTGTTGTTGTTGATGATGATGGTGGTATTGTTGGTGTTGTTGGTGGTTGTGTTGCCCTTGGTGTTGTTGCTGTTGTTTCGGTGGTGGTGGTTGAACTCGTCTACCTGTCCTGATTGTACGCTGTACGTTTACCCGCCCATCTACCCCCCAAATGCCGACACTGTACTTATCTCGGCCCCAACAGCTTTGTTCAGGGCGTTTGTTCAAATGTCTCCTTACCACGACCTGGATCGTCGACCTGTAGATAACTCATGGGGAGACTCAGTCTAGTGTCACAATGAAGACAAGTTATTATAGGCCAGTTATTTAAATGTCGTAGTTTTGACGTGTGTGTCTGAGATTATTTCAGTGGTCGCAGGGGTCTCCGCGGCAGTTGGTATTTCTGTGTATTATGTACAACAGCATCATTATTTTTCTTCAAGCAGTTGGGAAAACTGCAATATTTTGGTCACTTGCGACGTCATGAAAGTTTGGAGAGAACAATAATCGAGGGGTATGTCTCCGGGAAGGGAGGAAGAGGAAGGCCAAAGAGAAGACAGGTGTAGGATGTGGCGGATGATCTCCAGATGAGTGTATCAGGACGTGGGACATCTTGCTTATGATCGAGAAGTTTACGGAAGGTTGTTATGGGAGCGAGGTTCTGCAAAGGAATGCTACTGAATGAATGAATGAATGAATGAATGAATGAATAGGAAAACACCCCTGCCACAGATAAAGAACGGGAAAAACTAGCAATGATGTACAGATGATATGGAACCAGAAGACGCTGACCATGTAAATGATGGACTGAGGGAAACACAGAATCTATGGGAATCTCGATATACGAAGCCCATAAACTGGACACTCTCCCGCTGTTTATGCTTCACCTCGACATTGCAAGGTTTAAGAGGAACAAGATGAGATGATGATAATTACGTACAACACAATGAAATTAGCCAATCTGGTCTCTTCTTTTAAATGTTCGTAATATACTAGATGGAAACTGCGGTAAGGTAGTGGCTAGCACGTTTGCCTTCTGGCCCGGAGGTGTTGAGTTCGAATTCGCATTGAGGATGGTTTTTAAAATTAATATGCGCTCCCAGGTCTACCAAACCTAAGATGAGTACCAAGTTTGATCTTGGGAAATGAAGTTGGCCGGCGTGATATTAATCATATCACACCTGTAGTATCCATTAACCATATCACACCTGTAGTATCCATTAACTATATCAAGCCTGTAGTATCCATTAACCATATCACACCTGTTGTATGTATCGATTAATCATGTCACACCTGTAGTATCGATTAACCATATCACACCTGTAGTATACATTAACCATATCAAACCTGTAGTAGCAATTAACCATATCACACCTGTAGTACCCATTAACCATATCACACCTGTAGTATCCATTAACCATAGCACACCTGTAGTATCCATTAACCACATCACACCTGTAGTATCCATTAACCATATCACACCTGTAGTAGCAATTAACCATATCACACCTGTAGTATCGATCAACCGTATCACACCTGTAGTATCGATTAATCATATAACACCTGTAGTATCGATTAACCATATCACACCTGTAGTATCGATTAATCATATCACACCTGTAGTATCAATTAACCATATCACACCTGTAGTAGCAATTAATCATATCACACCTGTAGTATCAATTAACCATATCACATCTGTAGTAGCAATTAATCATATCACACCTGTAGTATCCTTTAACCTTATCACACCTGTATTATCCATTAACCATATCTCACCTGTAGTATCCATTAACCATATCAAACCTGTAGTATCCATTAACCATATCACACCTGTAGTAGCAATTAACCATATCAAACCTGTAGTATCAATTAACCATATCACACGTGTAGTATCGATCAACCATATCACACCTGTAGTATCGATTAATCATATCACACCTGTAGTATTGATTATCCATATCACACCTGTAGTATCGATTAATCATATCACACCTGTAGTATCAGTTAACCATACCACACCTGTAGTATCAATTAACCATATCACACCTGTAGTATCAATTAACCATATCACACCTGTAGTATCTATTAACCATGTCACGCCTGTAGCATCGATTAACCAATACACATATGGAGTCAACCAACTTCCCCTCAGGTCCGTAGTAGAGTTGTTCGCGGATGGTTAGATTTTGTAGCTACACTATTCTGCGGGCTGAGAAAGCCAGTCTCAGGCCAACCCTCCTTGGTGGTCTCTTACGACAAGCATGGTGGTTTACCGTGTTACTGTTCTGTGCTTTCCTGATGAGCACCGGTAACACACGATCGTGGACTGTTGACTCTGGGGGGATACATGATTGGTCAGGATTAACGGTTAACTGTTTTCAGGGTTGGTCAAAAGTATAATGCAATAATTATGATGATGATGATGATGATCGTGGTCGACTGGGTAAGGGTATCATGTATCATAGGACGTTGCCGTCAACCCCAACCCTAGGTTGATTTCCTATAGTGTGTTTTTTTTTTTTTTTTGGTTGCCTCAATATAAAATTCAATATCTCAGTAACCAACTGAGGGAAAATGATGAGATTTAGTATATAACCTTATCATTATGTCCACCCAACAAAAAAAAATTTTTCTGGAGATTTTACAGCAGATTTCAAAGTTAGTTTATATGCGGTATATTAATTACGACTTAGAGATTACGTCCATGATTTTAACAGTATTACAGCTTCACCAAGACACGTCGCGGCATTTTTTAAAATTTTCACGTGATTTCTGTTTTGAAACAAACAGCGCGAAGATTCAGAGGTGTCTCCAAATGGCGGTTCTTTCATGAAACGTGATTATATAAATAAACTAGCTGACAAGGCCCTGCTTCTGGCGGGGATCTATCTATCTATCTATCTATCTATCTATCTATCTATCTATCTATCTATCTATCTATCTATCTATCTATCTATCTATCTGTCTGTCTGTCTGTCTGTCTGTCTGTCCGTCCGTCCGTCCGTCCGTCCGTCCGTCCGTCCGTCCGTCCGTCCGTCCGTCCGTCCGTCCGTCCGTCCGTCCGTCCGTCCGTCCGTCCGTCCGTCCGTCCGTCCGTCCGTCCGTCCGTCCGTCCGTCCGTCCGTCCGTCCGTCCGTCCGTCCGTCCGTCCGTCCGTCCGTCCGTCCGTCCGTCCGTCCGTCCGTCCGTCCGTCCGTCCGTCCGTCCGTCCGTCCGTCCGTCCGTCCGTCCGTCCGTCCGTCCGTCCGTCCGTCCGTCCGTCCGTCCGTCCGTCCGTCCGTCCGTCCGTCCGTCCGTCCGTCCGTCCGTCCGTCCGTCCGTCCGTCCGTCCGTCCGTCCGTCCGTCCGTCCGTCCGTCCGTCCGTCCGTCCGTCCGTCCGTCCGTCCGTCTGTCCGCGCTATTACATATTTATAAAAGTTACCGGAAAAAACGTCAGGACCATGTGTTGAAAGAGGAAGAGGACTATTGGAGAAAGGATGGATTGAATTTTATGCAACCGAGAGCAATCATCAACCTACTGGAATCGTCCGACACAGATTAAGGTCTGAGCAGATAGCAGACCTTAATCTACATACACACTTACTGGGATATTTTGCTCCAATTATTCAGACGAATTGCAGGCCCTAAACATTACAGCATCAGCATCAGCTGAAGAAACAAGAAGGAAATGAAAAATAAGGTAAGAAATATATTCCTTCTACTTTCCTGTTAATTTACAAATTATTTACCCCGTGCCTCTGTAAATTCTCTGTTTTTACTAATATTACACATTGCTCGGGAATCTCCGTGGTGAAGTGGTCAAGCCTCTGACTCGGGCTCCGAAGGTTGTATGTTCGATTCCGGGCCGCGTCCTTCATTTCACGAGTGCAGTTTTTTGGAGACTCCCGAGGGTCGTCGCTGGAACTACGGAGTTCGTGCTTTGTGCGACGCTTTCCGCGCTGCGGAAAGAAACTGAGCCATATAGGATAAAAACCCGGTGCAATGCAGCCGACCCTGTCGATTTTAAGCTAGTTCTTTCATTGCACCCACTCCCATACGAATCCGGATACGCCTTTGTTTGTCATCAGAATTGACAGGTCTCCCATTACCGTAAAAATAACTTTGTTAACGAGAAATCACTAGTTGTTGAGCAAAACATCAAAGGAATGTCGCCGCTTTCAATGATTTAAGTTGTTTTTGGACCTATCAAAGACATATTCCTTGGGTGGGGGTAAATATAAGACGGCTGGAAAAATTTCATAACGATGCAACAGACAGTTTTCAAAATAATTGATCGTGAATGAAGGCAAACAAATGTGGACATACTATTTTTTTATAGGCATTTTACGTCCAGTAGTTTACCAAACTGATTAGAGAAAATAGACGTAGACAACCATATTTTTTGGGCGCGTTATAAGAAGAAATAAATTGGAGAACTTAGTGACAACTGGCAAGGTTGAGGGGAAAAGAACAAGGGGAAGGCAGAGAAGTAAATATCTGGATGGCTTGGCGATGTGGCATAGTCGGGACAAGAACAAGGTGCTGATCCACGACTCTGATGATCGTGTAAGATGGTGAAACATGACCGCCCACGCTTACGGGCATGGCACATGATGAATGAAGTGTACAATGGCTTTCTAAACAAGACTTCAATTTTTAAGCCCAACTGTCTGAGTGTAGGGGAATTAACCCACTACCCCGACGTCAGCGGACCAAAAGTTTAAACACAAGCGCATTAAATCGAGCGGCAACATAGACGTCTCGTCGAGAGGTATATCTTAAACACCTCCCCCAAACCCACCTGGGGACTCGAACAGATGACCATGGTTTGTCGAAGCTGTAATGCCGTTATGATGATGACCATTAGCTATTATCAGGGTTGGCAGGGTAAGGGTATTTCCAATCAAATAAGAAGCAAGGTGCCTCCTTCCCTCCGCTAATCTTTGGGACACCCTGAGGCAAGGTGAGGTACCCGAAGCTGGAACATGTTGTTATAACCAGAAAGATTTGTGAAAAGAGAGACTAAAGAAAGACGGTGTGAGAAAAATTAATGACAGTTTTGTGTCATATTACAGAAGGGAATCAACACACGAATTGATCCATGCCGTCGGATTTATGTGGAGAAGCAACGATCGCCCACGCCAGCCGGCAAGGCACTGGATGATGATGACTTTCCCAGTGAAAATACACAAACGGGCTCTTGCTAGGAACAATAATTATTAGAGCGTGATCTGGAAAGTTGAGGCACTCAGGCACGTCCTTGCCGTTCTTGTGGCTGGATTTTGTCACCCCGGGTGTTTCAATATAGAGGCAGGGTAAGACATAGAGAAATGTGTGCACTAAATGTCAAGGCTGGGCAGCAAATAATGGTGAAGACAACAGCAACTACATGAAAATAGTTTGTGGACAGAAAAGGATTGCAGGTAGTGATCTCCGATGTGCGCTGTGGACCAGGCATTTTAAGAAGAAAAAGGAGAAGGAGAAGAAACAGAAGGAGAAGAGGGGAAGAAGAAACAAAAGATGGAGAAGAAACAGAAGAAGGAAAGAAATAGAAGGAGAAGGAAGGAGTGGAACAAGAGTGAGGAGAGGAGGCGGAGGATGGAGAAGATGGGGAGGAGACGGGGTAGAAACAGGAGAGGAGGAGGAGAAAGAGAAGGGGAAAAAATAAGTAAAAGTGGTAGAGAGGAAGAGTAATTGAAGAACAAGAAGATGATGCAGACATAGAGGAATGCCGAAGAAGTGAAGGAAAGGTCAGTAAGGAAGGAGTGAAAGAAAGGTAAGGAAGGAAGAAGCCAGGAGGGGGAGAAAAGAAAGTTAGTTGTATATCCTTTACAGGACGTCGCAGTCAACACTAGCATTTCTCTGCTGTTTGTGATTTTTTGACAAGTTTACGTTCAGTAGTTTGCCATGGCTTTCTGAACGACCGGCACTCATACCATTTTCAGAAGAAAAAAAACGAACGGAAGGCGGTCTGCTGCCAAATCACCCGCAGCTGTGTTTCGAACGTGGTATACGGGATTGCGAACTTGCGTCCGTAACTCCCTTCGCCACGGGACAAGGATGGTAGGAGGGGAAGAGCAAATGTGAAAAAATGAAGGAAGGAAGAATTTTACATAGCAGAAACCATGTGTCATTAGATGTCTATTTCCCTCTTATTGCCGTTAAGAATCTATACACGTGATCTATTTTCTTTCCAGTTGACCCATTGTATCAATTGATTACGTCACGTCTTAAAGGGGACTGTGTGGTCTCGAGGTATGGTGTCCGCCTCGAGTGCTGGAGGTCCCGGGTTCAAGCCCCGATGAGGGCCGGGATCTTTTCACGTGGACTTCTAATAACAAAATTTCCCCTGGTCTCTGGGTAGTGAGATCGGACGCCCGTGTGTATTGTTGCGCACGTAAAATATTCCTTGACAGTTGAGAATCGAAAAAGAGTAATCTAACGGCGCTGCCCAGGCAAAATTTCGAGTTAAAATCTACTAAAGTATTTCAGGATCCTCGCCAGTGCTACGGTGTTCGTGCACTGAGCTGAGATTCTACTGTTAAGAGTAGAACGGAGCACTTATGGGTTACACCCGTGTGCGGTGATGTTTATCCGTCGACAAAAACTTTTTTAAAAAAACCTAAAACTAAAACGTTAAAGGCTTCCTGTTTCTTGTATTCTGTGTGTGCATTGGTGGTTAGTGTGCGTGTTACTTAGTCGTATAGAGAGGCAACCGTGGCTGGTAAGTTGTGGTGTATACCTCAGACTTAAAGGGCACCAGGTTGAATCTCAGCATAGAGCTGGCATTGGGCTAAACATTTATTATAAAACCTATAGCTAAACATTCACTATAAAAACTGCGTCATGTTTTTGCAACCTCATCAATTGCAGGGTGAAGCGCTAGCCCTGAGGACATCTCGCTAGCCTGTCCACCTGGTGGTCATGTATTCGAACCTTCATCGAGTCGGTAGTTTTTATTTATCAGAAGCTGTCCTGGGAAATAAAGGCGACCTGTGTGGTATTGAACACATCGCTAACCGAATGAAGATAAGTCGATGAAAATATGGGGATAGAACCATATACCCGGTAATACTGAAGGCGTTTTTCATAGAACGTAGAAGTCGTAAATCATGTAACATTTGCTTATTAGCAGTCATGAGTTAATAAAGAAAACGCATTTCTTATACTGTATTTGTTGGATACTAATCAGTGGTTCAAATAACTCGAAGCATTACCGATTAGGCGATTCCAGCCGTTGCTATGCAAACATCCAGACTTCCTTTTACATTTTAGACTACTGTGGGGATAACATACTCCACATTCCAACAATATCAGTGACTATGTATTTAGTATTTCAGCCAAAGTATTATTCATTTATTAACTATTGAGTTGAGTTGAGTTGAGTTAAGAACCGACATCCCTGCACTCAGGACATTCTCATACTTGCTTCGTGTTCTCGTTCAACAGCCAGCAAAGAGTCATACTACTAATCGTTCCCACCGCTATCTGATTAAAAGGTCTCCAGGCAGTTTTGAGATTCAGCCAGAACCGATCCCCCGCAATCTAATTCTTTCAAATACAGATTCTCAGTCTCTTAGACCGCCTTCTCCACCCGGTCTCACAAACGCATGGTCATAGACAATCTACCACCAAAAGGTGCATTCCCTGCCAGCCTATCAGCCTGTTCATTCCCCCCCCCCCCGCACCCGTGTTTGGCCAGGGCAAACTTCCCATACAATTCTCACAATCTATGATCTCTGAAGCGACGATAGCCATTCCACACAAAACATTCCTTTCCCCCCACCTTCCTTCTTTGAATCCGTAATGAATACAGTCTACAATCTACCACCAAAAGGCGCATTCCCTGCCAGCCTATCAGCCTGTTCATTCCCCCCGCACCCGTGTTTGGCCAGGGCAAACTTCCCATACAATTCTCACAATCTATGATCTCTGAAGCGACGATAGCCATTCCACACAAAACATTCCTTTCCCCACCTTCCTTCTTTGAATCCGTAATGAATACAGTGTGTGTTGCAGTAGTATCCTGCCGCTGTTGCTGCTTCCACCTTCATTCTCATCCTGGAGGTCGTAGTCACATATGCCAGACTAGTTTTCAAGACTCGTCCATTAGCTTTTGCAATAAAACCCCAACCACTACGTCTGTTTCTCAGCACTGACCTATCAGTGTAGATAACTATGTCACCTTGATGTGTGTTACTCAGGATCAGTTATTGCACTTCAAACTCAGTGCGGCCCGCATTTATTAACTTCTTATGATATACACCTCTGCAGTATAAATATTACGAGATTCGGCGAAATATGCAATCAAGACATCGTGCAATATATTGTTTATGGCTACTGTGTTTACATTTCGTTTTCTTTTTTAACTTCCATAAGTGATCCAGTCCTGCAGATCATGCATGGAGAATTTTAACACAGTACACGAAATCCTAATCATAACCCCAATTTGAGTATAACCGAATCCAGACATACCATCATAATAACACTGTGTGGAGCTATCTACTATAAACTGACACTGTTGCCACAGCGCCGTTTGCATGGCCTACTGTTTACGATTCTAACATGGGCTTTTAACGTACGCACGCAAGCATGCATGCAATGTGTACATTTGACATTTAATGCTTCATCCTTATTTGAGAAGACGAGGTATCAGATCCACACCACTCCTGGATCAGGGGGTTAAAGTAAACTAAAAGACCCCTTTCTTCACCTTGACGTATTGGGTACATATTTGTATAGACCAGCCGGCACTCGGTGGCTGATGTGGTCAATATCACCCAGGCAACCTTTACTTCCCAAGTCATTTCCTCGTACCCATTTAAGGCTGGGTGGGTCTCGTAGCCCAGTGTTTTTTTTAAAATATAATTGTGTGTGTATGTGCGTTTTTATTTTGCGCTCGCTCGCTTTGAACTCAAGCATAATCCATAGACACTATTTCTAGTAGTGCTGGACTGAATTTTGCGTGTGGGTTCTTCTTGTTAGTTGCATGTCCTTTACAGGACGTAGCAGTCAACCCCAGCATTATTTTGGTTGTTCGTGATTCCTGGGAAAGTTTACGTTCAGTAGTTTGCCGTTGCTTTCTGAACGACCGGCACCCATACGATTTCATAAACACAACACAGCTGTGTTTCGGACGCGGGTAGTGCGGGATAACGAACTGCGCCCGTAACCCCTTCGTCAAAGAGCCGGTTCTATTGAATTAGCTTTCCTATTAACAGTGTCCCTCGCCATCAGGTAAACCCACTCCGACTTCAGAGTCAACATTTTCGTCCAGAGCTGTCCGGTGTATGGGTTGAACCCTGTGATATATTAGATTTTCACAAACGTAACATCCCGATTAAATATTTCCAGGACGACAAAATCGGCGTTCACCGCAACCGAATTATTTGTTCCATAATGGTACGATCCAAGATTTAATATACCCGTTGGGAATGAAAAACATTAACCCGGAAAGGACCGTATAAATAGCAGCGCGCAGAGCGACATGGCCTGTTTGTACATCAGTCAGCATGAGACATAAGAACTGAAGCAGCGGAAGGAGTGAGAGAGTTTCAAAATTCATGAGAAAAAAAATCCTCAGCCTACGAAATCGCTGTGAGAAATTGCATCTCATTCAGATCATGAAACGTCACGACATGTTGAGGTCATTCTGATAAATAAGGTAAACACCACATTTAATTCAGTTAAATCTTAGTTAGTTGTGAGCCTATTTTCCCAGAAGAGAGTTGGTAAGTAGACTCGGTTGAACACGTGTGGTGAATTAAGAAGTTAATTTAATTGTTATAGTTTATAGATAAACTATTAATTAAGAATACCCATATTGAATGTTATTTTCTCCCAAAAGTAAACACCTGAATTAATGTATAAGCAGGAATCCAAGTGGTACATTTAATTCTTAAGCAACTCAATCTACAATGATTTGGAATGGTGAGTTCTTAAGGAATTTAATTTAGTACAAACTGAATAATATTATACTCAGTTATCATAGTCATAAATTACTGTACATTAGGAGAAAAACTGCAGTGTTTATTTTCTCCCAGCTAAGCAACTTAGTTAATGTATAAAGCATTAGACACATGTTGTAAATTTTATTTCTTAAGCATGAAACTGAATCTACAATGAATTAGAGTGACTTAAGGAACTTCAGAATTCTTAGTACAGTGGTAAGGACATAATGTATATGGCCCACTGGTAAGATTAAAAACTAGTTTACATGTGCCAGCACTAATAGAGAATTTAGTGGAATGTGTATAGTCAAGTAGATTGAGCACATTAGTCAGTAAATTTATTTTTTTACATGAGCACATGGACAACCAAATAGTTTTCTTATAATTCATGAATCTATGAGAACCAGATTCTACAGGTATCATAATTTTGTGTGTTGAGTTAAGGCGCCCATGCAGTGAGTCAAATGTATTTTCAATGTTGTAAACATATGGAATTAATGTTTGTGCCACATCATAATAGTTCGTAACCAACCGCCTTGCAAGAAGTATTTTAATTCATAATTCCTGAATATGAATTGGATATATAACCTAAATTGTATGTATTTTATGAGAACATGTGATAACTCCTGGATTCCATGTTGCTAAATCCTGGATGAATTGCCTAAGTGTGTCTAATGATCACTATGACATTGTTGATAACATGTCTGTGAGGATTAATGTGTGATTTCATTATTGTTAAACAGATGTGAATGTATCATTTCATAAAACCCACCAGCATGCATGACTACAAGTTAGGTTGAAGGATGAGATTCCCTTGTAAAGTCATTCTTGGTGAATCTGTGAATGTATTCTGTGTAAAGCACCTACATATGCATGATTGTCATCCATACAGATATGATTGTGTCTGATGAATGGGTGAGACCTCATTGTGATGCCATATGGTGTAAACATGTTATGTTGTCATTTGGAAATCACATAGGTACCCACTTTACATGACAGTATGAAGGATGTGTGATGAATGATTCCTATATGATCACCCATACCCATATGAATGTGTCTGTGGACTGAGTGAAATTATCATCCATACATATGAATGATGTCAGAGGTGAGTGAGTGAAGTTACATGCTCAGTGAGAGAGGGAGTATAAGCCAACAGTCAATCTCATGATAGCCGGCAACTTTGATGTGGAATGCCATGCCTATCACCAGAGAAATGCTTCGGTGTAACCCATAAACTAACAAATAATTTAGTACACTCCGGCGCATAACACCACTTTGTATAAAGTATCATTCATATCCCTATCATCTAGTCTTGTGCGCTAAGCCTGACACAAACCATATCATACATTACGCATAGCCCCAGCATCTGTGTTTGTAATTTAAGCAAAATCCCACTTTGTAGTTCATGTTAACACATATGGTCTATTGTAATGATAATAATGAATTTCAAAGATAATGAGGATGACTGTAATTTAATGAAAATGATATAACCATGATTATGATGATAATGTTAGAATAATGTAATGATTTCTAATGTCATAAACATGATAATAATGATGATGATTGTAATAACAATGTAATAATTATGAAAATAATGATAAGGATTTTAATTACAATTATTATAAAAACCATGATGATGTTGATGATAATAATCAATATTACATCCATGAGAATGGAAGAAATCTTCTCACTTGAAGCATTTAATGAAGAAGAATACACCTGAAGGCTATACAAGAATAATACCAGAATGTACTTATCTTGTTTATAAGCAAATACTCATGGAAATGGGAATTGGTTTTTAAAAGCCCTAAATGTAGAAGACCCTTTTTCTTGAATAGGAAAAGATGAAGTAGAGAACAAAACTAGATACAGAAGAGAATGGTCAACATAATTGTTAAATTCCCAATCACTCAAGGTATTACTTCTATAAACCTGAGGACAGGCATAGGTGATGATGAAACTGCACATCTGCTAGTAAACCTTGAACACTTGATAGTGGAAGATTGGATTGAGAGCCAACAACTATGTTGGTGATAACTACATGAAAACACCATGACTATCTTTCTTCTATGGTTATTTTCTCTAAGAACAGGATTCATTTTATTGTTTTCATTGTTTATGTTCTTAGGCTTTTACCTGTAAATTCTAATGTCATATTTATGATATTATTCGAATTATGTGATTGATGGAATTTCAGGTAGTGGTCTTATTCATGTCAATCCAGACCTGACTTGGTGAAGTTTGAATGCAGCACCTGTTGAGTGAGCACATGGTTGAGTGATGCCCTTGATAGAGTAGCGTCGAACCTTATCTACCTGCAACCATTCCATTTGTCTCATAGGAGAGGTAATCTTTATTTAAATAAGTACCTGCCAAGACAAAGGAAAACAAGAGCCAACTTATGTTCTACTACGCCCAGGAACAATAATACTACAATTGATGATAGCCAGAGTGATTCCCAAAGCTGGAAGTGGAGAATCCTGATTGGAGACAGTTCTTTTTTTTCAGATTATCCAGACCAGTAAAAGATTAGCTTTACAGGCCACTGCGAAAAAATCTAAACTGTTAATATCTACCTTATCATGGGCACATCAAGTCTGTAATATTTAATGTATATGTATATGTCCTTATTTCTATGACAGGAAATTGTAATTTTGAATGCAATTTACAAAATCCATATTTATGTTTATTAAATCATAAAAACTAAGGTCATGTCATGTATTGATTGTATTTTACTTGTCATAGTCAAATTGTTTAAATTACCCTAGATAGAATTAATTAGTTGGTAGAGGAGAGGCAAGGAACCACTTAGGGAATAAATTGGGTATAAAAGGGAGTACAACTTTTTCAGTATTTCCTAAAGGTATTCCTTGGTTCTCTAAAACTCTATTTCTGGTCTCAACAATTGAGTCAGTACAACTAAATTAATTAAACGGGCAGGATCACATTGGGAAAAATGATTTTTCATCATTTATCTCTGTGGGGTTGAGCCATCAATCAAACCCATATCCGACAAACCCCTTACCTCGGCATCAGCACACCAGATGTTTAAGAACATGCGTTCTTATCCATTCGGCCATGAGAACTTCGTAGCCCAGTTCAGTTTTAAAATTTCGAATTCGCCTCAGTGCACATGGAACCCAAGACCACTGTGCCGGCAGGCAAGGGGTATAGTCACTAAGCTTCGCAGCTCCCTGGTTATATGGTGCTAGAAATATATTTAGCATAGGTCAATCGGCACTCAGCGAATGATATAGTCGGCGGTACGTCAGTCGCATTTACTTTCATGGTGACACACACAAAATAGAACCCATACAAAGTGTATTAAATCCTACAAAGGTCAAGCAAATTTCTTGAAATTCGGTGGACATAAACTTAGTCTGGTTACAATCATTTCTAAAAGTTTCAGCTACCTCGGTCGCTTTGCATAAAAGTTATGCTCCAAATGGCATCCTCAGCGTTGGATGCACACTTGCATACGTTGCGCTAAATTGTCAGTTACTCGACCGCATTCCTCCGTGGGACTTTCCCTGATATTTGCTGCGATTACTGCCTTCAGTTCACTAATCGTTTGAGGGTTGTTCTGGTACACATTATCCTTGAGATACCCCCCATAGATAAAAATCTAGAGGGTTCAAGTCAGGTGAATACGGTGCCCACTCCAAGTCAAACTTCGTGCTGATCAATCTCCCCTGAAATCTCTCTCTCAGCCAGGATAGAGAGTTATTTTATGTGTGTGGGGTAGCCCCCGTCTTGCTGAACCATTGTTGATCTCGATCCAATCCTCTGCATCGTCCCAATGATACTCAAAGCTTTCAAAGGTTGGTTGGTATCGTTTTTTGTTTTTTTTTGGTTTGCTTGTTTTTTGGGGGGATCCCCACCCTATGCGTCACAAAACATGTCTTCAATATCATATAGGTCGCCTTTACCTCTCAGTACAGCTTCCGGTACCCATTTTACACTAGTCGACCTGGATGCCAGGTGAAATTACAAAACTAAAAATTCCCGCCTCCATGAAGATTCGAATATATGACTAACAGGTGGACAGACTAGCGTTGCTATCCACAGCGCTACCGCTTCACTCTGTGATTGATGAGGTGACAAAAACATTATAAAGTTTATGTAGTAAATGTTTCCGGTACTTACGAGGCGGCTTCAAATGAGGGATTCATCTTTAAAATGTGATAGAAATTACAATAACCAGACCTTTGTCTTGTAACCTGTCAATATTTTTGTTAAGGATGTCACGAGTTGTAAGCACGTGACATCATGATGCAGACAAAAACGCTGACGTTATAAGGGCAACCACACTTTTGACATGCACCAAAGAGGAGCAGCGTTCTGTTTCACGCTCTTTGATCAGCGAGGTGCTGAAACCTATAGAATTTCATCGGTGAATGAAGATCCAGTATGGTGATGCATGCCTGTCAGTCCAGCAAGTGTATGGGTATAGTCATTCTTTGGCACCTTGCCGTCTTGACAGACGACAGATTGTGCTTCAAAAAGGCATAATAACCTTTACTCATGGCGGTAGCGAATGTGACTGATAAGGCCAAATCGCGCTGTAAATGTTCGTTCACAGTGGGCGCATGTGAACACGTGGTCATTTCCACCTCATGCACCATTTATGTCTCACACGCTCGGTGTGTGACTTATCTGCAATAATTTTCTCCTTTGTCTTTATTCCATGTCTGATGTTTGCCCTCCATGCATAGATACCAACTTTTTGCAACTTTCTACTCTAGCATGGGTAGAGTAGAAAGTTGCAAAACGGCGTGACTTCTGGGAAGCGGTAAAGCAAGTCTTGCATGAGTGGTTACACACGTGACCAACAGTATTTTTTCTACATGAATCCAAGCACTTTATCTGCGCTGGAGGACTTGCATTGAACGTAGTGGTGAATACATTGGAAAATCATTCATTTGTTCTTTACTTTTTCAGAATATATGCACCTAAAAGAATTTCCGTAGC
Source organism: Cepaea nemoralis (assembly GCA_014155875.1). NCBI lineage: Eukaryota > Metazoa > Mollusca > Gastropoda > Stylommatophora > Helicidae > Cepaea > Cepaea nemoralis. The sequence goes on along the minus strand of JACEFZ010016175.1, from coordinate 15,598 downwards.
CCCTCGCAGTTTAGGGTGTTCATCTGGTCAGTTTAAAATCATCCCAGTCTGGAAGGAGATACAAACGCATAACGACCAGCTTAGAGTGCCAGCCACTGAGCCACATCGGCTCCCGATGATCAGCGGAGAAAGTGTGGACAATCTACTTGTGGAATTGTGCTGAGTTGAGTCAAGAACCGGCATCACAGCACTCGAGGCATTCCCGTATGCGCTCAGTTCTAATCTTAGACAGCCAGCAAAGAGTCCCAATATTAATGGTACCAATAGCAGTCTGATTATGCGTGCCGTTTTGCCTTTCCACTGAGTCCTGAGTATCAGCCAGATCCTCTGGTCACTCACTGCAGTGCCGTTCTCTCCAACGTCTATGATCTCTATATGTTCCTATGCATTATAAATACGACCCCAATAGGCCCCGACCACGTCCGCCTTCTTATTTACCACCCCCCTCCCCCCACACCCTCCCCACGAGTGCTGTGATGCCGGTTCTTGACTCAACTTCTTATTTACCACCACCCTCCCCCCACACCCTCCCCACGAGTGCTGTGATGCCGGTTCTTGACTCAACTCAGCTCAACTCCACAAGTAGATTACCCACACTTTCTCCGCTGATCCTCGGGAACAACCTGTACCACTGAAAGTGTTTCCCAAACTGTTCATGTCCTTTGTAGGAAGTTGCATTCAACCCCGGTTTAAAGCATTCGCAATAAAGATGCTGCGAATAAAAGTTGTAACACACTTTTTGTTGTATGTAAACTCACATATAATTTTGTAACAACCTGTAACGCAGAATTTTTTTTTCATGTGGAATATCTTTATAGGACCTTGCTATCAACCCCGAGTTGAAGCATTCGCCTTAAAGATGCTCTTAAAAACAGTCGTCAAACAGCTGTTATTGTATATAAGTTCTAACATGAATTGGGGACAACTTGTAACACAGAAGGTCACTTTAGCAGTATGAATTATTGAATCAATTTTTGTTTATAATTTCACATAGAATTTGGGGACAACCTGTAACACAGAATGTTATATTAGCGTTAAGATGGTCTGAAAATAGTCGTCAAACGTTTTTGTTGTACATAAGTTCACATGGAATTTGGGCACAACCTGTATAGCAGAAAGTTACGTTACCAGTAAGATGGCGTGAAAACAAATCTCAAGCAGTTTTTGTGGTATATAAGTTCACGAAGAATTTGGGACAACCTGTAACACAAGCAGTTTTTTTTTTGGGGGGGGGGAGGGGGGGTTAACTGTTCGTGTCCTTTGCAAGACCATGCTATCAACCCCGGGTAGAAGCAACCGCAATAAATATGACATGAATACAAGTTGTCAAATAGTTTTTTGTTGTATATAAGTTCACATGGAATGTGGGGGACAACCTGTAGCACATAAAGTAACAATGGCAATAAACATGACCTTAAGAGACTAGACAATAAAATTAACTTCTTACAAACATGAGACGGAAGTAATCAACATTCTTCGACCATGTCGCAAAATTAGGGGAAATGGTATTCAGTTGTAACAATTGGTTAGGGTCATGGGAAATAGAATGAGCCGGCAAAAATGGTGTGGATTCTTTGGCAACGTAATAGATATATTACAATGACAGAATTGATAAGAATCAGTCGGTATCCTATTGTAACAACTGGTTAGGATCATGGGAAATGGAATCAGGCAGAGCTGTTGTGATTCTTTGGCAATGTGAAAGGGGGAGATTACAATGACAGAATTCATGAGCATCAGTTGGAGTTTGTGGCGAGACACGATTGCTATCGCCAGTCGGACGCTATATGAAGAATAGATAGAGTGGTGCCTGGCCGAGTGGATAGAATGTGGAGTTTTCCGTCGGGAGATTCGTATTCTAATCCTTGATAAGGTGTGGATTTTTATGTCTGTTGGGGGGTAACAACAAACAAAAAAACACTCTTAACCTGCACAGTTGGCGGCGACTGCACTAGCCAGGCGGCCTTAATTCCTCGAGCTTAAGACCCCTTGCCCTACACCGCAAGGTACTACAGACAGTAGATGGCAGTAGACGGTTTTAACTTGATCCCCAATGTGAGACATATAAAGTCGCAGTGGCGCAGTTGGTAGCACTTTTCCCTTCTTGGCGGTGGTCATGTGTTCCAATCCAGTGGTGGCGTGGATTTCTTTTTAAATTGATCGTGAGCTTTTAGATCGGCCCAGCTTAAAACTGGTACCATAAAATTTTGTGCGGAGTAAAGGCGGCCAGTGAGGTGTTAACCATATTACACACCGAGTGCCGATTGGTTTATACAAATATGGAGCTAGAATTAGACCCAATACATATCAAAGCGCGGGGAAGGAACTTTTTTCTTTTATTTTTGCTTATGAGCTTCTAATAAATGGATGAGGGAGTCTCCATGGCCAAGTGGTTACGCCATCTGCCTCAACGGTCGTGGGTTCGATTGCTGACTACGTCGTTCGGTTTACGAGTGCAGTTTTCTCGCTGACCTCTGCGGGGGTCGTTGCTGGAGCTATGAAGTTTGTGCTTTGTGCGACGTTTTCGGACAAAGAGACCGGGCTGTATGGAATAAAACCCGGTGCAATGAAGTTGATAATTCTGCCTTGTGAACCATTTTAAATAAGCGTTGTCAGACCTTGATGGACTGATGTACACACTAACATACACACTGACAAACACACTGACAAACAATAATTATCTCCCTCACACCAGCGCCCACACGCCAGTGCCCTCATATCAGCGCCCACATATCAGCGCCTTCACAATGGCGCCCTCACACCAGCAAATCCCTTTTCATCATATCAACCAATTGAAATCCATGTTGATCCTATCTACCAATAAAAATCCATGTTGATCATCTCTACCAATATAAATTCATGTTGATCATTTCTACCAATTGCAATCCACGTTGATCGTATCTGCCAATGAAAATCCCTGTTCATCCTATCACCCATTAGAAATCCATGTTTATCATGTATACTCATAGAAATCCATGATTATCATATCTACGAATAGCACTCCATGTTGATAATATCAACCAATAGAAATCCCTGTCAATCATATCTACCAATAGCAATCCACGTTGATTATATCAGCCAATAGCAATCTCTGTTCATAATATATATCAATAACAGTCAATGTTTATCATATCAACACTTAGTTGATATGATCAATCCAAATTGATAACATCAATCAGTAGGGGCACTGACGGCGAGGGACACTGGTAATAGGGCAAGCTAATCCACACGCTAATCCACAAGCAAAATTCAGCCCATTACTACTAGAAGTAGCGTGTATTGACTACGCTTGAGTTCAAAAAGTGTGAGCGCAAATAAAATATATTAATCAATAGCAATCCATGTTCATCATGTCAACCAATAGCAATCCATGTTCGTCATATCAACCAATAGCAACCCATGTTCATCATGTTAGCCAATAACAATAAATGTTAATTATATCAACCAATAGCAATCCATGTTCGTCATATCAACAAATAGCAATCCATGCTCATCATATTAGCCAATAGCAATGCATGTTTGTAATACATACCACAGCAATAACCTTTTCCCACTACAGAAAGTGAGTCAAACAACATAAGAAATAAAAGCAACTTCATTAACCAAGTTCCTAATACCCACCTACAGGTCGTGTTGACTGCCTCAATCTCCATTCTCCCCAAATACTTGATAACAATCACAATTCTATATCTGTACCCGAGTTTTCGTGTTCACTTAGATCTTTGAAAGTGCAATCTGGGAACCTTACCCTACAGTTTATCCGGTTGTTGTTCTAGTTCTCTCAAGAAGTTCAGGCTTCAAATTAATGTCTGTGTCATGCCGCCTTTGTTCCAGATACCCTTGTAACCCGGAGTTATTGATAATATCACTTCTCTTTGATCTTTCGCTGAGGGAAGATAACTGGACAGGTAAAAATAGACACAATATGAATATATTCCGGTGCATATTAAATACGCTTTATTTGCAAAGGAACGTAAAATAGAAAGTATTTAGAAGATGAGCAACGGGTGGCCTCGATGTTTCCCGATAAAAGATGTCAAAAATGGTATTTTAGATATTAGATTACATTACATGGAAGATAAAGTGGAATAAGGAATTTAAAACAGCTGCGATACTAAGGGGCTGGGGTGTATTTAGGGAACGGCTGTTAAATATGAAATGGTGCCAAGCTGTGATAGAGTGGCTAAGAAACTTGCTCAACCAGCTGAAAATAGATGATGTGATTACGAAGACAGAAATTGATGGTTCAAGTCGCTGTCAAACCTGTATTCTTTCATGCATGTTTTTTGTTTCCTTTCTGTTTTCTTATAGTGCATGCGTGGCTTTTAGTGATCATGTGTGTTCAGAATGTTGTCTCTTGTACTGTCAATTTTCTTATAGTCCATGCCGTATGGCGTTGGTGATTATGTCTGCCACAGTCCTCTGTCTCGTTGTAATGCCAATTGAGTCCATGCCGTAATGTGTTGGGATCAGTCGCCCCACAGTCTTCTGTCTTGTCTATTGCAATTATTTGGGATACGATGTCTTCCCCCACCCCCTACCATAATACAAAGATGTCAGACGGGCCTGCCATGCCATTCTTAACCCTTTGAAAATAAAGATAACGATAAAGCTAAAATATGCTCTTCTCTCCTGCCTCCTTCCCTCCAACTTTCAACGAAGTAGTCAAACTTTTACTGTTCTCCTTGCATCGCATTGAATGAGTTCAGACACGAATTCTCTTTATAGTCTATGTTTGTGTAGTTGGCGGTCCTTGTCTTTCCGTGAGACTTGTCTCGAGTACTTATCCACCACTTTCATTTCCCATTTCTTGTGAGTGGTGGGTCATGTCTTTCCGCGAGACTTTTGTCTCGAGTACTTATTTACACTTTCTTTCCCATTTCTTGTGGAGTTGGCGGTCATGTCTTTCCGCGAGACTTTTGTCTCGTGTACTATCACACTTCTCATTGCCCATTCCTTGTGGGGTTGGTGATCACATCATTCCACGAGAACTGTTGTCTTCGAGTAACTATCACACACTCTAATTGCCCATTTTGTGGGTTGTGATCACACATCCACCAAGGACATTTGTCTCGAGTACTATCAACTTCTCATGTGCCCATCCTTGTTGGAGTGGTGATCACTCATTCACGAGATTATTTGTCGCGAGTACTATCACACTTTTCATGCCCAGTCCTGGCGAGTTGGTTGATTCCGGGTCTTGTGTGGCAATCATGTCTGATACCGATGTTCCTCCAGGGCATGATGTCAAGCCTTCAAGTATCTTCTTTCTCGGGCTCACCCTGCCGCTGCTCCCTTCCAGCTTTTTTTCCGTAGGGCTACGTACTTCAACTGTCCTCATTACATGCCAAAAGAATGTGTCCAGGCATCATTTGCTAGTCATCTTTAACTGATTGCCTGCCAAATAGAAATTGGGTCCTGACCAAACAGAAATTCCTGGCAGAAAATGGAAAGTAGGGGTATGTCACAATAATGTTGTGAAAATGGTTTAAAATGGTAGCGGATATATTGTATTATATATCAAGTTAAAGAGGATTGCACAAAGAACATTGACAGTGTTAATAATTAATTCATAGGTTACAAATATTATGACAGTAA
>JACEFZ010016175.1:0-5000 GCA_014155875.1 Cepaea nemoralis | reverse complement strand
ACACCCACAGCTCTCAGTACCTCAACACCCAGAGCTCTGAGTACCTCAACACCCACAGCTCTCAGTACTTCAACATCCACAGCTCTCAGTACCTTAACACCACAGCTCTCAGTAGCCTAACATCCACATCTCTCGGTATCCCAACATCCACATCTCTCGGTATCCCAACATCCACATCTCTCAGTACCCCAACACCCACAGCTCTCACTACGTCAACACTCACATCTCTCAGTACCTCAACATCAACAGCTCTCAGTAGCCCAACAACCATAGCTCTCAGTACCTCAACACTAACAGCTCTCAGTACTTCAACAATCACAGCTCTCAGTACCTAAACACCCATGCTCTCAGTACCTCAACACCAATAGCTCTCAGTACCTCAACACCCACATCTCTCAGTACCTCAGTATCCACACCTCTTAGTACCCCAAAACCCACAACTCTCAGTACCCCTAACACCCACAACTCTCAGTACCCCTAACACCCACAACTCTCAGTACCCCTAACACCCACAACTCTCAGTACTTCTAACACCCACAACTCTCAGTACCTCAACATCCACAACTCTCAGTACCCCTAACACCCACATCTCTCAGTACCCCTAACATCCACAACTCTCAGTACCCCAAAACCCACAACTCTCAGAACCCCTAACACCCACATCTCTCAGTACCTCAACACCCACAACTCTCAGTACCTCAACATCCACAACTCTCAGTACCCCTAACACCCACATCTCTCAGTACCTCAGTATCCACATCTATTAGTACCCCAAAACCCACAACTCTCAGTACTGTCGTGTATCCGTTTAAAGTGTCGTCCCTGGAGTGAGCGGAATCAACACCCTCATTATATTTTAACCCCTTATCATTATCCTGGAGAAACCACTAGAATCCGTCTACAAAACTCCGTCAGTTTATGGACACCTCTTTCTCACTCTCTATCACTGCTGTATCATGCCCCCTCTCATTCTTCCCCAACGCAACATGCTCAACAACTCTAGCTTCTAAAAATTAATAACAATTAATTTATTAAAAGAAAAGTGTAATGTATGTGAGAAAGCGTATGCGAAGAATGTGGGACGTGTACTATAATGTGTGTAGAATCGGACCCTCAGATCAATAGCCCAGTCAGTTCATCCTTGCAAGGGCACACCACAACAAGTTAGGTCAGCACAAGACAACCTCACCCAGTGATGTATCGCTCCTGCCAGACACTGACTTTCTTCTGTAGTTATCTGGTAATCCATCGACATGATCGTCCGAAATAGATAGTCTATTTTTTTCCACCGATCATGGACCGGTTGCACACTGCACATTATAAGTTCCTATAGTTCCTAAAAAATGTACAAATCTCTTGTACTGTGAAATTAGGTATCACTGTTATTGTTAATATACTTGATCCTATCTAGTTTCTATATTTCTCAAGTACAATGTCCCTTGTAATCTGTCACTGGAATCTACCACACCATGTGAATGTTACATTTTAAAGTTCTCGTTTATTACTCTTGTTCGTCTGATATGTGGTGTATCAACAAACATCACCCATCCTAGGTGAACCTTATCACACAGGAATCGTTATATGGTTTTGCTCTTCTGAGCCATGTTATGGTGAACCCTCCTGATCATAGGTCCAGCGTAAACATTATTGTCCAGACTTTCTTCTCGGACGTTATTCATTTCCGTAAAAACTACATTGACTGTTCAACTGGTGTTCTTCCAAATCGGAGTAAAGCTTCTTCAAAACGAGTATAGAGCTTCCTCGTAACTGGCAGGGAACCTGTTAGAGAAATAACACACCAGTGAGAGCACTAGTCACTGATCCTACTAGCTGAGTATAGGCCTACGGCCTCGCTCAGATATTTATCAGCGAACTAAACTCTGTCCTAGAGTAGATGAGCTCATCACCTAGGTCCGAATCAGGCTATGACAAGGACAGACCAATAAACAGAGTGCAGAACCCCAGTGGGCACCCCACTGAAAGATCCCACTATTGGACACTTTCCCCAACTCCCAACCCATCCTTAATCTTTCCAAATATCACCTCACTACACTATTCTCACTAGCAGAGCTAATTCTCACTTCACTACTCTATTCTCAACTAACAGAGCTAATCATCACTTCACTACTCTATTCTCAACTAGCAGAGCTAATTATTTCCTCACCCTAGCTAGTTTTAACAAGGCTACTGCCTATATTAATTATGCCTAAATACACTATAGGTAATACCTTATGCAACACCGCATCACTCCTGGATGGCCTCTACAATTTGCCACAAAGACACATGTTATTTAATCTTTAATTAAATCTAACACTGTAGATGCTCTCAGAATTCCTAACAGCGGTAATAAAACACGTCAGCCCCAGTCAACTTTCTGGTCTACACTAACTGTAAACAAATCATGTTGTTTGTCAAAGAGCCTTGGAGTGTTCTAGTGAAGTTCTTTGATGTTAACACATCAGATGGCTCCAGGGGCAGACTATCCATTTCAGAAATCTTCTCTCACCTTTGTTTAATCAATGCAAAAGTGGTCTCTCTTGTTTCAACAACCAAAACAAAACACATCAGATGGTTCCAGGGGCAGACTATCCATTTTCAGAATTCTTCTCTCCCCTTTGATTAATCAATGCAAAAGTCTTCTCCCTTGTTTCGACAATCAAATCAAGCTAGCGAGTTTCCCGCATTCTCCTAATCGGGTCACACATAACAAGCCTACAATTTTCTGTTTTGTGGGGACTTTCAAAGACGACTCCACTGTTTGATCTCACCGACTCCCCGTAGTAAACAACTTGTAGTTGCGAATCAAACTGTCTTTGGTATTTTTATCATCTGATTGTCAAATTACAGTGATTTCACGGCAAGTACCCCAAAACCCACAACTCTCAGTACCCCTAACACCCACAACTCTCAGTACCCCTAACACCCACATCTCTCAGTACCCCTAACACCCACAACTCTCAGTGCCTCAACATCCACAAGTCTCAGTATCCCTAACACCCACATCTCTCAGTACCTCAGTATCCACATCTATTAGTACCCCAACACCCACAACTCTCAGTACCCCTAACACCCACAACTCTCAGTACCCCTAACACCCATAACTGTCAGTACCCCTAACACCCACAACTCTCAGTACCCCTAACACCCACAACTCTCAATACTCCAACACCCACAACTCTCAGTACCCCAACACCCACAACTCTTAGTACCTCAACACCAATAGCTCTCAGTACCTTAACACCCACAGCTCTCAGTGCTCCACGATATTCTCAACACTCTTCTCAAAACTCGTATCTCTACTGTCTCCAGTATTTTTGGAGATGTCATTACTCAATGTCCATCGTTCGCTTCCATTCAGACAAACGGGCCATACACAACAATTCAATAAGCAGATTTGTGTACTTGTCAAGTCAGCAATTTATCACATACACATTTAATTACGCAGGTTTTCTTCCTATATGTTTCTTGTTTGTTATCCTACAGCGTTCAGTTTTCTTTGATTTCTCAAAAGATTGTTGTCCTTTGTTCGGAACGTTTCTTCCCATGTCAAAACTACACAGCGAGGTATATCAAAATATGATTAGGTGTCTTTTCCTCGATATGTCATTGATTCCCCTGCCGTCACTTGCGTTCTCGGATATTGTTTCATAAATACAAAGCACCTATTGTGTCTGGGACAAGCAGAGACGTGACCTAAGCGTGTATCTCAAACATATTGGAGTAAACAACAGATTATCATGATCATCTCACGCTTTCTCAGGCCAGCGTAATGCAGAGACATATAACTGCGTAGGATCACTAAAGGCCACTGCAAGTACACGAAAGTGAATTAACATGTATTGATCAACACTCAAATGGTATAGAAAAACTAATAACCTCAACCCAAAAGAATAGTGAAAATCACAACGTATATCTTAATATTCGTCTGAGGAACCACTTCTCTGTTGATTCTAATTTCTTCTTAATTTCTTCATTTACATTCCAAGATTCACTGCCATGCAGCAAAACTGGTTATACATAGCATTTCAGCACTCTCTTTCTTACATTTAGTGACAGTGAATTATTGCATAAGAAACTCTTCATTTTCTGAAATGCGGATTTTGCTTGCCCTATTCTGCTCTTGCCTGCTTCGTGGCTTAGAGGTTATGACTTTTCTCCGTAATCTCGTATACTCTCGTGGGATAACGTGATGACGGTAGAATCAGCAGTGGTTCGAATCGCATCGATAAATTACGGGGTATGTGAGCCGGCCGCTCAGAAAGCAATGGCAAACTACTGAGCGTAATCTTGCCAAGAAATCAACATACAGCTGAAAGATGCTGGTTTTGACAGCAATGTCCTGTAAAGGATATGCACACACACACACACACACAAAAATTCTGCTCTTAATCTCTGTTGAACATCTTCCATCTGATGTTATAAATGTCCCTATGTATTTAAAATTATCCACTTGGTTAAGAATGTTCCCTTCTCTTTCTATTTCACATTTTGGTGTCACCATTTTCATTGATATCACCATTGTTACTGTTTTCTTGATATTCAAAGAGAGACCTTTCATTGTTACTACAATGTCCAGCAATTGTTGTAGGTCTGCTGAATTATCTGCCACCAATACTGTGTCATCTGCATAGCATATTGATTGTATTTATATTATAACCTCCAACTAGTATTCCTGGCGTCTCTTTGATCTCTCTCATTATTACTTCACTATATAGGGAGAAGAGATCTGGTGACAAGACACACCCCTGTCGTATTCCTAGCCTTATCTTTACGTAACTACTCTATTTATTTCCCATTTTAATTGCTGCTACTTGATTCCAGTAACTATTTTTTATTATTCTTAAATCTTTCCCATCAATGTTGATATCTTCCAACATTTTAATCAGTTCATCATGTTTTACTTTATCAAATGCCTTAGTATTAGGAGCGTTCATCTGAAATCCGTTCGTGGGGGGCCGCCCGCCGCGTTAAATTGCCGTAAAAAAAAGGGTTTTGCATGA
>JACEFZ010016174.1:27500-86044 GCA_014155875.1 Cepaea nemoralis | reverse complement strand
AACATAGACTTCGGTACCCAGATAATGGGGAAAAGGATCTAATCGACAGCAAAGGTGGACCCATAACCGCACACCAGGAGATAGACTCGATTAATTAATTTAATTAGTACAAACTGCTGTTTATATGTTGGTTTTTGTTTTCTGAAGGTAACAGGTCAGTATTTTTTTTTCAATGGTATATAGATGGTATAGTATTTTGACACCAACTCATTATTTTTAACAATGAGAGAATGGTAAAAGGTGTCAGAAACATGTTATTTTGGGTTCTATTTAATATCTTTATTTGCCTTAATTATGAGGGAAAATGAAAGTAGACCCAATTTGTGGTTGTTATGTTGTTTGTAATAACCTGGTTTTTCTGGGGTCACTGGGTACTATGTTGTAATACTGCATATCATTCCCATGCCTGTCTGAAAATGCATAGTGTTTATTACACCTATATATATATATGTAACTGCAGATCTTGAGTTAATACCTGAACTGTTTGTCCAAAAGTGTTGTGTACATCAAGTAAATGTGGTGTCCAACAAGTGGTTGTTTATATGTTGTGAGCAATCAATATCCTTCTAGCATCTATAGTTAATTTAAAGGGTGATGAAGTGGGAAGGGAAACCTACACACAGATGCCATTGTTTCAAGGATGGAACTCTTTACTCCTGGGATTTGTGGTAAATATCCCGGATCACCCTGCATTCTTACCAGTGACAGAGAATCAATAAAACCCCCTAGACATTTTAACGAACCATTCTCAGGAATTAAAATCCACATCCCACAATACCCCAACTTATAACTGATAACACACTAAACTCGACACCATACATTGTGCCAACGGCTTCGAACAGAGGGGCGCAAGTGGGAGGGTACAAGTTTTACTCTAGTACGAGGAAGTGCAACCTAAAGACTAAATGTCATGGCAGGGCAGGGTTGTTGGCTCGTATACGTCAGTAAAATTCTACGGAGTGTGGTGACGAGTGTCCATGCTGGCAGACAAACAGCACACTCACTTCCAACAAGCACATGGGGTCTCCGAGCAGGAGTGCAAGGCTTGGGTGCTGACTGTCTACCATTATTGTGGCGGAATTTATTTAACTCTTTCAGCCTCCAATCGTGTAAGGTCTGTTGCCCTTGACAAGCTTCATCACACTGGAAACCATGACTCCCTGGGAAATGAGGACAAGTCACGTCATCTTATCGATACTTTCGTCTAATACATTTACACAACACTCTACCTCACGGCCTTTCATTAGCTGGGAAACTCCGTTCCTTGAAAACACAACAGTCAGCCTTTCCATATACCGATCACCTGTTACTTGACTCATGAGTGAGTGTATCAGTTGAACACAATGTAGATTGCAGATTCTAGTCCCCGGTAAGACAAGATCACGGCTGCGGGCGATTTGGCAGCAGACCGCCTTGCGTTGGTTTTTATACAATGGAATGAGTGCCGGTCGTTCACAAAGCAATGACAAACTACTGAATGTAAACTTACCAATAAATAACAAATAAATAAAATGCTGGGGTTGACTGCTGCGTTCTGTAAAGAATATGCAACTAAGAAGGCAAGAGAGCTTTATCTATCGGATAATGAATCAATCCACCAGCGTGCATACTGTGTGGCGCGGTCTTTATATATTGGTTCTCTACAGACCTTCCCGACAAACACAACTAATCATCATTTATACATTGGTTCTCTACAGACCTTTCCGACAAACACAACTAATCACCATATCCATCCATCCATCATGTGCCATGCCGGTAAGCGTGGGCGGTCATGTACTGCCATCTCACACGACCACCAGAGTCGTGGATCAGCTCCGTGTTCCTGTCTCGACCACGCCATGTGACAAATCCATCCAGGTATTTACTTCTCGTCTCCCCCTTGGTCTCTTCCATTCGACCTTGCCAGTTGTCACCAAGATCTCCAAGTCAATTCTTCTCATAACATGCCCAAAAAATGTTGACTGTCTACGTCTAATGACTCTAATCAGTTTACGATCTTCATTTGTTTCCTGAAGGACTTGTTCATTGATTTTTCTGTCTGACCATGGTATTCTTTGCATTTTCTTCAGAAACTACATTTCCACAGCCATCAGATGTTTTTCAACTTTACTGCTTATTGTCCACGCTTCACATCAATACAAAAATGCAGGTTCTATGTAGCACTTCAGCTACATCATATAACTCTTCCTTTTACAGAACGTCGTTAGCATCACACTTCGTCACAAAGATTATTTATTCTATACCAGATACCCTGACTTATTTATTGTGGTGCCCAAGGTGTCCTGATAAACTGGAATATAGGAAGTCTTTCCAATGTAAATTCCCCCATTAAAATTGTGGAAGATACTGGAAAAGAAACAAACAATGCAGTTACAATATTCCGGTGATATACAAGCCCATGGCTGATACGGGAAATCGATTAAGTTGATTAATCATCCCATGACACTTAATCAGCACGGAGATAGACACAGTGTCTATGGTCGTGCCGGTCAACCCCGGCCTCTTCTTCCTCGAACCCGCTTTCGATTATGTTCTTTCGAAATTGAAAATGTTATTAACGTCCTTAAAGATATTGGATGTTTATATTGGCCATTGTATTTTAGCTTCACAGACAAAATGCCGTTTATGAGTCCGTTTTCTTCTGTTTTAATTTTGTAGAACTTCGATAAGTTTATTCTTCATGATTCACAGTAGATGCAATAATAATGAAACGAATTTAGTAACGATGGCTATGTGCAGTACTTCATTCAGTAATAATAGCTGTGAAAATTACTCCAATGAGCAGAGATAGCTGTGAACATTACTCCAATGAGCAGAGATAGCTGTGAAAAGTACTCCATTCAGTAGAGATAGCTGTGAACAATACTCCATTCAGTAGAGATAGCTGTGAACAGTACTCCATTTAGAAGAGATAGATATGAACAGTTCCCCTTTCAGCAGAGATAGCTGTGAATAGTTCTCTATTCAGTAATAATAGCTATGAACACTACTCCATTCAGAAGAGATGGCTGTGAATAGTTCTCTGTTCAGCAGTGATAGCTGTGAACAGTTCTCTATTCAATAGAGATAACTGTGAACAGTATTTCATTTAGTAGAGATAGCTGTGAATTGTTCTCTATTCAGTAGAGATAGCTGTGAACAGTACTCCATTCAGTAGAGATAGCTGTGAACAGTAATTCATTCAGTAGAGATAACTGTGAACAGTACTCCATTCAGTAGAGATAACTGTGAACAGTACTCCATTCAGTAGAGATAGCTGTGAACAGTAATTCATTCAGTAGAGATAGCTGTGAATAGTTCTCCATAAAGTACTGGACTTTAAAGAAAAACAACGATAGTTGCATATGCTTTACAGGACGTAGCAGTCAACCCCATACAATTTTTGGCTGCTTGTGATTTCTTGGCAACTTTACGTCCAGTATTTTGCCATTGCTTGTTGAACGACCTTCAATCATACGTTTGTATGAAAATCAACGCAAGGCCATCTGCTACCAAATCGCCCGCAGTTGATCGAACGTGGTATGCGGGATTACCAATTGCGTCCGTAATTCTTTTGCCACAGAGCCGGTACTAGAAGACACTTACATTAATTATATCTTTCCTTTATTTCTATGTGTGCAAATCAATACTAGAGATTTCATGTCTCGTGCTATTTCAAGGACATCAAGGGTTTCCGGGTAACTTATACATCTCCGTAGTAATGTGCTGCTCCACATTTGTCTCACAAGTAATAGATTTACACCTGCTACTTACGCGATGACCGTTACTTTCTCTAAACAACAAGGCGTCGACGTGATTGAAACGATAAAGGTGCTCGCTCTTCAGCTTTCACTGAGATTTTGGCTGGGTACAAGTTCACCCCTAAACCGGTATTAAGTTGGAAAAAAAGTCTTAAAAAGTAGAGAGGATCAGTTTTATTTCACCGGGTTTTATCCCATATGGCTTGGCCTCTTTCTGCAGGGCAGCCAGCCGAAAGAGTCGCACAAAGCACGAACTCCGTAGCTCCGGCGACGACACCAAGGAGTCTCCGAGAAAAATGCACTCGTGAACCAAAAGACGTAGCCCGGAATCGAACGCACAACGTTCGGAGAGCGAGGCAGACGACTTGACTACTTCGCCACGGAGACTCCTGGTATTCAGTCGAACTTGGATTGTGTGTCAAACAAAAAGTAAGTTTGGACCAAACAACAATGGAAGGCGGGAAATTGGAAGTAAGGGTGTGTCAAAGTAATGACCTCAAAGTTGTTATTATGGTGGCAGACATGTTGTATTATAACGCTGTGACACAATTTCGGCCATATATAAGCCCATTGCAGATAAGGACAGTTGTCAAAGTAATGACCTCAAAGTTGTTATTATGGTGGCAGACATGTTGTATTATAACGCTGTGACACATTTCGGCCATATATAAGCCCATTGCAGATAAGGACAGTTGTTTAAACTGATTTATCATCCCATGGCACTTAATCATTTACACGTTGATTTCTTTACCAGAAAGCAATGGCAAACTACCGAGTGTAATATATCCTAGAAAATCAACCTCAACGGCCTGCACAGGCCATTAAAAATAAAAATAAAATTATGCAAACACTTTTCTATGATTAGTTTCTTTTCGTCCAATCCTAGATTTCCATGATTTTTTTTTTTAGGAATTCTTCTAATGAAATGAAGGCGGCCACAGATAGCCTCTGTAAGAAAGATGGCAGGAAGAAAAACCTCACACCCTTCTTTCCGTGAGAAAGTGGAACCAGTGCGGACAAAAACAACGACTGTTTCTTTGATTCAATCACGTTTAGGCCTGACTTAACTGAAGAAAAGCCAGCCTGGGCTAGTATAATCTGGGATATCATTAACGACAAGAAAAGGAGCCATTACCACGCCCTTGGGCACGTTAGGTATAGTATGTTAGCGGCATATTTGTACAGACCAATCGACACTGGATGGGTGATGTGATGGGCCACGCCCACCAGCTTTACTTCCCAGAACGTTTTCTCCTACTCATTTTAGACTGGGTCGAGCTAGTAGCCCAGATACTATTGTTTAAATCTCCGCCTAGAATAGGAATTGAACACATGCTCTCTACGCTGACTCATTTCCTGATACAAAGTGTATTTTTAATGACTGTGCTGTGTTTGAAAATATTGCCGGTCCAAGTTTTATATTCACCCTCTGTTAATTTCATGCATCATAACAGGTAGGCCCTAACTGCAAAATTTGGACCGGCAATATTTTCAAAAACTGTACAGTCATTAAAAATACACTCTGTATTACAGTAGACCTGGGATAATCAGTATTGATGACTCATAATATGTGTGTTAAGTTCAAGTTAGTTGCATATCCTTTACAGGATGTAGCGTTCAAGTCCAGCATTGTTTGGCTGTTTGTGATTCTTGGGCAAGTTTACGTTCAGTAGTTTGCCATTGCTTTCTGAACGACCGGCTCCTATAGCCTTTTTTTTTTTACTTTCAGTAATTGTCCTTTGCTTTCTAAGCGACCGACACTCTACCATTATATGGCAACTAGCGCATGGCGGTCTGCTTCAAAACAGACCACAGCTGTGTTTCGAACGCGGTATGCGAGATTGCGAATTCCATTCGGAACCCTTACTCCCCAGCTCCAGCCAACGCGGTAGACAAACATATTTCTGGAGAGAAAAAAAAACATTCCCAAATAACCAGTTAACTAAAAAGTCAGGCGTGGAAACAATTAAAAACTGAAATCTCTGCAGACACCAGCTGAAAGATTCAATGAGTTATCGACAGCAGTTGCCAGCTTTCCCTTGGAATCTCTCTAAAGCTATCTTGTATGCGCTAGCTAAGGAACTATCCCAGTCCGGCAGTATCGTGTTCCAACATTTGGAAACATAAGGCCCAAGAAGCAGTGGTAGAGCTGTGGCAAGGATGCTTGAATACCGACTCGGCGATCTTCTACTCGCAAAGGTTCAACAACATGACGGAAGTAAAGTTTTAACAAAAAGGACGAGAGTAAAGTTTTAACAAAAATTAAGCAAATAAAGTTTTGACAAAACGGACTAAAGTACAGTTTTAACCAAAGGCACGAAAGTAAAGTTATAACCACAAGGACGAATGTAAAGTTTTAACAAAAATGAAGAAAGTAAAGTTTTAACAAAAAAGAAGAAAGTAAAGTTTCAACAAAAATGACGAAAGTAAAGTTTTAACAAAAAGGAAGAAAGCAAAGTTTTAACAAAAAGGAAGAAAGTAAAGTTTTAACAAAAAGGAAGAATGTTATCGTCAAATTTTACACGACTGAAGGCTAACTGGGAATGTGGTAGTAGCCCAATATTTGTATGGGCCAATCAACACTCTAGCACTCATTTGGTCTATATCGCTGCTAGTGTCTTCACGTCCCACCTCGCTTCCTGGTACTCAGTCTAGACTAGGTCGACCTCGGAGCCCACTTTAATTGTAAAAATTCGCATCAATGCGAATTCGAGCCCAAGACAAATGGACAAGCAAAACCTTATTAGAAAATTTTATGGGAAGTAAACGATGGGCAGAGGGAATAACAGAGACCATGGAAATCTCGATACATGCAGCCCATAAGCGGGCACTCTCCCGCTGTTTATACTTCACTTCGACACCGTAAGGTACAAGAGGAACAAGATGAGATGATGCGATGAGATGAGATAAAGGTGACTGGAGTGATATTAATGTGATAGCGCCAAACCAACGAAATTTTGGTTTGGTCTATCTCGAGTTAAAAACCTGGCCACACCGGAACTCGGCTTAACAAAGGAATCGGAAGCCAGTTTTGTTTTAGCAGTCCTTTGTGCTGATGAGAGATGCGGGCAGCATGGTTTTCAGTTCAGTGCTGTTCTGTGTTGTCAGGTGTGGGAACAATTCCCTGAGTTGATCTGTGTCAACTAATGTTGTGACAAAACTGTAAGTTTTAACTGATTAAGTTTAAAATGTTTAATTTAATAAATATTTGTATAATCGCAGCGCACGCCAGTTTACCAACTTGAAAGTGTTTACATGGTGGAACGCGTGGGTGAAAATAATTGCTAGTTGGGTGGGCTTGTAGGAACAAAGAAATATACATAGATAATGTAGATGAATATTACTAAAGTGAGTTCTACAGATCAATGTAACGTCCCTGAGGTTTTAGGAATATAACATTTAATTCATAGAAATGCCAGCAATCAGACAATGGTGATGTGAAATACGAAGATAGGTCATTAGTGGTGGTTAAATATGGTAGAGACTGATGTCATGTCATGCCAGTCATGCTGGCACAAGATTATTTTGTTGAGAATGTATTTTACATGATTATCCTAGGACACTGTGTTACTGGCCAAATAGGTAGTGATTGATTTTGTGCTGTCCCTCTGTAAATGTTCCAAGCTAGCAAAAAAGTGGATATTCACCAAGATATATGTATGAGGTGTAAATGAGATGTATGAGGTCATAAAATATTAGTTGATGAAGAGACCATGCCTAAATTGAATGCTTATGAGTAGGGGAAAATAACCATAATATAGGTGTAATATTTATAACATGTGTAAAGCAGAGAATACTTACATGTTATATGTGGCAATGATGGGTTAATGTTTAAGCTATGTAGTTAGGACATGTAGGTAATAAATAGAAGTGAAGGAAATAATGTGTTGAATTGTAGGGACGCCATGCAGATTGATAGCCACTAGGCGTAGGAAATAATGCATCTTAATATGCGGGGTGCGTATCAGCAATCATTGTGTAATCGTAACTGCGAATGAAGTGTGGCTTTACTGAGGGAGAACAAGCAGGTGCATCTGGAACTGATATTGGTAAAGGGTTTCTCATCTAGCATTGAAGTCTGGCATCACATCTGTTAACAGAATGCAGTAATGTTTGTCTAGGTGTATCAAGTTGTTGATGGAATCAGTGACTGAGATTCTGTCCTAAGTTAAGCATGGCGGTTGTCGCACGGTGGAGAGGATGTGATTTAGTACTGCGTACCACCCTTCGCAGAGATATTAATATGTATTTGTCGTGTGACATGAAGCGTAAGATGGCAAAATTTATAACCGGTGTATCATAGGAAGAATTGTGGGGAACAGAGCGCACGACTGTACATTTGCTGCCCACTCACAAATAATATTACACTGATTGTGTTGAGCCTTGAATAACACTTATTGGTCATAAGTGTGTAATAATGACATAATATATATAGTACACTGGTTGTTATACTAGTGCTGATATTTTGTTTCTGCCCATGAACATGGTTATGACATAATATATATAGTACACTGGTTGTTATATTAGTGCTGATATTCTGTTTCTGCCCATTAACATGGTTATGCTTTGATCCTGTCTCATATGAATGGCATTCTGTCTGGTCACTATTTTGTGTACTTTCACTTGGTAATACTGTGTGTTTATTTTATGAGCTATCTTAGGGGCCTCAAAGAGGGCATCAATTGAGTTCCTGTGTAATACATGTTTATCTTTATCCTTAACTTTCTGTGAATGTTGTGATTATTCTATTTGGAAGGTTACATTGTCACATTCTACAAATATGGTAATTCCACTGGGTATATGTGTCTGTTGCTTTTCATAGTTAGACATGTTTTGCTTGTTGGTTGTTAGTTGGTGATGCTAATCAAATGCTGTAACTTGCATGATATCATATGAGTGCTGGTATTCTTCATGCAAACTTGGGAATTGTTGGGATAGTTGTCCAGTGAAGCCTCTGTGTTGAGGCAACTCTATGTCTGATGGTGGTGGAGTCCATAATGTTGTGTATTGTTGTATCGGTGTAGAGCGTACTGTCAGATGTGGAGCACAGGAGTACAACCTGTCAATATATGTTTTATATTAGGAAAAAGAGTACAGTGTGTTAGAAAAACAGTTGCCGGTGTGCGTAACAGTACGTAGAGCATTAGACTGAGGATATAATAGGTGGTGTTTGATTGTGGCTCTATCATGGACTGAACATTGATAGTGTTCTATGAACATGTGGTTTATAGGGAATATTGTGTTGTCCTGTGTTACCGGTGACTTGGTACAAATTAATGTGTAAAATACTCTGTACGGTGTGAACAGGGAACTGATTATGGGTTCCTTGGTAAATGTAGCTATTTTGGTAGGCAGGGAAGGTAACCCAATTTGTCAGCACACAGATGTCATTCTGGTGTGTGTTAACTGAATCAGTGTTGAGATGTTGTGTTTGTTTGCAGTGTCTGATGTGTGTTAACCAAATGTGTTGTGATGTTGTGGCAGTTTGCAGTGGCTGATGTATGTACTCTGTTATTGTAGCTATGTGTTTACAGCTGGACAAATGAGATCAATCTTCCACTGCTTGTGTGTGTAGGAGCTGTGTGGTGTAGTTACATTGAACTGAGAAGGTGGAGCAGATTGACATTGTTGCATTAGGTGTTCTGTCCTAGCAATACCAAGTGTAATCTCAGGACAGCAGTGGCACAAACTGGAGAAGACAATAAAGTGGGTGATCTGATGTTGCAACATTGACTGTTGTATTTAACAATTAGGGATGTAGTCAACTTGAAGAAGGAGGCAGCAAAGAATGGTCATGACAAACATCAGGGGTTACCTCAGAATAACAAAATAGATAATTAGATGAAGGGACATTTATGACCTATGGGTTAATTCAAAGGTTATATTGCATGTGCTCATTGCTTCATGTGTTTTAATATGTTGTCTTTACCATGATAATCATAGATTGTGTTTTCCATTGTTACAGGAGCGGCTGACTAGTTAGTGTCAGCAGGCCTGGGTTCTTGGTGGGATAGTAAATTGTGTCACAACTCTTTGTTTATGTCATGTCTTGGGGTTTATGTTGTGTAACCTATGTTTTTGTAGTGCCTTATTGTCTGTGCAGTGTTGCTTGTGTCAAGGTTCTTTATTGTGCCAGTCAAACCAGCTATTGCTTGGAGCACCTGTGTTGTGGTACTTGGTGTACCCTGTTGTCTTAAGTGCTGTTTATTGGTTGGGGTTTACCCACTGTTGTTGTTTGAGAATATACAGTTGTCTGTTGTATCTGTAATTGAACATCCCTTATTGAAAACTTTGTTCAATGTGTTCGAGCACAAATTGTCACAAAAATGTGTAGCAGTTGGTAAATAAAGAGCTATTTTTGTACTGTTTTTGATTTGTTTGTTTGTCTCTTTTAGTTTTTACAGTCACTATTTCTACCACAATCTAACACCTTAATCCAATGTCTGGGTCTCAAATATGACAGTCAGTCCAGAGTTGAGGCCCCTGCCTGAGATCTCGTATATCTTCTTATCTAATTACTATCTTCTTTTTTTGTCAGTTGAGGCGGTGTGAGGTTCTTTGTCTTTTCACTATTTTTCTTCTTTGGCCGTAACGAAGTCAGAACTACCCTTTACCTCTTAGCACCGTAGTGAAGGAAGCATCAGTCTTTATGATTGTCTCCCTTTGTCTTTTACCATCGACTACATTAACAATATCACCGTCGAGTAATAATTGGTCTACAAAGATGGGACTATCATCATTTACCAAATACGCCTAACTGGAAGAAAACTGGTCCTTTACTGCTCTTTGATGTTTAGTTTTTCCAAGTTATTTTAGTTTTCAAGATATGGTTTCTGAACTCGTTCTTCGATGATCAGGTATTTAAAATTCAGGTTTTGTTTTGTTTACTCTTCTTGGTCCATAATATTCTCAAAACTTGTCTATAACATTTATTTTCAAAATTCTCCATTTGTTTCTTCAGTCATTGCGAAAACGTACGAGGCAGAAGCAGCAGCAGCAGCAGTGGTAGTAGTAGTAATAGTAGTAATAGTAGTAGTAGTAGTAGTAGTAGCAGCAGCAGCAGTAGTAGTAGTAGTAGTAGTAGTAGTAGTAGTAGTAGTAGTAGTAGTAGTAGTAGTAGTAGTAGTAGTAGTAGTAGTAGAAGTAGTAGTAATACTAGTAGTAGGAGTAGTAGTAGTAGTAGTAGTAGTAGTAGTAGTAGTAGTAGTAGTAGTAGAAGGAAGAAGTAGAAGGAAGAAGTAGGAAGAAGAAAAACGAGGCAAGGAGAGGCAAGAATGAAGCAAGAAAAAAACAAGAAATAGGAGGAGGAAACAAGGATAAAGCAAGCGAAAAGCAAGGAAGGAAGGAAGGAAGTTACGAAGGAAAGAAGGAGAAGATGAAGACGAAATACAGAAGTAACCTCTCTTACACTCCCCCACTTATTAAAAAATCAGACAGTGACCGCAAAATCGTTGAGCAACATTTGTATTCGCATGTCTAAATATTCGCTTCAGATCTATACCAAGTTTACAGCTTTCCTAGCCATTATTACCTTCTATACAAATATGAAATTGGCATCCAGTTTAATGGCTTTGTCTGTCGAAGTCAGCATAATCGTGTATCCAGACAAGAAAAGGCACACATATCTAAGAAAAGGGAGGCATAACAATCATACTAAATCTGACGCTAATTGTACTAGAAAGGAAATGGATTGACGCGCATCAATCCTTCTCAAAGAATGTTAACGATAAAGAAAATATATTAGAACTAATTGGATTACAGGAAGTAATAAAGTGGATGGAAATTCCATTTCTATAAATGTGTTGTAGCTGTCCCCGTCTGCTGGTCTGTACATCGCTACAAGAAAAATCATGCTCTATTGTGGCCTAGCTCGGCTGAGTTGTTTGCGGTGTAAACTTCTGGTATTCTTCTTGTCTGAGATGTATGTTTGACGTGGTAATGATTGAAAGCGTTGAGACAGGAGGGTGGGGGGAGGGTATAGGAAGAAAATAGGTGAAATAGCGTAAGCGAGAGAGAGAGAGAGAGAGAGAGAGCAAGAGCGAGATCAAGAGAGCGAGATCAAGAGAGCAAGAGAGCGAGAGTGCGAGAGGGAGCAAGAGGGAAAGAGCGCGAAAGAAGGAGGAAGAAAGCAAGAGGGAGAACAAGAGAGAGAAAACGAGAGAGAGATTGAGAGAGATCGAAAGAGAGAACGTAAGAGAGAGAATACATGAGGGAGCGAGAGAGAGAGAGAGCGCGAGAGAGAGAGAGAGGGGAGAGAGAGCGAGAGAGATCAAGAAAGAGAACGCGAGAGATAGAATGAGAGAGAGAACGAGAGAGAGATAGAGAGAAAGAGAGAACGCGGACGAGAGAGAGAGAGAGAGGGAGAGAGAGTGAGAGAGATCAAGAAAGAGAACGCGAGAGATAAAATGAGAGAGAGAACGAGAGAGAGAGAGAGAGAGAGAGAGAGAGAGAGAGAGAGAACGCGAGAGAACGAACGAATTAACGAACACATTTTATTTTCAAAGGGTTAAGAATTGGACACGCAGGCCTTTCTAACATTCTGCCCTTCTGTAACTCTCTTGCATACATTATTTCATTCACACATCATTCAAGGCTAACTGAGAACAGTAACAATATGAAAGATGTGCATTATAATGGCATGAGAAGAGAGAGAGAGAGAGAGAGAGAGAGAGAGAGAGAGAGAGAGAGAGAGAGAGAGAGAGAGAGAGAGAGAGAGAGAGAGATTGTGAGCGCGTGAGAGATAGAAATAGGGAGAAACAGAAAGAAGAGTGGGCGGAAAAACAGATAGACGACTACGAAGGCAGGCAGAAGGCTAAGATAGATATATAAACAGATAGACAGAGACAGAAAGAAAGAGACAGAGAGATTAGATAGATAGATCTATATAGATAAATGTAGATAAGATATATCTAGATAGGATAGATAGGAAAGGTCAGACAGACGGACAGACAGACAGACAGACAGACAGACAGACAGACAGACAGACAGATACTTGATGGTATCTTGCCTATGGACAAGGGGTAGGTGGTCGTGCGCTTGTGGGACCAGGTGGAGAAGGCGGGGGAACAGATTGGGAACTCTTATGTGGAAAGAATGAGATTGCTGGGGATCGGCAGGGGTTCTGGAAAAATCTCAAAACTGAGAGGGAAGACCAGGAGAACTTTTAATCAGATAGCGGTGGGAACGATTAGTAGTATAACTCTTCGCTGGCTGTTGAACGAGGGGACTGAGCACGTATGGGAATGTCCTGAGTGCAGTGATGTCGGTTCTTAACTCAATTCAACTCAACAACTAGATAGATAGATAGATGCAAGTGATAATGTTTAATTAATCATTCTGTCTATCATAAATAACAGCCCGAATCATAACTATACCTTGAATTGTTCAGTGTTCAACACACAGAACGAAGAAGAATTTATAATCAGCCTAGTATTCCCATGACATGCCAAATGCTGGAAACACGATACTGCAGAACGGGGATATGCCCTTAGCTAGCGCATACACAGATAGCTTTGGAGAGATTCCAAGGATAAGCTGGCAACTTTTGTCGACAACTCATTGAATCTTTCAGCTGGTGTCTGTCAGAGATGTGAGTTTTTCAATGTTATCTTCACGATGTTTAACGGCATAAATAACGGGCGTTTGTCGGAATAGGCTATAAAGGGGGATAATTTTTGCTTCTGTGAAATGTTTCAAATATGGTTTGAGAATGCAAACTGTTGTCGCGGCGTGGGAAGCAATGTGCGAAAATCAATGACGAAAGTAATAAAACAGCAACTTATAAGAATGATACAAGCAACTGCCCTAATGCTCGATTACGTCAAACGGGCAGTATTAAAATAACAAAAGATGCAGCTGACAAACACAGAAATACAAATACAGTCAGACGGGCAGAGCAACAGGCAAAAAATGAGAAATGCAGACACAAATAAAGTTAGACAGACAAATGTAGTGAGGCAAAGACCAGCAGACACAGATAGACAGACACAGACATACACTGATGTATAGAAAGACTTACAGATTGGCATATACACCTAGATAGGCAGAGACCTAAACACATACTACAGACAGACAGACATACTACAGACAGACAAGAATGGAGAGAGACACAGACATACATTGATGAATAGAAAGACGTAACAGACTGACATGTAAACCTAGAGATGCAGATACCTAAAGGCATACTACAGCCAAAAATAGAGACACACACAGACATACAATAATGAAAGACAGAGAGACCGGTATACAGAGAGTGGCATAAAGGCAGAACAGTTGATAAAATGATAGAAAAACAGACAGACATACAATCAAGCGAACAGTCAAACAGATAGGATGACGGACGGACCAACCGATCGACCAAAACTACGACTGACAGCATAGGCAGACAAAAAGGTCAGACAGTAGGAATCTAAATATTAACAGACATTAGAGACATACAGACAGATAGACAGAAAGGACAGACAGACAAAAAGGACAGACAGAAAGGACAGACAAACAGACAGAAAGGACAGATAAACAGATAGACGGACAGTAGGACCACACAGACATTCGGTAGGGACAGACAGGCAGACAGACACACAAAAAGGACAGACAAACAGACAGAAATGACAGACCCACAGAAAGGACAGAGAGACATTCAGAAAGGACAGAAAAACAGACAGACAGAAAGGACAGACAAACAGATAGATAGACAGTAGGGACACACATCCATTCAGTATTGATAGATAGACACACAGACATTCAGTAGGGACAGACAGACAGACATTCAGTAGGGACAGACAGACACACAGGCATTCAGTAGGAACAGATAGACACACAGACATTCAGTAAGGACACGCACACACACAGACATGCGTTAGGGACAGACAGACACACAGACATGCATTAGGGACAGACAGACAGACACACAGACATTCAGTAAGGACAGACACACTGACATGCATTAGGTACAGACAGACAGACACACATACATTCGGTAGGAAAATACTCACAGACATGCATTAGGGAAAGACAAACAGACACATAGACATTCAGTAGGGACAGACACACAGACATACAGTAGGGACAGACACACAGACACACATACATCCAGTAGTGACGGACCGACTGACACACAAACATTCAGTAGGGACAAATAGACAGACATACATACATTCAGTAAGGACAGACACATAGACATGCATTAGGGACAGAGAGACAGACATTCAGTAGTGACAGGCAGACACACAGACATTCAGTAGGGACAGACAGACACACAGACATATAGTAGGAACAGACAGTCAGGCACACAGACATTCAGTAAGGACAGACACACAGACATTCATGTCATCCATCCATCCATCATGTGCCATGCCGATAAGCGTGGGCGGTTATGTCTCACCATCTCACTCGATCACCAGAGTCGTATGTCATCCATCCATCCATCATGTGCCATGCCTATAAGCGTGGGCGGTCATGTCTCGCCATCTCACTCGATCACAAGAGTCGTAAAGTAAACACTGAAAAAGATGAAACTGATCTATCTTCATTGTATCAGAATAAGTTAAGTAAAAATGGAAACGGAGGACACGTATTTCTTGTCCATCACAATAAGCTAACCAAAAACACACAGAAGAAATGTATCTTCTCTGTACCTGAATAAGTTAAGTAAAAATGGAAAAAGGTGAAACTGATCTTCCCGTATTTCATAATACCTTCATATTGTAAACAATTTTGTCTGTCAACGGGCGCGACGTGCAGCAACGACACTACATTGTGGTACAGTTTGCTACAGAGATCCCAGCTTGATCTCAGCACATAAACATACCAGCGGCTGTCCTAAATCCCCTGACATGCCTGCTCCAGTATTGTATTTCAGCTGTGGCCACTGCCACTCCAGCGGCGCCACTGACATTGAAATAGAAATGGGTCGGGATAACAAATGTAAATGAATAGTCTATATGAGGGGTTTTCAAACATGTGTTAGTCCAGGGACTAACGAACGAAGAACGAATGGACTTTATTTTCAAAGGATGTCAAATTTGGCACGCAGGCATGTGTTATATTCGGCCCTTCCAAGCACTCATCTTTCGTACGTCAATAATCTACTTATATTGTGCTTGTTACATCCACATAAAAAAAGAAACATTGTCAAATGAATGCTGTGAACATAAAATAATGCATATTACCATGCTCTGAGAGAGGTAAGCAGGCATATATATATATAACACATGCATGTACACATGCTTTCATACACACATTCATGCATACCTTCATCACTTATACACTATCAGCTATACACCCACTCAATAACATACAAATAACATATTCCCTAGCATACACATTTACCCATCTCTCTCTCTCTCTCTATCTCTCTCTCTCTCTCTCTCTCTCTCTATCTCTCTCTCTCTCTCTCTCTCTCTCTCTCTCTCTCTCTCTCTCGCCTATATATCCTCATTCATACATACAGCAAAGCACACACATACACTGCCTTCCACACACACATAATACAAACATACTCAGTTTCACAATCGCACATGCATACATATTCACGCAGTCATACGTCCACACAATCAAAAACCCACATGTACACTTCCTTACACACACATACTCACTCACAATCACAAACACATTAAAACGTTAACTCATTCATACTCTCTCTCTCTCTCTCTCTCTCTCTCTCTCTCTCTCTCTCTTGGCCAGGCAGACCAGTAATATTCTCACTGTCGCTCCCTCCCTCTCTCTCTCTCTCTCTCCTCTCTCTCTCTCTCTCTCTCTCTCTCTCTCTCTCTATCTCTCTCTCTCTTGGCCAGCCAGATCAGTAATATTCTCTCTGTGGCTCCCCATCGGGACATTCGATAACATCGCTGGAGATGATTCCTTCAGCGGGAGCTCTGGAAAGCTAAAGGAAGTCTTACAGCAGATACGGCCATATCATTACATTTCCATAAAAGCCCCGTAATAGTCACCTGCCGTGAAATGTTGAGCCCATCACAATTTGAAGACCTGAGTACACGGAGGAATAGATAATCAATCTTCCCCTCCCATAGCGAAAAGCGAGCGCAGGCACAGAACCCTCATAGCATTGTCAACGTCACCTCCTAATCTCTGTAAGTTATAGACCAACGGACACTCCAGACATTTCTGTTACTTATTTCAGGCTGGTCGACCTAAGAGCCCGCATCAACGAGATATGAATTCGTTCCCATGATCCCCAAGAGGCAGGAAAACGTTTAACTATTACACCATGGTGGGTCTCTTCAAAAATTCCAGGTCATGATTTATAGTGTATTTAATAGTCTTTTTGAGGAGCCGCTGGCAGGGTGGCTAGAATGACGGATTCTCCTTCGGGGGGCCCTGGTTCGAATCCTCGGTAATATGTGGTGTTTTTTTTTTCTGTCGAGGGCAAAAAGAAAACTCTAGCCTGCACAGTTCGAAGTGACTGCACTAGCCAGGTGGCCTTAGTTCCCAGGCTCAAGACCCCCCCCCCCCCCCCCCCCCCCCCCCCCCCCCGCCCCCTCCTGCCATACACCACAAGGTACTATATTGGCAGTAAATTAGTTTTTTATCATATTTTCCCATTCCTTTAGATAAAATGGCAGGCTACAGTTTTCCTATTCTTTGCTTCTCTTACGGGCCCCGCGAACTCGTGGACGAACGCCGATAGCAGATTGAAAACCTCTGCTAAATGGTCCCGCCAACAAGCATGTCAGGTGTACGTGTTAAAGTACATTCAAGTCAAGGTTGTTCAGAAACAGGCAGGCGCTATTTGTTGTTGTATTCTGTTGTGTTTACAGAAGCCATCTCCCATTTCAATCATTCGTACAGTAGTTCAAGTATTTTAACAATTTGGGGAGCCGCGGAAGTACATAGGCTCGATCACTCGTTGTCCGTATGGAGATCGTGTGTTTGAGTCCTCCTCGAGGACCCCCGGGGGGGGGGGGGAAGAGAGAGATTGTGGAAAAGGGGGAGGGGGGGGGGGTTAATTCACTGACCTAAATAAGTTTTTTTAATTAAATTTTATTGCATGTCCTTTACAGAACTTCGCAGTCAACCTCGGCATGTATTGGCTGTGTGTGATTTTGAAAAAAATTTTCAGGCTAGCAGCTTGCCTTTGATTTCCGCTGAAGTTCATACCATGTTAACAATCATCGCAAATCGATCCGCTCTCAAATCGTCTGAGGCCGACATGGAACCCGGAATGTTGGAATTGTGCTACCGAATTCAGTACCACTAAGCTACCGGTCACTTCCAACAGTACCACCAAGCTACCGGATACTCCCAAAAGAGCAGGCTAATCCTTTCTATAAAAGAAGTAACACGCGAACACGTGACAGCACACGAGACACTCACATAGTAATTATCAGCCACTCAAGTAACATCCTGCTATGTAACTATAGCTTTGAAATCTAGTAGTCTTATATGCGACAGTATTTTAGAAATTTAGTATTCTTATATGCACATATATTTGAGAAATATTTCATTTTTTTTTTTTTGCAAATATGTAGAAATCTAGCATTTTTATATGCAAATATATTTGAGAAATCTAGTAGTTTTATTTGAAATATACTTTAGAAATCTAGCATTTTTACATGCAAATGTATTGTTAACATCTACCATTTTTATATGCAACAATATTTGAGAAATCCAGCATGTTTATATGCAAACATATTTGAGACATCTAGCATTTTTATATGCAAATATATTTTAGACATTTAGCATTTTTATATGCAAATATATTTGAGAAATCTAGCACTTTTATTTACAAATCTATTGTAGGAAATCTAGCATTTGTAAATGTAAATATATGTTAGAAATCTAGCATTCTTACATACAAATATAGTTTAGAAATCTAGCAATCTTATATACAAATAATTTTAGAAATTCCCACAGCAACATTACGCGCTTGCAAATCTTCCTTGTGTGATTGCTTCTTCTGTAGTTGGGACCAACCATAATTCCCTAACAGCAACATTTTCCATTCAAAATAAGCCTGTAATTCTATAGGTGTCAGCGATGAATGGGATTACTCCAGCGGGCCGGATTATTTAGTAACCGAGTAAAGGTTTCATGTCTGTTGCTACTTAAATTGTCGCGTAGATTGTCGAGAACAATTTAACCCATTTTAGTTCATTATTTCTTGATCAAAATTACACAAAAGTAATGACATTTCTTACACTGCGGGTGGTGCTTGACGTGTTAGTTCTTCAAGTGGGACGCAGAGGTGTTTCCAAGGCACCATGGCCGGGTTATATACTGGCCAAGACCTATTGACTGCGTCCTCGTCGAGCGTCCTGGGCAACAGGTCCCTTCGGGGTCCTGGCTAAAGTCAGTAGGATCGCCGATTCCTCCGAAGTCGGAAGTGTCTGCCTATACGCGAGGAACCACCAGTCTGCACACCGATAAGCCAGACATGGGATAACGGATACTCACGCAAACCTCAGGTCCTGTATGTCATCACACTGATGTTGGACAACAGGATGCCTACATCCGACATACAGGACTTCGCGTTGGAGCTCAAGCCAACAAACACAAGCAAGTTCTTCAAGTACACATCTCTGGTGCCACAGATCCACTAATTTGGGGCTTAGGGAGAGAATGTGACCGATTCCAGCGAATCAAGAGGTGAAGAAGAGACGCTGAAGCTGTAAAGGAAATACATCGAGACCACTTGGTAATATACAACTAGAAAGTCCTTCCTCTGGAACCCACGGAGGAAAGTATACACATAGACTCCTTCCCGTACACACATAATAGACACACACACACACACCTTCACAAACGCACATACACAAAGTGTGAATGTGTGTGTATGTGTGTGTGTATAAGTGAGAGAGTGTGTGAGTGTGTTTGTAAATGAGTGTGTGTGGGTGAGTGTGTGTGTGAGTGAGTGTATGTGAGTGAGTGTGTGTGAGTGAGTGTGTGTGTGTGAGAATGAGTGTGAATGAGAGAGTGTGAGTGTGGTGTGAGTGTGGTATGGTTGTGGTGGGAGTGTATGTGACTGTATGTGAGTGTGTGAGTGAGTTGGTGTGAGTAAGTGTGTGTGTGAGTGAGTGTGTGAGTGAGTAAGTGTGTGTATATTTGTGAGTGTGTGTGTGTGAGAGTTCGTATGAGTGAGTTTGTGTGCGAGTTAGTGTGTATGTGAGTGAGTTTGTGTGAGTAAGATTGTGTGAGTAAGTGTGTGTGTGACTATGTGTGAGTGTATGTGTGAGTGTGTGTGTGTGAGTGGGTGGGCGTGTGTGAGTGAGTGTGTGTGTGTGTGTGACTATGTGTAGCTATGTGTGAATGTATGTGTGAGTGTGTGTGAGTGAGTGTGTGAGTGTGTGTGTGTGACTGTGTGTGTGTGACTATGTTTGTGTGTGTGTTGGTGTGAGTGTGTGTGTGTGTGTGAGTGAGTGTGTGTGAATGAGTGTGTGTGACTATGTGTGAGTGTGTGTGTGTGTGAGTGAGTGTGTGTGAGTGAGCGTGTAATTGGGTGAGTGTGTTTGTAAGTGAGTGTGTGTCTGAGTGTGCGTGAGTAAGTGTGTGTGTAACTGAGAGTGTGTGAGTGTGTGTGTGTGTGTGAGAGAGAGTGTGGGAGAGAGTGAGAGAATGTGTGTGAGTGTGGTGTGAGTGATTGAGGTGGTGTGAGTGTGTGAGTGTGTATGTGAGTGTGTGTGTGATTGTGTGAGAGAGTGCGTGTGTGAATGTGTGTGTGTGATTGTGTATGAGAGTGCGTTTGTGAGTGTGTGTGTATGTGTGTGTGTTTTGCGCACGCGTTTGCGTGCTATGCAGCGGTTGCGTCTTAACTCCTCCTCTTGATTCGCTGGAATATGTCAAGTCCTCTCACTAAGATCTGCATTAATGCTTCTGTCATAACATGTTATTCCTTCCATTCTGCATGGACAACATTTCAAATGTTCTTGTCATATCCTTCCAGGACGTCGCAATCAACACTAGAACTTATGAGCTGTGTGTGGTTTTCTGTGGTTCAGTTCAATAGTACACCAATCCTTTCTGAACGGCCGGCGCTCATATCATTGAGAAAAATCAACGCAAAGCTACCTGCTTCCAAACTGCTTGCGGCCGTCTCCGAACCAGGTATCTCGGTATTGTGAATCTGCGTTCATTAGCCTTACCTGGCAAAACCCGACCTTACATCATTTAATGAATGTTCATTCAATTATAATTGTTTTTTGTTTTCTCTGGCTCGCTCTGAACTCGAGCGTAGTCCATACACGCATTTTCTAATAGCATTTGATTGAATTTTGGGCCTGTTATTAGCTTTCCCTTTTACATGTGTCCCTCGCCATCAGGGAAACATACCCCACTTCAAAGGTACTTGTAATTTACGTCCCCAAGTCAAGGACGAGAAGTCAGCATTTTAGTCCAACTAACCGGTCTATGGGTTGAATCTCCTACCTCAGCATCAGCATACCGGGTGTTTAAGAACGAGGATCTTATCCGTTCTGCCATGCTGACCTCCTTAATTATTTGCAATTTTAATTGTGTGTTTTGTTTCATTTCTTCTACATAGTTTCTTACCCAATCCTGATTCTTCTATCTATCGCACTAAGCCATGATATGAATTCTTATCTGGGGCCAAAAATAATAAAAGAGCAAGCAAAGACAATCAACAAAAGGACGCTACCAATCTGAAAGACTAAGTGCAACCGAGATCGATATGGAGATCAAGGGAATTAAGTCTGGCACATTCAATTTAAGCAGACTTATGGGTCTTTGTAGTCTGTCTGTATAAGTGATCCGCATTTAATTAAAATGCAAACATCTTGTAACTGTGTAGAATGTTTTGTTTGGTAGTACTCACAGAAAGTACACACATAACATAACGGTCATGTGCTAGCACACACTCTAGTCTAGAAGTGCCGAATACTCTCTGTCTCTCTGTCACTCTCTGTTTCTCACTGTCTCTTTCTTCCTGTCTCGCTGTCTGTCTCTCTGTTTTTCTCTATGTCTCTCTCTGTCTCTCTATGTCTATCTCTGTCTCTCTGTCTGTCTGTTTCTCTCTACCTCTCTCTTTGTCTCTCTACCTCTCTCTTTGTCTCTCTCTGTCTTTCTATGTCTCTCTGTATCTCTGTCTCTGTCTCTGTCTCTGCCTCTCTCTCTCTCTCTCTCTCTCTCTCTCTCTCTCTCTATATATATATATATATATATATATATATATATATATATATATACACACACACACACA
Source organism: Cepaea nemoralis (assembly GCA_014155875.1). Classification (NCBI taxonomy): domain Eukaryota; kingdom Metazoa; phylum Mollusca; class Gastropoda; order Stylommatophora; family Helicidae; genus Cepaea; species Cepaea nemoralis. The sequence goes on along the minus strand of JACEFZ010016174.1, from coordinate 64,135 downwards.
CACACACACACATATATATATATATATATATATATATATATATATATATATATATATATATATATATATGTGTGTGTGTGTGTGTGTGTGTGTGTGTATGCCGGAGCGTATGTGTGCGTGAAATTGTTTGTGGTGTGTGTGTGAGTGGCTGTGTGTGTGTGTGTGTATGTACGCGCGTGTGTGTTTGTTTGTTTCCACCCTTGCTGCTTTTCCTTGCCTGATATTTTCTATGAATATTTCAACATCCGAATAATGGAGACGCCAACGAAAAAGTGTAGAATTTATTCCCTGACATAATTTCGCTGCACATCGTCAGAAATATACCCACATATTCCTAAATTAATTTAAATATGGTCTACTACGGTAATAACAAACTGGCTATCATGCTGTGTGCTATATATTGCGTGCTTTATGTTTCACCTTGAAGAATGTATCGCAATGCTTTAGTTTATGTTGTGTGAATTCTGCAGTATGCACTTCACGAGGTTGAGCGAAATATGCCTGGCAATAAATTGGTCACTCCATTGTTTGTGTCTTCTGTATTCAAATTTTGAATCTATGAGCATTGTTTGCCATACAATTTCCTACGCTGGGGCGACATGGACAGAAGTACTGTTACTGCTGGGGTTTGAACCAGTTACACCTTCTTGGTATGTAATAATTCATAAATAAACACACATGTATAGTTAGACGCTCATGGAATTAGAAGAAAGAAGTAGAGATTAGAGGACACACGAGACAAACTAAATAAACACACGTGCATAGTTACACGCTCATAGAATTAGAAGAAAGTAGAAATTAGAGGACACACTAAACAAACTAAATAAACACACATGCATAGTTACATGCTCATAGAATTAGAAGAAAGAAGTAGAAATTAGAGGACACATTCATTCATTCATTCAGTAGCATGTCTTTGCAGAACCTCGCTCCCATAACAACCTACCAGAAAACATCTCGGTCACAAGCAAGATGTCTCGAGTCCGATACACCCATCTGGAGATCATCTGCCACATTCTGCACCCATCTTCTCTTTGGCCTTCCTCTTCCTCTTCCCGGGCATATACCCCTCCATTATTGTTCTCTCTACAAACTTTCATGACTTTTCAAGTGACCAAAATATATAAGTTATGGGACACACTAGACAATGTAAATAAACACACAAGTATAGTTATGGGCTCAAAGAATAGAAGACAGAATGTTGATGATCAAGTACCATTCTTATCAAAGTGCATATTCTCTGCAGCTTTTCCACACAGTCATCAAGTGGATTAGTAGCTGTTGTAGATTTGGCTTGTGTCTGCCATGCAGTGTCAGTGGAAAAATGTCTGCCATGCAGTGTCAGTGGAAAAATGTCTGCCATGCAGTGTCAGTTGAAAAATGTCTGCCATGCAATGTCTGTAAGAATTCCTTCCATGCAATGTCTGTGTAAGAATGTCTGCCATGCAATGTCTGTGTAAGAATATCTAGATGCAATGTATATTTAAGAATATCTGCAATGCTATGTCTGTCTAAGAATGTCTCCAATGCAATGTATGTCTAAGAATGTCTGCTATGCAATGTCTGTGAAAGAATGTCTGTAATGCAATGTCTGTGTAGCAATGTCTGCATGCAGTCATTGCATGCGTATGAATGTCTGCGATACAAAGTCTGTGTAAGAATGTTTGTAATGCAGTCAGTGTCTGTGCAAGAATGTTTGCAATGCAATGTCTGTGTAAGAATGTTTTCAGTACAATATATGTATAAGAATGTCTTAAATGCAATGAGTATGTAAGAATGTTTTCAATGCAATGTCTGTGTAAGAATGTCTCCACAGAAATCAATTAAATAGCAGGAATACGGCATTATCCTTAACTTGATTATAACCTCGTTAACTCGGAGACATGTCATTCACGAGATTATTGGCCCGGCTTTGATCTGCTCTAGTGTAATCAGGGCTTCAAATCTGACACATATAAAATTAGGAGCAATGAATATACGAGGTCAGCATGCCATGAAGTTGGAGCGAAAGAACGAGGGAAACAAGGGAAGCACATTAAGTTCATTTTATTTGCCGTGAGAGCGTCATATCCTCCAACTTTGACATCTCCCAATGTTGCGTTTGTTCAATAATTACTTAGGCATAGAGACTAGCTATTCTATTCTATTCTATTCTATTCTATTCTATTCTATTCTATTCTATTCTATTCTATTCTATTCTTCTGCTGTCCGTTATACCCAATTAGAGCATAGGACCTGACCCAACTCACATGAACTTATTGAAAAGATACACATGGAGATATGGGAGTAGGTTGGGACATTCACTCCGTTTCTACACATGAAACAGAGAAAGCACGGCAAACAAGCTCGCCAAAGAGACCAGTGTACGACATCAAGAAAATAACAGCAATAGGAAGAGAGTTCCCCCGATTAATAGTAAATATTGATCACATATAGCATCCATACTAACCTCCCAATCTTTCACGTCCATAGCAACCTCCCACTCGTTCGCATCCGTAGCAACTCCCCACTCGTTCGCATCCATAGCAACCTACTATGTGTTGGCATCCATAGCAACCTTCCACTCTTTCGAATCCATAGCAACCTCCCACTCTTTCGAATCCATAGCAACCTCCCACTCTTTCGCATCCATAGCAACCTCCCACTCTTTCGAATCCATAGCAACCTCCCACACGTTTGCATCCATAGCAACCTACCACTCGTTCTTGAGAGGACTAATGTGTAGCATACAGTTGTGTAGTGTAATTTCCCCATCCTTGACTTTGGGACGTAAATTACAAGTGCCTCTGAAGTCAGGAGTGGGTTCGCCTGAAGGCGAGGGATACGTTTAATAGGAAAACCTAATCCCTACGCAAAATTCAAACCATTGCTACTACAAATTATAGCATGTTTGGACTACGCTTGAGTTCAAAGAGAGCGACCACGGAAAAAAATAATCCTGAAGATTATTATCTGGATGTCTACGGATTTTGATCGATGAAAGTGTAAGTGGTGCACCACCACCGGGAAACATTTAGTATAGCTAAAGCGTCATTGGAGAACATCGTAACAACTGGAAAGATCGAGGGGAAGAGAGGCAGAGGTAGACCAAGAGAAGTGATGCTGGATGGATTGAGACGGTGGCATGGAGGAATAACAGCAGCAGAGTTGATCCAGAAAACCAAAGACCGAGATCTATGGAGAGCCATGAACGCCTACGCCAGCCGGCGCGGCACTTGATGATGATGATGAAAGCGTCACCACATGAAGATAACCATACAGGCTTCTGCTGGAGACTTAAGTGATGGATGATTGAAATACTATATGAAAGGAGAGAAATAATAAGTGCAGGATGTTAGGCGGGCCTGCATGCCCAATTCTTAACAATATGAACATAACGTTCATTCACTCGTTCGTTAGTTCGTTCGAGATGAACTTCAACTAACTGAAATCAATATCAGCTGATTAGGTTTACGACTCAATACAAAAGTAAGAAAAATATACTGTTGCAGAAAGAGACTTTTTACATTTTAATCTAAAAATACATCCATGCAAATGATATGATTTAAAAGTTCAACCAGTTAACTAACTAATTGCGTTCTAAGAAGCGCACTGTGTGTAATCAAATGTTCGAGTAAACCAAGTAACCTTATAAATTCGGCCTGAGGATGGTAAAAACTGCTGCTATTTAATTTATCATGCAACATAATATGTGGTAATAAGATGTGCACTTCATTTCTCTTTGGAAGAAATGCACCCGTTTCATTACATTGATTTAGTGTCACTTTTCAGCTTCTGCATTGATATCTCGTGGCGCTGAAAGATTTATATAAACTCTGCTGACGCAAATGTTGGTTTGTTGGTTGTAACTCCAATGGAAAACCGGAAGTTTTGACTTTTAAGCTCGGTGCATTGATTTTAAGGTCATTAGACTGAGCTTGACTCTAGTCCGACTTTGTGAAGTCACATGAAGGGTGTAGCATAGGTGGGAGCGCAAGAGCAATTGAAATACCACTACCTTTATCGTTTCTGTACTTATTCAGTCTTTAGTGGAGATTTGTTCGCAATACAGACGAGCAATGTCTCCTGCTGGCGGTATCTCGCTGGTCTCGTAATCCGCACTGAAGACAGTGTCAGGCGGGGAGTTTGAAAGTAGGATAAGCTTATATAGGTCCAGACACTTGGTTCTTGACAGAAGTACACCCTCATACAGGTCCAGACACTTGTCCTAAGGCACTCAGCTGAGGGATATGGCTTGACGCCTCTATGTCAAATCTCCCGGATGTGAAGGCCTGGCCGCTACCAACCTTCTTCTTTTGAAGGTTTGATGCTGAGCCGGCAGCATCTGCAATCTATCCTTGTTCCAGATCCAGGGGTATCCTTTAATCTGGAGAAAGCAAGGCAAGGTCGAGAGAGGGATCATGCTGCATGGGCAACACATGTTCTCTTAATCCATGTCCAGGTATTGTGCGATGCAATTCTAGCTCTAGTTCCAATCCACATACTTTCGTCTGTAAAGACGGCAAGGTGCCACTTACTAGAGCTCCAAAGAAGACTCCAAATCTGTCGGATGGAGGCTGGAGTAGAGAATCCACTCCTGATCAGTTACCGCAGTAACATTATCTTGGAGACTGTGGTGCATAGATCTATTTCCCCTGTACAAGTTCAGAGGTCAGTGGGCCGCGTATAACGGCTACTGGAACTTCACACCCGCGGAGGAGTGACATCGTTAACCAGAAGACGAAAGACCGGATTTAAATCAATAAATGCCGACGAGCTGATGTTGAGGTACTGGGTTCAACCCCTGCACCGGTCAGCTGGATTAACATGTTAACTTCTCGTCCTTGACTTGTTGATGTAAATTACAAGTACCTCCGAAGTAGGAGTGGGTTTGCCTTATGGCGAGGGACACTGGTAAAAGGAAAAGCTAATTCAACGCAAAAATTAGTCCAGTGATACTAGAAGTAGCGTGTATGGACTTCGCTTGAGTTCAAAGCGAGCAAGTGAGAGAAAAAAATCAATAAATAGAAGCCGATAGGTTTTAATTTCTCAATAACCAACTGGTTTAAAGTGGATAGCCAAGAGAGTCCTCTTTTTGAAATACGATCTTGTTATATCTCCAACGCTCATGTTATATCTGCAATAATCTTTTCATATCTGCAATGATCATTTCATATCCGCATTGATCGTTTTATATCGGCAATTATTGTTTCCATCCGCAAAGCTCCTTATAAACTGATGTCAAAATTGACGATTGTTATCAAATGTAAAAGTAGTTCAATTACAAGCAATGCCGTTGCAGTTTGAAGTTTTGGGCTTTCACATATTGTATGCACCAATACAATTGTGCCGTTTCTCGGCGCCTATCTTAACTGAAAAGTCTCTCTCTCTCTCCCTCTCTCTCTCTTAATGAAAATTGGCCCTAATGGTGTGACGCTAATAACATCTTTTCTGTCAAACAGAAATCAAGTAGTTTCATACAATAAATCTCTGTCCCAAACCACTACCTTCAATACTGGAGTACCGCAAGGCTCTATTCTTGGCCCTTTATTATTCGCCATATATATTAATGATCTACCTTTGCATCTTTCGACGTCCTACGATCTATTTGCAGACGACTATACAGTGTATACAAACGCTGAAAGCAGTAATTTGCTGGAGTCGTCTTTTCAACAAGAATTAAATAATGTAGTTAGGTGGAGCTATGCGAACCGTATGCAAATTAACATCACTAAAACAAAATCTATGTTATTAACAACAAGACAAAGACTTCAGACTCTAAATTCACACAGATCACTTCAACTTCACATCGATAACATGCCAGTAGAAAGTGTAATTGAGCACAAAACATTAGGCCTCATCATTGATAGAAACCTAACCTTTAATCCTCACGTTCAAGCGCTCACTAAACAAACAGCGAAAAAAGTCTACCAACTCGCCAAAATAAAAAATTTCCTTGACGGGGACACAAGAAAAATATTCTATACGTCTCACATACAGACACATTTTGACTACTGCTCTACAATCTGGGACGGTTGTTCCAATTCAAGCACCAAGCGACTTTACTCACTCCAGAAACGGGCCATGAGTTTAATTTATAGCAAACATTTAACTGACAATCCTAGCCTGCATAAACGCCTTCAGTTACTACCACTCCGCAAACTTCTGCTTTTCAATAAGGCCAAACTAATTCACAAAGTCCTACATCGGTCTGCTAGTTATTGCCATTGCAGTGTTAAATGTAAAGTCTTCACATATTCTAGGCTACAACTTAAGAGCTATGGTACCTAGTGCCTTTATGTGTCGCCTTCCCCTCTCATACAGTTCTCACATTTCTGAAAATTGTCTGGTACCCATTTGTGTGGTGTTTGGTCGATGCCAAGGCCTTGCTGGTTGGAACAAAATAATTCCGCTTCTGCTGGGAATAGAATCAGGATCGCCGTGGTTTCTTGGTATCTTCGTTTTGTTTTCTCACTGTGTGGAGCTGGTGATCGTATCTGTCTCCAGCCTTCTATCTCGTGTGCACCCAATCATTTCTTATACCGATATGCCACCATACCATGATGTCAGACTGTCCAGCATCTTCTTTTTTGGTCTCCCCATGTCTCCCCGCCCCACCTTTAAACATAACCACTGTAAAGAGATTCTCCAGATTGCTTTTTCTGATGAGATGCCAACAGAATTTGGACTGTCGTCTACTGATGCGAGTAACCAGATCTCTTGCCGAGTTAACTGGGATAAGATATCTTTATTACTCGTTCCATCCGCACATGGTGATATCAATATTCTATAAAACCACAACTCCGCAGGTTCCACGTCATTTTTTACTTGTCTGCTAATGGTCCATAATTCACATCCGTACATCAGGATTGGCTCAACATAGCCCTTAAGAAATCTTTTCCTCACCGACACACACACACACACACACACACACGCACACACACGCACACACACACACACACACACACACACACACACATATATATATATATATATATATATATATATATATATATATATATATATATATATATATATATATATATATATATATTCTTGGAATGTCTCATCTCATCTCATCATGTTCCTCTTGTACCTTGCGGTGTCGAGGTGAAGTATAAACAGCGGGAGAGTGCCCGTTTATGGGCTTCATGTATTGATATTTCCATGGACTCGTTATTCCCCGCGTCCATCATTTACGCGGTCGGCCTCTTCCTCTGTTTCCCTCTGGTCTGTACATCATTACTTGTTGTGGTATGCTGTTAGTTGGTAACCTACTTGCATGACCAAACCATTTGACTTGCTGCCTTCTAATAAAATCTAGTGCAGCTATAACCCCCAATTTAGTCCTGATTTCTTCATTTCTGATCTTATCTCTTCTTTATACATTGAGTATTCTTCTCAGGAATCTCATTTCTGTTGTAATTCTTCTTTTCTCTTTTTCTGTCATTGTCCAGGTTTGGCACTGGTAACATAGAGTTGGTAGGAAGATTGTTTTCTAAAGTGCTTTCTTAGTAGTTATTGATAACTACATATATAAATATATGGAGGAGCAAATGGATCACCATGGTCAGGCAAGAATGCGACAGCGTGGAGTGACGAGGTGATCTGGCCGATGCGAGACGCACATATAATCAGATTGCTACTGGTACTATTGGGGTTGGAACTCTTCGCTGGCTTTTGAGGATGGGGAACGCCCCGAATGCTGTGATGTCGGTTCCTAAATCAATCAATCAATCAATCAATCAATCAATCAATCATTGATAATGTTTGTTCTTTAGGATTGTGCCATTTGTCCAATGAGTTGGTTTGCCTTATTGCATCTATTTTCGATCTCGTCTTCTGATTTGCCATTTGATGATATTATACTTCCTAGGTACTTGAAACTCTTTACTTGTTTCAAGGGATGTCCATTTATTTGAATCGTTGTTGCTTTATCTTTTTAATTATAGTCATTACCTCTGTTTTACTTGTGCTAATATTCATGTGGTCTTGTAATTCAGCTTCTGATTTTGCTATTAGTGCTTGGTCTTCCGCAAACAGGAGTTCTCTAATGGTTAGATTTGCAGGTGGTTCTTCTTCTATATTCTCGTCATGCGGTGTCCTTGCGGTCTCTGCTTGGCTGGTTTCTTTACATATGTTGTCTATATATGTTATGAACAAGAGATGGGGCAGGACACAACCTTGTCGTACTCCGGATCTTACGTAATCCTTATATAAACAACAATGTGAGATAAAAGAGCTGCTCCTTATTTATTCATTTTCCCAAAGTAAACAGGGCATGGCCAGGTTCATCGGGTTGATCAACCCTAAGGCTGGTTGTAAAGATGCCCAATCTAGACTCATCAATGTTGCCTGTCTTCTAGCATGAGAATTGCATTCGCACATCCATCGGCTCTTATTAAAAGTAAAGTAATGATGTAAAGATGGTATTGTACACTAGATTACATTATTGTTGTTGTAAGCAGTGGTAGCGGTGGTGTTGTTGAGCCTAAGTTGTTGAGCGTGCTTTATTTTCATTGACCGGCCATCCCACAGAACTGTGTGACTTACTTATTGACTCATCCTCGTAACTTTTTCTACCCATCTATGCACTGCTTTACGGGACAAACATTTGTCAGTATACACACTGACAACCTCATCTTGGCGGGAGACATTTCGCGAATGACGCCGAAGTTGAATGTGAAGTGAAAACGTGGTTTAGAAAACAGAGCACGCAGTTCTATGCAGCCGGTTTGGGAGGACTGATAAAACGATAGGATAAGTGCATCAATGTTGGTGGAAATTATGTTGAGGAAGTAAAGGTACAATGTATGTATAAAAATACACTGGTTTCAAGTTGTTATCATATTTAGTTATTTTTCTACAGCCATTTGTGACCTTACTTATTAACTTACCCTCGTATTTTCTGTAACGTTTATGTTCGAAAGCAGAAAGGCAATAAATAACTTATATGAAGAAGGAAGTCAATCAATCAATCATGTGCCATGCCGGAAAGCGTGCCCGGTCAGATTCGCCATTTCATCCGATCACCAGAGTCGTGGATCAGCTCAGTGTTCCTGTCTCGACTATGCCATGTAGGCCAAGCCTTCCAGGTATTTACTTCTTGGTCTTCCCCTTGGTCTCTTCCCTTCGATCTTGCCAGATATCACCAAGTTCTCCATTTCATTTCTTCTCATAGCATGTCCAAAACATTTTGACTGTCTACGTCTAAATTCTCTAATCAATTTACGATTTTCATTTGTCTCCTGTAGTACTTGGTCATTGGTTTTTCTGTCTGTCCATGGTATTCTTTGCATTCTCCTCAGAAACCACATTTCTACAGCCATCAGATGTTTTTTCCAACTTGACTGCTCATTGTCCAAGTTTCACATCCATACAAAAGACCAGGCTCTATGTATCCCCTCAACACTCTTTTTCTCGTTTCAATTGACATCTTTTTATTGGTCAGTATGTTTTTCATCTTGCAAAAGGCTACTTTCGCCATGAAAATTCTTGTTCTAATCTCTTTAAGGCATCTCCCATCAGATGTTATGACTGTTCCGAGATAACTGAAGGAGGAAAGAAAGGAAGAAAAGAAAGAAAGTTTAAAAAAAAAATCAAGTTAGGGCAAGAGAGGGAAGAAAATGGTAGGGAGGAAGGACGGATCGTAAAGGCAAAAAGGAAAGAGGATGTAACAAGACCGCTGGGGCTTGGACTGGCTTGCTACTATAGACAATATCCCCCGCCTTTGCTCCAACCACCTCACTAGCACTTCACATCTACCAGGCCCCACACAAGCCGGGACAGCTGAACCTCCCCCTCCCCAACCTAGGGTTTCCTACCCCAAGGGGGTTCGGACAAAACACAAGTCATACCACAGCACAAAGTCAAAGCTAACATAACAAAATTTAATTCATTACTACGTCAAATGCAACACAGAGAAGGATGGCTGAAAGTCGGACTATAAGACAATATGTACAAGAGCAGAACTACAGATGACTCTTCTTCATCATAGAGACTGTGACTATAGTTCGTGCGGTCTTCCTGTCGTGGTCACGACTCACCCAGGAACCTCCAGTGGACAGGAACTCCAAGGTCTGATGCCTCTCCAAAGTTCCCTCTTCCTTCAGTGTTCCAACTCCCGGGATGATCAAGCGTAGTACCACTGCCTGACCGACACTGCACCGGTGATCAAGGATCCTCCCTTGATGTAGTACTATATCACCGTCACACTCTACGGAAAAAGTCTGGGCCGACACTAGACTACTAGCTGTCTCCCAACTGCAGACAAGTACGTGTAGCACCGTACCCTAATGTTCAAGAGCCTGGATGCTCTTCTGTCTCATAAGTGACTGACACACTGACAAGTCACCTATAACATGAGCGTTCGCTCCACATAAACACAATGTCACTTGCAAAGTCTAACAGGTGAATACAACCCTTCACCTATTCCACATTAACACAATGTCACTTGCAAAGTCTATCAGGTGACTACAACACTTCACCTATTCCCATGTCTCTTGGAATAATAGATCTTCACAAATTCACAAGTAATTACCCTGGTCGAAGGGTATCAATCACATCCTAACCATCACTGTCAATGTTCAACCCCTCGGAATGGGGTAGCTCCCTACCCTATCAAGCATATCACTCCGGTGTTACACCAATCAGTAAATCAATGTCTTAGGTCACTGGACTAAGTTTCGGCTTCAGAAAGGTAAACCATTGTCCCCAGTACACACCACACAAGCATGATAATATACAAGGTGTCCCATGACGACCCAGCCGGGCCGGAAGCATAACAAACAGGCGATGGTGACTGGTAACATAGATCACTTCCGTCAACTTTGAACGTTACTACCTTGCAATCCTCAAGGTTCTCACTGAGTTCGAATTCCACCAGTGCTTCACTGGCTAGAATCAATAGACGTGCTTGTCTTGGATCCGATCGGGATCGGTTGACACTCGTCGGACTCTCTCCGGTGGTCACAGCATAGACCTACCGACACATTCTGTACTCAGACATTTCAATCGTTGATCTCGGCAGATTCCGATGACAGCTCCCAGTAATGCCTTAACCATCAGCTTGATCGGCACTGGAGTGAGCCGGTCCCATAGAGCTCATGGTTAAACTCTGGAATCTCCGTTAGTATAGCAATAACAAATCCTGAAACACGGAGGGGGTGGTGTGAGTACTCAACTACAACAAGAACTAACTGCAACTCCACCAGTACACCTGCCTCTCAGTCATACATAATACAATAAAGATATATGTATGAGATCATCACATCATAGATCCACTCTTAACTATAATGTATAGGCATGATGATGTAAGAGAAAGCAATAGTACACCTGTACATAGTCAAGTCACTCGTCTGGGCTACCACTAGCCCTCTAGCACCAGTGTCGACTGTATGACTCTGTCAAAGCATCCTGCGCCTGGTGCTAGTCCACTCCTGTTTCATCTTCCATCATCAATCAACTAATACACCTACTTCCCATTCAGTGTAGGAATACTTTATCTAGGAGGTGCCCAGCCGGACAAGTCCTCCATCCACATATACTCACCAATTAACCAATCTTTTCACCCATGGATTGATCAACTACACACATTAATAACTATATGACCAAAATAAATTATACTCCTTATAATTCATTACTATAGTATTAACTAAGGATAATTCATGAATTGTTAAACTTAAATAACCAACTCATATCACAGCCATCGCTCCGTCCTGGGATCTCTGTCCCAGAACCTGAGTTGCCTTTTATTATCTGACCTTCCATTCAGGTCGGTCATCTCTGTGCCTGTCGAGCACAGCTTTGGTGGCCATCCACCAATACTTTCCCACAGCTACTGTGGGTCCCGTGCATCTGGTCCCGTGACGACTTAGGTCACGTCATCCAATGCAGCAAGGCCTTCAGCCTCTCCTTTACCACACCTCAGCTCCACCTTTTTTTTTTTGGGGGGGGGGATCATTCCCCTTACCTACTACTCCCACTTCACGGCAGTACCTCAAGTACTCCATGAACAGAGTCAGGTTTCTGGAAGAGTAGAATAATAGAGACAGACTCGGTTCGGTTCCTATCTTGGATCTCCCAAGACGCAACGGCCTCGAATTACAGAGCGCCGCATCGCTCTCGGTCGGGTATGTTCAACCATCGCACAAGCACGATCGCTTTGGGGTCGGACCTGCAACCTAACTAGTCGGGCGGACCGGCCTATTTCCCAGTCGGTTAACTAGACATACGCAAGATTGAACACGCACGGTCACTCTAGCGGACGGACATGTAAACAAGCAGTGACAATAGGTCTTATAAATACTTCCTATCAACTGGTATCCAATAAATGTAACACCATTCTTCCTACGAGGAATAACACTGGTAATATTACACCGCAAATACTTACCTGCCGACCTTTCCCATGAATCACACCTTGGTTCCTAGAAAAATCACCACCACTGATCTAACATCTGAGTTAAAATCATAATCTAACGAAGCAAATTATACATCTCTAATAATAACAAGCCCTAACATATCATTATTAACAGCATCTAGCGTTTCTATGTAATGACTGACAAACAACCTACCTTGCGTGTGTAATTACTAAACCAAACACGTAACTGCTACACACTTGGTAAAGTACCGGAATCTTTCTGGCACAAAGCAGTGATGATCTATATATATCACTAACCATGCAAATCATTTGTAAACTAACCATTTATAATTCTATCAATCTACAAACAATGGTTGCACGCGAGTACTAGAAAGAACACACGTTCCGGCACATTTTGGATACACACGCTCAGCTGTTGAGCCCGTCCGTCAACACATCACTTCGCCGATCGATAAGAGCTAATTAAATATGCAGGCGGCCGTCGGCAAATGTCTCCGCTTCGCTACGACAATCGCGGTCGGCAATTAATTCTCTTGGGACGGTAGGCGCTGTATAAGGACAATAGTTACACAATAGACAAAGTATTCAACTGACCTGCGATATTCAATCACAATCTTGACTGCTGATGTCCCGCTCTGGCCGCGTACACTGACATCAACTTTCAGCAGCTCAATTCTGTGATCGTTCTACGATGAGGTCCGACTGGTGACTGATCACACCCAGCTAAATGCGTCGTCACAATGCCTTCACTGCTCGAGTGAATTTCATGATCCACGGAGAAGTCCAGCATCACGGATTGTTCGACCTTCTCGTGTTCCATGAGTCAATTGTGAGACTAGCGTGATCTTGACCACGTACGCACTTACTGGGGGAGATTTCTCTAGAAATAACCAGACTAGTGACGTCAGGCACTACTTTCGTGGGGAAACCCCCCTATTTCTTGTTATTAATTCCAGGGAGACTAACCCTTCGCCATCCCTTCAAAGGGATATAACTCAGAGACCAGACGATCTGCAGGCGTTTCGTCACAGAAGATAAGAAAAAAAAAAAAACAATATCAAGTGAGAAGGAAAAGAGGCAGAAAACTAAAGACAGAAGCAAAGAAAGCAATGAAGGAAAGAAGGGAGGATATGGAAAGAAAGGAAGGGAGGATATGGGAAGGAAGGAAGGAAGGAAGGGAGAAGGAAGGAAGGAAGGAAGGAAGGAAGGAAGAGAGGAAGGAAGGGAGGAGGAAGGAAGGAAGGAAGGAAGGAAGGCGAAAATGAAACTTAAAAAGAAAATACACGCAGCTGAAAAAGAGAAAGAACTTTTAACAAGAAGGAAACGAATGAAACAGTGTCTGGTATGAAAAGAAGGAGGTTACAGCGGCAGGCAAAGAGCATCAAGTAAGAGGAAAATAAAATCAAGTAGGAGGGAAATGGAATCAACAAACCTCTGAGATTGATGAATGGACGGTTTGGGAAAGTGGTCTAAATGACAGGACGTATCAAATTGAATGCAGGTCCCAGGAGATAGTGAGCCATCCAGATAAACAACATTAGATGTCTGTGCCTGCCTGTGTTGACGCGCGTTTGTGTGTGTGTGTGTGTGTGTGTGTGAGAGAGAGAGAGAGAGAGAGAGAGAGAGAGAGAGAGAGAGAGAGAGAGAGAGAGAGAGAGAGAACAATGAACACACTTTATTTTCAAAGGGTTAAAATATGGGCACTACAGCCTGTCTAGCATTATGTCCTTCTCTCTCTCTCTCTCTCTCTCTCTCTCTCTCTCTCTCTCTCTCTCTCTCACTCTCTTTCTATCTCTCTCTTCTCTCTCTCTCTCTCTCTCTCTCTCTCTCTCTCTCTCTCTCTCAATCTCTCGCTCATTCTCTCTCTCACTTTCTCACATAAACTGTCACACTCTCACTCTCTCTTTCACTCTCGCTCTCTCTCACCTCAATCCCCTTCACTCTCTCAACCTCTCTCTCACTTTTTATTATTATTATTATTATTATTATTATTATTATTATTTTTATTATTATTATTATTAATAATACGAATAGAAAAGGTATTCTGTACTGAGATAGCGTTCGAATAGTTTGCGATTAAATATATAGGAACTGGTGTTGTCTTTGATTTCTTAGGGAAGATTGTTCCACGGCTGAGCTGCGGAGTACGCTAAGCTAGTTTTGTATAAACCGTTCATAGGCTTAGGGGCATGTAATATATTTAATCGTTTTCTATATATTGCGTTATAATTAAACACTCCGAATAACCTTTGGACATTAAAGAGAGAGAGAGAGAGAGAGAGAGAGAGAGAGAGAGAGAGAGAGAGATAGAGAGAGAAAGAGATAGAGAGAGAGAGAAAGAGATAGAGAGAGAGAGAGAGAAAGAGATAGAGAGAGAGAGAAAGAGAGAGAGAAAGAGATAGAGAGAGAGAGAAAGAGATAGAGAGAGAGAGAGAAAGAGATAGAGAGAGAAAGAGATAGAGAGAGAGAAAGAGAGAGAGAGAGAAAGAGATAGAGAGAGAGAGAGAAAGAGAAAGAGATAGAGAGAGAGAGAAAGAGAGAGAGAGAGAGAGAGAAAGAGATAGAGAGAGAGAGAAAGAGAGAGAGAGAAAGAGAGAGAGATAAAGAGATAGAGAGAGAGAAAGAGATAGAGAGAGAGACAGAGAGAGAGAAAGAGATAGATAGAGAGAGAGAGAAAGAGAGAGAGAGAGAGAAAGAGATAGAGAGAGAGGGAGTGAGAGAAACGATGAAAAACAGAGAGACAGCGAGGGAAAGAGACAGAGAGAGCGAGGTAATCAGAGAGAGCGAGAGAGAGACAGAGGGAAAGAGAGAGACAGTGAGAAACAGAGAGACAGTGAGAGAAATAGAGAGAGAGTGAAGTAGAGACAGAGAGAGTTAGGGGAGAGAGAGAGTGAGAGAGAGTGAGAGGGAGAGAGAGTGAGTGTGTAGATGATGAGAGAGAGAGAGAGAGAGAGAGAGAGAGAGAGAGAGAGAGAGAGAGAGAGAGAGGTGAGTGTGGACATATTTGCACGTCTATATAGATGCAACAGAAATAGAAGCAAATTTTCGAGTTAGGAAGAATAGCTCTTAAACAGCATCGTGTCTCAAAGTAATTAAATGCGATTAATCATCCCTTTGAACTTAATCAGTTCATCTAGATCTAACGGTCCTGACGTGTTCACAATAAGGTCCATGCATCATTTAACTGCAAGTATCCATCTACACTAACAATATCTGTCTACATTCACTATATCTATCTACATATACCCGGGGTCACCAAACTACGGCCCGCGGGACTGATCCGGTCCGCGACGTCATTTCATCCGGCCCGCTGACGGTACTCGAACTTGCATGATATAACGTGTGGATCACGATTTTGATGTGATGGGTCCTTTTGTAGACCTGAGAGCAAGGAGGAATTGATGGCCAATCTTTTCCTCACTCTGGCAAGCGACGAGCCCAGTCGTCGAACTCGCCTCCGACCGTGCTCATGACATTACGAACGTTGTTCGCTATCAACTTGGTTAGTGCGCTCGCCACATCTGTCCTCGTATATATCGTTTGTAGAATGATGTAATGACTGTAATTATATATATGTATGTGTGTGTGTGTGTATTTGTTGACGGAGGTCGCGGTGGCCGATAGGTTTAACTTCCTGGAGCTTGTAATGGGCCTACCAATAATGGCTACACTGCAACTCTCTCTATTTTTGGAAGGATGGTCTGGCCGAGACTCATTGCTGCGAGGAAATCCCAGACGAACACATAATCAGTTTACAATACAACTGGTACCATTAATACTGGGATCCTTCGGTGGGTGTTGAAGATGAGGACGGGACCTTATGGGAATGTCTCGAGTGCTGCGATATTGGTTCTTGACTCATCTCAACTCAGATCTCGCTAATATCCATATCTGCTAACAATAGCTACACTATTCGGTCTACAATCGGTCAAATATAAACAATGTATAACTCCTGAACACAAGTGAGAAATAATAAACACAGAATCTGTGTACATACCATACAACTATTTCCATTACGGCAAACGTATATCAAATGGGAAAAATCAATGATAATTTAAAATAAAAAAGATAAAAATAAGTTATGACACGACACAATGAATCGATGTTTCGATCATATTAATCTACTTCAGGAACAGCACAAACAAATCTAAAGAAACACATGAAATTAGACTAATTAAAAATTAAAACATGAATAAAATATGTCTAGGTATGTTGTTTGGAAGTTCTGTTATGCAAGATGACAAATAAGAAAGACACGAAGGTGTACAAACAGTTAGATATGGATATATAGAGGGGAGTCAGCAGAGTTATTCACTGGCATCTTCAACAGTATTGATTCCAGCTGGATGGATGCATCCCAAAGAGCTGATTAATGTACTTTCAATTTTAAGTCTTATTAAGCTATTAGTGTAGCATGGCTTCAATGCTGAGACACATACATGGTCGACTCCATTGTGATCAGAAACATTGAAATGGTTAGAAACAGATTTGTCAGAGTTTTGTATTATATCCCTGAGGTGTTCCCTAAAGCGATCGGCCAGGCGTCTGTCGATCTGTCCAATGTATTTCATTTTACATCGTTTGCATGTAATAACATATACTAAATTGCGGGATACGCATGTAAATGAGTCTTTCAATGAAAAGGTGCCTAAGGGGATGTGTCTGGATAACGTGCGGATATGCCACGCACGTCTTCCGGTGACATTTAGATGTACCTACAGATGAAGGTAACTGCAGGGAGGCGACTGTGATCAAGGTGGTCTCTGAGATTTTTGTTGCGGTGAAAGATCACCATGAAGCCGCTAGGAAACAGCCCACGAATGTTTGGGATTGATCTCATGATTGACCAGTACAGGAGAAAGATATCTTTGATGGCCAAAGCATGTGGTGAAAGATTAGGATCCGTTTGCGTTCATATTGGGAGGTCGCGTTTTCTTGTTGAAAGACATTTGTCACCAAACCCATATTACAGGATAAATACGCTGTAGACAGAATGTGCTCTGGGTATGCCAGTTTATGGAGAAAGTCTAGCATTCCATGGGCTCTCCCCAGAAAGTCGCTATCATCCCAATAAATACGACATAGACGGAGTAGCTGGGAATAAATAAGGGATAGCATCTTTGAGACTTTTGGGGTGGGATGATCTGTGTAGGAGGAAACCGTGACCATCGGTGGGCTGTTAGTATACGAAGGTGGTGAGACCTGTTTGGTTGATATTAATTGTGATTCTAGGAAATTGACCGAAGTGGTAGATATTTCTGAATTTATTTTATCGACAAGGGGTGGGTAGGGGACGGGGAAAGACATGTGGACAACTTTATGGAACAGTTGAGTACCGCCTCTAGCATGTCGATGAGACCAATGCAGTTGTCGATGTTTAGACCTGTAGCTCCTGGAGAAGATTGTTATGATCGAAACGTCGATTCGTTGCATTTTGGTATACCTTATCTGTATCTGATTTCTTGTTCGATTATGATCATTGATTTTTGCCCATGTGATTTGCTGGCCGTATCGGAGCTCGTCGTAATGTCGTACACCATGTCTGTGTTGATCTCTCAGTCTTTCGCTGGAGTTACAAGTAACTGTTTTTATGTTCAACTGTGCTGCGGCCGTTACGTTTCTTATATAACTACATCATCATCATTATCATCATCTTCCACTTTTGCCGTGAAACATCGTGCAGGAATAATTGGCGACCGATGGGTGGCATTGGATTGTGTCATTCGTGTGATTGTACAATGTCTTTGATGTCGTCAATCCATTTTCTTCTCAGGATTCCTCTTGCTCTCATTGCAGATGGTCTTTGATGTAGGGCCAGTGCTGGTAGTTGATGGTGTTGCATTCTAACGAATCCATTTGATCTTCTGTCTTTCAATAAATGTGGCAAAAGATGTTGATCCCACTGTCTGTCTGATAACATTTCTTACGCGGTCTCGGATTGTTAAGTTGGCAGCTCTCCTTACCTTCAGTACCTGCATGTGTAAACAGTAATTATATTTGCTTTCAGTACCTATCTGTCTTCTCGAGCATCCTATGATTTTTATAACATTTGCTGCCATGAGTTAACTTTGATTTGAGTGACATACTCGTAAAACAGATGCAGGATGATTGCCTTGTTAACCATGCTTTGAGTGATATACTCGTAAAACAGATGCAGGATGATTGCCTTGTTAACCATGCTTTGAGTGATATACTCGTAAAACAGATGCAGGATGATTGCCTTGTTAACCATGCTTTGAGTGATATACTCGTAAAACAGATGCTTGATGATTGCCTTGCTAACCATGCTTTGAGTGATATACTCGTAAAACAGATGCAGGATGATTGCCTTGTTAACCATGCTTTGAGTGATATACTCGTAAAACAGATGCAGGATGATTGCCTTGTTAACCATGCTTTGAGTGATATACTCGTAAAACAGATGCAGGATGATTGCCTTGTGCGCAATCGCTCGCTTTGAACTCAAGCATAGTCCGCCCATGCGCTAATACTTCTAGTGCGCTGGACTGATTTGTGCATGTGGATTAGCTTTCCTTACTACCAAAATCCCTCGCATCAGGCGTACCGTCTCCGACTTCTGAGGTACCTGTAATTTACTCCTTCAAGTCAAGAACGAGAAGTCAACATTTTAGTTCAGCTGACCGGTGTAGGGGTTGAACCCGTTACCTCGGCAAGTTTAAGAACACGCGTTCTTATCCATTCGGCCATGATGGCCTCCACGCTAGCTGATGTTCTGGCTTTTCTTGGCATAATTACGGTATTAAATAAATACTTGACGGTATTAAAGGACCAATGTTCTGTTGATAAAAAACTCGGTTTCACTAAATTGTCAAAGGATGATCTCCTAATAACTAAGGGAGAGAAAGCCAAATAGTTTGGCCACCACGTTAAAAGACACAACACTCTTATAAAAAATATATATATTTATATAATGGAGGGTAAGGTTGAAAGCAAGCGAGCAAGAGGTAGTCAACGATACAAGTGAGAAGATAAAGTCCAGATAATCAAACATCAATCTGACAGAATGTACAATCAAGGCGAGAGACAAACAATCTTGCAGATGCACTGCAGTCAACCTTGAAACTTTTACCTCGGCATCAGCTCGCCGGATGTTTAAGAACACGTGTTCTTATCCATTCCACCATGCTGAACTACTGTGTTTTTATGATATGTAAGGGAAACCCCTTCTGTGCGCTCTCTATTACTATAATGTCTAACAGTTGTTGCAGGTCGTTTGCGTCTTCGGCTATCAACACTGTGTCATCTGAATAACGCAGATTGCATTGCTAAGGAAACGAAAATACGGCCCTTTCATAAAGAGCAGCCAAGATAGCATTGGTGTGCAGGAAATCTCTTTGCAAAGCAGAAACTAGTCTATCTAACGAAAAAGGTGGGGGGGGGGGGGGTGAGGTGGGGGGGGGGGGGGGGAATCGAACATTGTCTGCGATGTGATGGAGCCTAGCAAGGACTACCCATTTTTCAGGTTGTGAGATTGCACGAGCATGTCAACAATACTCTACCATGATGGCGAGCAAATATCCCCCCACGTCTTGTCAATATCTGGTTGGTAGAGTTCACGAGAGTGCTGGGAATGGATGTATTGGTTGCCTCCTGGCACTGGACTAAGTCATCGCCGATTCTCAATTCTTACATTCTTACAGTTGTGAATAATTCGAATCGACCACACAACAACAACAACAACAACAACAACAACAACAACAACACAACAACAATAACAACAACAACAACAGAAGGAGCTGTTACTGAGAGGTTGCGGTGGTCTCCTCAGGCCCAGAAGTTACGGGATCCGATCTCAGCATAAGGCTGGGCAGTTTCTCAAGAACCTCTGGTATCTAATGCTATAACAAATTCCGCTCTGATTTCTTGGGTATTGAGATCGGATGCCTAGCCTCCTGGATAAGGGCGAAAAAACAGAAGCTCTGGTGCGCAAGCTGTGTACATTAAAAATCGCACCGTGTAGGCCATAAAGCCGATGCCTGGCACAGTATTAAGTAAAGTCAACCAATCCACGGATATAGCCCATTATTTTTGATGGAATATGTCTAGAGGAATATGTCTCATATACAGGGATGCTGAAGTCGAACACACTGAACTGTATGGGGCATACCAAGATGTAAGTCCTTCACCTCGATAGAAGAACGAAGAAGAAACAACAACAGAAGAAAACAACAACAGAAGAAAACAACACCAGAAGAAAACAACAACAGAAGAAAACAACAACAAAACATAACGACCAGGCTAAGCAACACAAGTCGGTTATTCTGCGCGGATGATATGCAAGGAGAACATTTAACAGGTGTTCAGTCTACCAGACGGCAGTTTAAATTTACGTTATAAGGATAGATGTGAATTACATGCTATGCATGTTTAAGTGCACAGTATGCCATTACAATGGGGAGGTTATATACAGTGGCGTATGCAGTCACAACAAGCGTGTGGGTGCATCGTTAAATGTTTGCAGTCGGGAAATCAACCCTGTGCTGTATAAACACAGTAAGTAAATTAACAGATTCGGTGCGAATCAAAAATTAGGTTTGGACCAAACAAAAAATGGATGGCGGAAAATAGGAAGTACGGGTGTATTACAGTTATGATTTAAAAGTTGTCAATATAATAACAGATATGTTGTAATATATATCAAATTAGAGGGGGTTGCTTAGGGCAATCTACTGTATATAAGCACACGGCAGATACGTGAAGACGCATGAAAAGATAAATCATCCCATTGCATGTGATCAGTTAAAGGACCATTTGGGTATATGGTGCTAGACCCATATTTTATATACCAAACGGCACTCAGCGGGTGATCTAGGTAGTGCCATGCCGGCCACCTATACTGCCAAAGACATTTCATGGTATCCATCTTCGGGTGGTGGCTCGATCTGGGAGTCTAGGCATAAACACACTAGTGTAGGCATGATGGCTTTTATGGAAATAAATCATTCCGCTAATCGATGAGATTCCACTTCACTGTCATCTACTGACCATAGTAGCTTGTGGTGTAGGACAGGGGGGTCTCGAGCATAAGGATTTAAGTCCACCTGGCTAATTTAGTGCAATCCGCGAGAACTGTGCTAATGATCAAGAAGCTACAGTAAAGATAATGATCACGAAGTTACAGTTAAGATAATGACCAAGAGGCTACAGTAGTGATAATGATCAAGTCATACAGTAAAAATAATGATCAAGAAACACGGTCAAAGTAATGTTCAAGAAACTACATTAAAGATAACGCTCTATAAAATACAGTTAAGAAAATGATCAAAAAATACAGCCAAGACAATAATCAACTAACTACAAATAAGACACTGATCAAAAAATGCAGTCAAGATAATGATCAAGAAATTATAGAAAAGACAATGACTAAGAAATACAGTCAAGTACTTCAGATAGAGTAATGGGGCCCTTAACACGCACTGGGGTGTACTGGGTATACGGAGTTTTCTCCCATATTGATATAGACTTAATGTGGCTATATGGGTGAGGTGGCTATATGGATGAGGTGGCTATATGGATGAGGTGGCTATATGGGCGAGGTGGCTATATGGGCGAGGTGGCTATATGGATGAGGTGGCTATATGGATGAGGTGGCTATATAGATGAGATGGCTATATGGATGAGGTGGCTATATGGGTGAGGTGGCTATATGGATGAGGTGGCTATATGGGTGAGGTGGCTATATGGATGAGGTGGCTATATGGATGAGGTGGCTATATGGATGAGGTGGCTATATGGATGAGGTGGCTATATAGATGAGGTGGCTATATGGATGAGGTGGCTATATGGGTGAGGTGGCTATATGGGTGAGGTGGCTATATGGGTGATTACTCAATATCATACCGGTCAGGTTTAATCCCCAGGTCATTTCCTTGTAATCAGTTCGGGCTGTTTAAGAAGGTAGGAATGAAGTAAGAAGGACGGAAGGAAGGGTGGAAGGAAGGAAGGAATGAAGGAAGGAAGGAAGGAAGGAAGGAAAAGGTGAGGGAATGGTGATTGTTGGAAGGGAGGAAGGAAGGAAGGAAGGAAGGAAGGAAAAGGTGAAGGAATGGTGATTGTGGAAGGAAGGAAGGAAGGAAAGACGGAAGGAAGGAAAATATCAAGGTACCTAGATCAATGTGTTTTGTTATTCTGCTTTGATGTGGATTCGAAGACAAGCCTTTCAGGTCGGTAGGCTAACTTGCTAACCACTCCATACCTCAACTCCCAAGAAAACCTAGGGCTGCACCATTTTCTTATTATGCCAGGATGGCATTAGATGGGAGCTGTTGTGTGGTTGCTTTAGGATGGAAACATACTAACTGCGTTACTTCTACTATTGTTGCTGCTACTACTACTACTACTACTACTACTACTACTACTACTACTACTACTACTACTACTACTACTACTACTACTACTACTACTAATAATACTACTACTGCTACTACTACTACTACTACTACTACTGCTACTACCACCATCACCACTTACTAGTACTACGGCATTTCTCACACTGCTGCTGTCAAAATGAAAGTTTTTTTTTTTTAAAGATCTGAAAGGAATAAAAACCCTCATGCCAAAGCAGTCGCCAAACTGTGTAGAGGTTAATATTTTTATTTCATTTTCAACTGACAACCCCCCCCCCCCCCCTCCCCCGGGCCTTACCACGACACGTAACACAAGTCCCACAATATGTGAGACAGATATCCTAAACTCTCGGATTACTGGCTCCCAATAATATTGTTGTGTTCGTCCATCATGAATGACAAAGACAACTCGTCATCTAGTGAGATTTAACGTCTGTGAGTAAGTAGGGACTGATGAAGCCAGAGTCAGCCATGATTCTTAAATATGTAGAGAGGTTGAAACATTCGCAGACAGGGGAGACCTCATATGACCATCAGAAGTCTCATGTTATGTAACTCTCTGGTGAAATGCATCCTGCTTATTTTCTATCTCTCACGCACAAAAGCACCTCTCTCTCTCTCTCTCTCTCTCTCTCTCTCTCTCTCTCTCTCTCTCTCTCTCTCTCTCTCTCTCTCTCTCACACACACACACACACAAATCAAAAACGCAAACAAAAAACAACAAAAAAGACATTAATAATGGTAAATTATCTCAAAAGACAATAAGCCAAAAAACATTCCCATATATTCTTGGCACTTTACACCTTCCTTAGGTATTAAATTCCCATATTAAACACTGCCTCAGTGAGTCATGTATTATTGATTATTTTTCATGCGTTTTAATGCTTATTGTTCTTTTGTTGTCAAAGATTTGCTTCATAAGTGATGCTGAATGAAAGAAAGTATGAGAGGAAATAGAGAAGAAGGGCAGAATGTCAGACGGACCTGCGTGCCCAATTCTTAACCCTTTGAAAGAAAAAAGATTGTTCCTTCGTTCGTTCTCTCTCTCTCTCTCTCTCTCTCTCTCATCTCTCTCTCCTCTCTCTCTCTCTCTCTCTCTCTCTCTTATGTTTGAATGCAGATATATGACGATGAAAGAAAGAAAGAAAGAAAGAAAGAAAGAAAGAGAGACATGGAGAGAAAGATAGAGTTTGTATGTATGAGTAAATGTGTGTTAGTATGTTTGTGATATCGAGTGGATATATGTGTGTATGCGAGTGGTGTGTATTTGTGTGCTATTCAGTAGGTGTATAACTACGAGAGTTTGTTTAAAGATGTAGGTATGTGTGAATGTGTGGGTATGTGTGTAGGTATGCCTGTATGTGTGTGTACTTGTGTCTTTCTGCCTGCCTGCCTGTCTCATAACATGCTAATATGCATTATGTTCACAACACTCATTTGACACTGGTTTTTATTTCTATGTGAATGTAACTGTGCACAGTTGATGTACAAAAGATGAGTGATTGGTAGTTTCGAAAGTAAAACTGCCCTGTGTTCCCAATTTGTGACTCATTGAAAATAAAGTTCGTTCGTTCGTTCGCACTCTCTCTCTCTCTCTCTCTCTCTCTCTCTCTCTCTCTCTCTCTCTCTCTCTCTCTCACTCTCTCTCTACCTGTGTGTGTGTGCGTGCGCGCGCGCACACGTGCGCTCGCTCGCTCTCGCACGTTCCTGATTTAAAAGAAGAGTAATTCCCGGGATAACTGCTAACATTAAGCACGTTTCGCTGTAACCGAACGCATATAAACATAAAAGATACAAGATTGTGGAAAATCGAAAATAAAATGTTAAGGAGAAACCCACCTTTTACCAGCATTCGGGAAACGCCTCTGACCAGACCGTCGGACATGTCCCCTTTTTTATCAACGGCATTGCCCTTGTAAGCGCTGGGACATGGCACATGTGATATGAAGGACAAGGCGCGGGTAACGTCAGATGGCGGTGAGAAAACATAAAAGAGGCGTGTCTGTATTTACTTACACGTGCTTGGATTTTGTTAAAGAAACAAGTACTTAGGGAATGTAGGAGATATTAATGCAATGACGTCATCCGGTTCCTTCCTCTTCCTCCTTCCATCCTTTCCCTCTTCCTTCTTTCCTAAGATCTTTCTTTAAAAAAATATATGCCAATATTCTGTCTTTGTTTTATGTCTCTCTGTTATACGTGTTTAATGCCCTGTCTACCTGCTTTGTTTGTTTCTTTGTTTCCTGTCAGCCTGTCTTCCTTCCTCCCTCCCCATTCCTTCTCTTCTTCCCTGCCTGCCTGCTTTCGACCCTTCCTTCCTTCCTCCATGCGTGTTTAATTGCTGCCTTCCTTCCTTCCTTACTTACTTCCTCCCTGCCTGTCTGCTGTATAGTTTCTTATTTCCTGCCAGGCTCTCTGCCTCCTGCCTGCCGCTCTGTCTGTCTATCCTGCTGTTTGTCTTTTCCCTTGTCTGACCGCTTGTATGTCTTTCAGTTAGTCTTTCTCTTCTTGATACACATGTTATCTCTCTTAAAGTGGCAACTCTTTCATATGGTAATTAGTCACAGGCGAATGATTATATGTTAATACATATTCTGTCTCCTTTTACCAGTCTGTCTTCTGCTCCCTTTTACAATGATTCTTTCTCAAACTCCATCCAACAACCAGTGGTTCTCATACTCTCGTCGACAAATAATTGTTCTCCCACTTCATTCAACAAACAATCTTGCTTATACTTCTTTGCAAAAATAAATGTCTCCTACTTCCGTCAACAAATAATATTTGTCTTATTCCCTCCAGCAAAATGTCTTTCTCCTGCTTCTTACAATTAACAGTCTTCATCTCCCTGCCTACTTTAAACATCCTTCTTTCTGTTTCCTACAATAAACAGTTTTCATTCTATTCCCTTTCAACAAACAGTCTTCCTCCTAATCACCTTATCCATTGAATAGTATTCCTCCTATTCCCTTGAACAAACAGTTTTCCTTTTTCTCCTATCGATTAACAGTCTTTGCGAACGTCGCGCCAACATTCTGTTACCCACACAGAACACTAGTCTTTGGGTGGCATTCCAACATGAAAACACGGATTAAGCAGATTCTCGAAACAAATATATTTGTGCTGCCATGCATGCAACTAATCCACAATATTTAGCCACTGAAAGCTCGCAAAAACCAACTCCACATACATACGTGATTATTCGCTGGTCTTCGCTGAGTTGCAGTTTTTGGAAATCTCAAAATCAATATATTTGAAAGCTTCAGGAGATAATGTTATAAGTTTATTGCGAAACCTCGGTGACGTTTCCATCCTATATATTTGAAAGGCATTAACGTCTACACAATGGTGCAGATAGAATGAGTGTGAATATATTCGGTTTTAGTGAAATTATAACTTATTAGGGCCTTACCTACTCCTTTCCATCACATTTTGCATAATCTCAGAATGCTACACTTATAATATGTCATTCCCCTTACAATGTGTGTTGCCTTTCACCATAACATCAGATAGAAAATGTGCAATATAGATTAAGTGCAGTATAGGGCAAGCAAAAGCCGCATTTCAGAAAATGAAAAGTACCTTATGCAATAAGTCACTATCACTGAATGTAAGAGGGACGCAGAGGTGTTTCCAAGGCACCAGGGCTGGGTTATATACTGGCCAAGACCTATTGACGCGTCCTCGTCGAGCGTCCTGGGCAACAGGTCCCTTCGGGGTCCTGGCTAAAGTCAGTAGGATCGCCGATTCCTCCGAAGTCGGAGAGTGTCTGCCTGTACGGCGAGGAACCACCAGTCTGCACACCAATAAGCCAGACATGGGACAACGGATACTCACGCAAAACTCAGGTCCTGTATGACATCACACTGATGTTGGACAACAGGATGCCTTCATCCGACATACAGGACTTCGCGTTGGAGCTCAAGCCAACGAACACAAGCAAGCAAGCAAGCACTGAATGTAAGGAAACAAGCGCTGAAATGCTACATAGAACCATTTTTGCTGTATGACAGTGAATCGTGGAATTTAAATGAAAAAAAAAAAAAGAAGAAGAAATTAGAAGCAACAGATATGTGGTTCCTGAGACGAATGTTGCGAATTCCTTGAACTGCCAGAGTAACTAACGATAACTGCCTGAAACAGGCTAATGAAACTAAAACATTATATACAACAATAAGAAAAAGACAAACATCTTTCTTCGGTCATGTGATAAGAAGAGAGGCTTTGGAGAACATCGTGACAAGTGGACTGATTGAGGGGAAGAGAGGCAGAGGCAGACCAAGAGAAATGATGCTGGATGGATTGAGGCGGTGGCACGGAGGAATTTTATAATCAGAATTTATCCAGAAAACCAAAGACCGAGATCTATGGAGAACCATGAACGCCTACGCCAGCTGGCAGGGCACTTGATGTTGATGGTGATACTCCCAAAGTACTTGAAGCTCTTTACTTCTTTCAAAGGGTGTTCTTTTAGATGGATCTTTGTAGTTTTTTCTTCATTGGATTATCGCTTTTTATATATTTAAAAAAATTCCGTTTTTGTTGGTCCGTTGATAAAGACTTCGATATAAACGTGTGCCCCTGCCTTCTGTGTGTGTTTTCCCTTCTATCTAGCCACTCAGTCACAGTTTTCATTCCGACTCCCATAAAAGCTATGCAGCTGTACACTTTGTTTATATAGATTATATATATATATATATATATATATATATATATATATATATATATATATATATATATATATATATATATATATATATATATATATATATATCTGAAAATCATTTACAGAACGTCACAGTAAACCCCAGAATATTTTGGCGGTTTGTGATTTCTTGGCAAATTTACGTTCAGTAGTTTGTTTATCTGGCCACGAATCCCCGCGAGAATTAAGCAGACATATATCTTATGTGGCTCATAGTTCGTTTGCAGGTGCAGATAATCGTCATTTTCACTCATTGTCCTTCTTTCAATTATTTACACACCTGGAACTGACAACACATTAACTCAGACTAATCATTATCATGCGCAATGCCGATAAACGCGGGCGGTCATGTTTCGCCTTCTCACTCTATCACCAGAGTCGTGGATTAGCTCCGTGTCCTTGTGTCGACCAAGCCACGTGGCCAGGCCATCCAGATATTTACTTCTCTGCCTTCTATCAATTTTCTATCAATCTTGTCAGTTGTCACCAAGTTTATTTTATCTTCATGTATTTAGTTGCATGTCCTTCACAGGACGTAGCAGTCAACCCCAGCATTTTTGCTGTTCGTGATTCCTGGGCAAATTTTACGTTCAGTAGTTTACCATTGCTTTCTGAACGACCGGCACCTATACCTTTTTCGAAAAAACCGGCACCGCTGTGTTTCAAACCCGGGTACACGGGCTCTCAAACCGCGTTCGCAAGACCTTAGCCACGTAGCGTCTACGTGTAATTTATCTAATCAATTTACGGTGTTCATCTGTTTCCTGTAGAATTGTCTCATTGGTTCTGTCCTTGGTAAATAGCACTGGCAATACATTAACCTGTATGCATATACTGACAATACATTAACCTGTATGCATATACTGACAATACATAACACGAACATTCACATCGTCTCCTTCAACGTGCAATTTAGGCTATCGTGTTTCGTTTCTTGGCTTCCCTTTTGGAACCAGGTAACACACGGACTATTAGATTACATGACATATTACTAATATCCACGGGATACAATTTGACCTTTTACCTTGAAGAAAGCGCAATACACAGCCTTGGGTAATCCTTCAGTAAAATACACGGTGTCATGATGTAACCCCATTTACGTCAGTAAGCTTAAAATGGAAGCTACCGAGTATTACTGTGTAAGCAGAATACGACATATATATGCTCATTTGAGAAGCATAATGTAAATAGTTGTCCCATAAATGGTACAGCCGTTCGGGTGCAGTGTTTGGCCTTAACATATTCTAGTGTGTAAGTAATTAAACAAGTAAGGAAGTATGTAAGTATGTATGTAATTAAGTAAATAATTACGTGAGTAAATGAGTAATTCAGGTATGAAGGAAGTAAGTTAGTTAGTATGTCAGCAAGGAAGTAAGTAATTAAGTAAGATAGAAAGTATGTCAGTTAGCAAGTAAGTAAATAAGTTCGTACTTCTGTTAGGAAGTAAGTTAGTATGCCTGGTAGAAAGTAAGTAAGTAAGTGGGTTAGTAGGCCATTTAGAAAGTAAGTAAGTAAGTAAGTAAGTAAGTAAGAAAGTAAGTAAGTATGCCAGCTAGAAAGTAAGTAAGTAAGTAACTTAGTATGCCAGGTAGAACGTAAGTAAGTAAGTTAGTATGCCACTAAGGAAGTAATTAATTAAGTTAGTATGCCAGTTAGGAAGTAAGTAATTAAGTAAGTTAGTATACCAGTTAGAAAGTAAGTAATTAAGTAAGTTAGTATACCAGTTAGGAAGTCAGTAATTAAGTAAGTTAGTAGATCAGTTGGCAAGTAATTGAGAAAGTCGGCACTTTAGTTAGGAAATAAGTAAATAATTAAGTAAGTTAGTGTGTCAGTTGAAAGTAAGTATTAAGTAAGTTATTTGTCAGTTAAGAGTCAGTAATTAAGTAAGAAAAGAGTCATTCTCCAGGCTGTAGGTATATCAGACATATGATTCAAGACCCATATTTGGTCAGTCTAATTTGAGGCTCTTTGTCGGATGTGGTCAACAACAAGCCGGACACCGGAAGTCACTAAGCCAAGACAGGGCCTGGTATCCATCGTTGGCTGGGTCGACCTGGGAGCCGAGGTCTGTTTTTTTTTAAAGATCAGCCTCCATAAGGATTTGAACCCATGCTCACCGGACTTTCAGGCAAGCGTGTAGCCCTTAAGTTGATTTGACTCCCACGTATATTCTAGGCCACAACAAATGGGTTGACAAGTTCACTTCCTCCCCCATGTTATTCCACCCCCCCCCCCCCCCAAATAAAATAAATCCTGAACATGTTCTGGTGCTGATTGTTATGTTGCTGAGTCAACCATAGATCCGTCAACATCATCATCACTTGCCCTGCCAACTGGCGTAGACGTTCATGTCCTTCCACAGATCTCGGTCTCTGGTGTTCTGAATCAACTCTGCTGATGATATTCATCCATGCCATTGTCTCAGTCCAACCAGCATCATTTCTCTTGGGCTGCCTTTGTCTCTTGTCCCACTGATCTTTCCAGTTGTCACGATGTTACCCATTACCTTTCTTCTTTTCACATGACCAAAGAGAGCTGTTTATCTCATACTGTTGTATTCAATATTCTAATTTCACTATCCGTTTTTTCAAACGTTAGTTACTCTGGAAAGCCAAGAAATTTGCAGTATTCCACATTTGCAGGAACCACATTTATGTTGCTTCGAAGTTCTTCCTGATTTGCTCATTTACGTTCCAAATTCACTGCCATACGGCAAAACATGTTATTTCAGCAATTTCTTTCTTACATTCAATGATAGTGACGTATTGCATAAGGTACATTTCATTTTCTGAACTACAATTTTGGTTTGCCCTATTCTCTTCTTAATCTCTATTACGCATCTTCCAGCTGATGTCATAATTGCCCCTAGGTATTCAAATGTATCCATTTGGTTAAGAATGTTCCCTTCTATTTCCGTTTCACATTTTGTGTCAACTTATTCTTTGATAACGCTAGACTGGCAAAGAAAAAACATAATCCTGCCTTTGTTGTGAGTTTAATCCGACCTATAGTCTTAGCTGGCAGGCCAATTGAAGACTTTGTCCTATGCGGGAACGTTAATAAGAATAATTAAATGCAGCTGTTTCAAGAGATTTAATGTGATTTATATTTTATTTTTCTCAGTGCAATTCAACTGAAGACTATGCCCTATGCAGTAACTTTAATGAGAACACCTAATTCAGCTGTTTGCAGAGATGTCATGTGATTTATAATTGATTTTAATCAATGTGATCGAATGAAACGGCTATCCAAATAAACAATAAAAGATAAGACGACCCACACCTAGAGACATTAATTCAACGGGAAAATGTACGAATGTTATTTTCAAAGGTGTTCTGGGGCACGAAGGCCCGTCTTACATTTGGTCTTTTCAACCATCTTTCACACATCAATTGTCTATTATGCTTGTTAAATTCAGACTGGAATCAAAACATTGTCAAATGAATGCTGTGGGAGAAAGGTTCAGCCTGTCTCCTGGGTGACACACAACGCTAGAGGAAACAGCAGCCGGACACGTCCACTCAGACTGCCACTGGTTCTATCAGCATCATCATGTGCCATGCCAATAAGCGTGGGATAACATGTTTCCCCATCTCTCGCGATTACCAGAGTCTGTGTTCTTGTCTCGACCATGTCATGTGGTCAAACCATCCAGATATTTACTTCTCCACCTTCTCTTTATTCTTTTCACCTCAATCTTGACAGTTGTCACCAAGTTCTCCGGTTTATTTCTTCTCAAAGAGTGCTCAAAAATAGTGATCATCTACGTCTACTTTCTCTAATTAGTTTACGTTTTTTATTTGCAGCACGGAAACTTCCATTGGCTACAGAAGAAACTGACAGACCACGTTTGGGAACATCCCCAGTATAATGATGCCGAGTCTTGATTTCTTATTGCAAATTTTTCTCAGTGTGAATATGTAGGCCAACATCGTAATCTCATATCTTATGAACCAGTCCCAACCATTTCGTAAACAAATCTACTGTTGTTTATGAGACACAAATCACGCGCACATATTATGAAAAGTGGTACTACTATTTTAGTTGCTTTCTTCCTTTTCATAAACATGGAAGTGTCGCGTTCCCTGTCAAACGGCCCCATTTTGTTTCTGAAAAGATTCCCCTCTTTCTAAGTCCGAGCTTTTCGGTTCTCATTTCGGTGCGACCATATTCTATGTTCATTTTCATGCAAACGAAACGGAATGTGTGTGCACCGTCAAACATCAAGTATTACTGAACAAAAATTGATTTTTTTCCCCAAACAAATATGCAAAATCTGTAAAATCTTCTGGGGAAAAAAAGATAGAACTTGGATCGCGGTGTCATTAAACCGGTGATAAATTTAATAGATATGACGGAAGACTGAACTTTAGATTAATATTTCAGACACTTTTTTCGTCTTCCCATTTACTCATCTTTCTTTTATATACCGAAATAATGAAAGAGAGCGAGAGAGAGAGAGAGAGAGAGAGAGAGAGAGAGAGAGAGAGAGAGAGAGAGAGAGAAAGAATGGGAGAGATAGAGAAATACTGAAAGAGAGAGAGAAAGAGAGAGATAGAGAGTTAGAGAGAGAGAGAGAAAGAGAAAGAGAGAGAGAGAGAGAGAGAGAGAGAGAGAGAGAGAGAGAGAGAGAGAGAGAATACGAACGAACGAACTTTATTTTTAAAGGGTCACAAATCTTACATTCGACCCTTCCAATCACTCGTCTGTCGTACATCAAATATCTATTGTGCATGCTACATTCACCTAGGGTAAAATACATTGTCAAATTGTCAAATGAATTTTGTGAACATAAACAATACATATTACCATGAGAGAGAGAGAGAGAGAGAGAGAGAGAGAGAGAGAGAGAGAGAGAGAGAGAGAGAGAGAGAGAGAGAGAGAGAGAGAGAGAGAGAGAGAGAGCAGTGTTTAGACGACACAAGAAGGGAAGTAAATAACAAGGTTGGCTGACGAGTTAAGTCAAGAACCGACATTCCAGCATTAGGGACATTCCCATTCGTGCTTTATCCACATTGTCTGACAAGAAGTACCCCACGTCTGTACGCAGCACATACTTCAGATGTTTAGAGGGCAAGTGGAAGACACAGACGTGTAAAACTGAAGGGCAGGGAGACGAATTGACCGATAGACAGACCGATATAGAAGATATACAAGTAGATAGGCAGATGGATCTAGAGACAGAGAGACAGACCGACCGAGCTGACAGAAAAACAATTAGACAAGACAACTAGACAGACTTATTATTGAATGGCTGACAGAGAGAGAGAGAGAGAGAGAGAGAGAGAGAGAGAGAGAGAGAGAGAGAGAGAGAAAGAGAGAGAGAGAGAGAACTAGACAGACAGACAGACAGACAGACAGATAGACAGATAGATAGATAGATAGATAGATAGATAGATAGATAGATAGATCGATAGATAGATAGATAGATAGATAGATCATTATCATCATCATAACGTGCACTGCCAGCTGGCGTCGGTGTTCATGGCTCTACACAAATCTCGGTCTTTGGTGTTCTGGATCAACATTGCTGATGATATTCCTACATGTCACCGTCTCAATCCACGCAGCATCATTTCTCTAAAAGTACTGGAGAGTTCTGGCCATCATAGAACATAACTTTAGGAAGACACAATATCAACTGCACCTCCCATTTGTAGAGGAATTGAACACACCACGCTGGGGCGAATGCACTCCTAGGGACCGAGTATCCACGGGAATAAGTGGACAACTCTGCAGCTGAGCAGAGCAAGGCACTTACTTGTCTCACCAGTCGGAAATGGCTCACAAAGGCAGAGGTAAAAGACTCCCCATATGGATTTAGAAGACACGGGGAAACCACCACATTATCTACCAAATACTTCATGGCAAAATGCATTTCAGGTAGATAGATAGATCATATAATAAAATTACATCGATAATACATAGACAAAATCATTATAGTCAATCAAAAGGAAATCATTAAGATGTTAAAAGTGCATCTAAATAAGAACGATCCTACAATCGTATTTCAGAAAGCAATATTCGCACAAGAGGCAAATGATGCGACGAACTTGGCTGTATATTTTCCTGGCATCTCGAGCAATTGGTTATAAAGCAATGTCTCATTTCTATTAATTGAGGATGGGTTCTCAGACAGAGGTGCAAATAGTGGGTTCCTGTGGTAAGTGACATTTGAGTCCACGAGGTCACTTTAATCTGGGAATGGGCCATTCAGTAACGTGACCAATGAGTCAAGCGTGCTGACTGACCCGGAATGTTAGTGGCAAGCTGGGATACTATTCACGGGAGATTGGAGTTTCGGGACGGGCGAGGAGGGGAGTTTATGCACTCAATTTTGTCACTTGAAATAAAATAACGCTGTGATTAAACTAACATTATCACAAAAATAACACAGTGACTAAAATAACACTGACTAAAATAACATTGACTAAAATAACACTGACTAAAACAACACTGACTAAAACAATACTGACTAAACCAACACTGACTAAAACAACACTGACTAAAACAACACTGACTAAAACAATACTGACTAAAACAGTGGTTCTCAACCTTTTTTGGCCTATTCCCCCCTTCACCATATTTTCAGAACGTCATCCCCCCCCCCCTTCATATTTCCTATCTAAAAATCCCCTCACCCCTACACAGTATACGTAAAAGTGGAGGGCAAATGTAATAGCATATACTAAAACACGTCTAGACATCCACATA
The DNA here is from genome assembly GCA_014155875.1 of Cepaea nemoralis. Classification (NCBI taxonomy): domain Eukaryota; kingdom Metazoa; phylum Mollusca; class Gastropoda; order Stylommatophora; family Helicidae; genus Cepaea; species Cepaea nemoralis. The sequence goes on along the minus strand of JACEFZ010016174.1, from coordinate 29,994 downwards.
AAACATGATTTGTGGGTCTACTTACTTTATAAAATGAATTTTAGAAGGACGAGACATACATAACTGTAAAGTATGAAGGGAAAAAATTATGTCAAGTAATCGGTTCTTGTATTAACACGATCTTGAAATGGTCTTCATTCCCCCCCCCCCCCTGGAAACCATGAAATTTCCCCCCTGGGGGGGGGGGGGGATTCCCCACCGGTTGAGAACCACTGGACTAAAACAATACTGACTAAAACAACACTGACTAAAGGAACACCGTGACATGAACAACACCGCAAGTAAAATAACAATATTTTAAACTAACACTATTATCAATAAAACAACACTGACTAAAACACTAACTAAAATAAGACCGTGATTAAAATAACACAGCAATTAGAATAACAATGTGGTAAATTAACACTATTATCACTAAAACTGATTAAAATATAAAAGTGATTAAATTTAAAAGACAATCAAAATAACTATGATAAAAGTAACAATGATATTTTAAAAAATACAATAAATAAAACGACATGAACCACTTCCTCTTTTTGGCCCATATTTGACAAGACATGTATCCTATGTACCCAAATGGCTGGGAGAACGTAACATTTCATTAAACAGCAATGGTTTCTGATAAAATCATAGTTCTAATCTCGAAGATAACTAGGTAACACATCCACACACGCTTTGCAAAATAGAGAGAAGATGCACATGTGGAGAAGCTGATTCAGCGGGCAGAGATCAGAGAATTGGACAACACTCTCACAAAGAGGAAATTGTGTTTAGTCAGGTTACAACTGGTACCATCAATATGGGCACTCTTTGTTGGCTATTGAACAAGGGGACGAAACACGCATGTGAATGTCCCGAGGGCAATATTGATTATTATTTTCATGTTTTAATGTATATTCATAATTCTAGGTGTATACTGTAAACTCTCTGCCAGGCAATTAATTAAATACAAAGCACTAATATACATGGAAGCGGCCGTAGCATTGTGGCTACTAGACTTGCCTGCTGTCCGGGCTTCGTGTCTTTGAATTGCCCTCCTGGAGGGAATTTGTTTCCCATTGATCTCGGCTCCTGGGTTGATCCAGCCTAAAATGAGTACCAGAAAAACTCATGGGAAGTAAATGCGGACCTGTATTATTGACTACACATACCATCAATTGCCGACTGGCATAAATATATGGGATTCGCACTATATACCTATAATGCCTTATGGCTTGAAAAAACAAAAACAAAACCAAGAGGCCCGTACTTTCTGATCGATACACAAAAGACGCGGCATAGAACCCCCCAAAAAGTGTAGCAGAGAACAATAAGACTGTGAGAACTAGTTGCATCGATGTCCCATGAGAAGTAAAACATATGATAGCACATTTAGGGTATTTTTAAAAAGGGGGGGGGGGGGGATGAAAACAGAAATACATTTTTTTCAAAAAAGAAATATGAAACATAAACAAGGTGGATGTATCAAAATTACATGTCAAAGAAGCTTTTAAAATGAAAGATTCTCTCAGAAGGTGATCAATAATCCATCACGATTTATAATTATGAGGCATAAACGTCTTCCCCGAGCAAATACACGCTTTCACACAAACGGGATTTTCCCCGAAAACTTGAGTCTTAAAAAAGCTTTTATCCGACATAGAAATCTATAAGATGGTTTGTTTTTTCTTCCCATCAGTGTGATCAAAATATGTCTCCTTCATTCTCTGTTACGCCTGGAACCTTTATTACAAAATACGGCTCAACGTGTTTTGCATTGGATAAAATATGATAATGGAACTTGTTTCAGCTGATACCACATCACAGACACAACAGAAGAAAAAGCGCATTTTACTAACCAAACCTGCAGTGTCATATATTTTCTTTGGTAACAAGATTTCTGTTTCCTGGAAACTTCTTCTTGTAGTCCACGATGTGTGGCGCTGGTTGTCCGCAGTATTCTGTCTCGCGGACTTCAGCCATTTCTGATATTGATGTTCTTATATGACATGACCTCAGACTGGTCAGCGTCTTCTCTCTTGGTCTCTCCATACCTCTCCTTCACGATGTGATGACATGCTCCAGTGTTCCCTTTCTTATAACATGCCCCAAGAATGTGAACATATGACATGCCCCAAGAATGTGAACTTTTGAAATGCCCCAAGAATGTGAACTTATGACATGCCCCAAGAATGTGAACTTATGACATTCCTCAAGAATGTGAACTTATGGCATGCCTCAAGAATGTGAACTTATGACATGCCCCAAGAATGTGAACTTATGACATGCCTCAAGAATGTGAACTTATGACTTGCCCCAAGAATGTGAACTTATGACTTGCCCCAAGAATGTGAACTTATGGCATGCCTCAAGAATGTGAACTTATGACATGCCTGAAGAATGTGAACTTATGACATGTCCCAAGAATGTGAACTTATGACATGCCCTAAGAATGTGAACATATGACATGCCCCAAGAATGTGAACTTATGACTTGCCCCAAGAATGTGAACTTA
>JACEFZ010016174.1:0-22500 GCA_014155875.1 Cepaea nemoralis | reverse complement strand
TCACGGATGTTGGCTCTTAAAACGTGAATTGAATAGTTTAGTTATATATGTGTTCACTAGCTTTGAACTCAAGCGTAGTCCATACACGTGCCACTACTTCTAGTGCACTGGACTTACTTTTGCGTGTGGATGAGCTTTCCCATTTACCAGTGTTCTTCGCCATCAGGTGAACCCACCCCAACTTCCGAGGTACTTGTAATGTGCGTCCCCAAGTCAAGGACGAGAAGTCAACATTTTAGTTTAACTGGCCTGTTTAGGGGTGGACCCACTACCCTGGCATCAGCACACTGGAAGTTCAAGAGCCTACTCTCTAATAAATTCCGCCTTTTCGACGTCCATTTTTATATGTGATTAACATCTTATATATTCCTGATACCGGCTTTATGGCCCGACGATTGAAATGGAATTCTAATGTGTTTCTCAGCCATAAATCCTGACTCTGTGAAACATCGCAACTGTTGCATGGGCTGCTACCTCTCGAAACCAGAAAATGAGACTTTAGGTGGAACAATTAGGCTTTTAAGGGCGCTTTAACAGAAAAATAACAAATCAAGGTTTACATGATCTTTTGTTTATTGATTAATAACATTTCACTTTAGTCACATGTTAACGGGATAATTATGATATTACAATATCACCGTCACTTGTAAACTAAACTGGTTAGTCAGGCCTTAATCAGATACGACATACAGGTATTTACTTCTCTGCCTTTCCCTTGTTCTCTTCCCCGCATTATATTGGAGATGGGCTTGGTTGAGAGTTAGTTTATTGCGCTCGCGCTTCAATTTATTGTGCGCTGGCAGTAGGGTAGGTGATTTATTCAACACGCCAGTCAGACTTAAAGGATGACTTCTCCTTCAGAAAGCAATGGCAAACTACTGAGTAAAGTTGCCAAGAAAATCAACCTTGGGTTGATAGGGACATCTCGGAATGAACATATATTTTTTGTTTACATGACAAGGACAAGACAAGCCAGTACCATTCAGAGGTAAGCAAGGCCGAATGGTTAAGCGCGCTCCCTATTAAGCTTCCGACCATGACACTTAGTCATTAGGTTGCAATTCCTCGTACTAGGGTTGTACCCTCTCAGTTGCTCTCCTGCGCTCGAAGACGTTAGCACATTGTAGGATGTCGGGTTTGGTGAGAGCCGCCCAACATTCTTAAATATATTAACCATTTCAGGATTACCTACGCTTCCACTGTCAACCATATACACACTTTCCCCCCCCCCCCCCCCATCCCCCCCCCCCCACCCTTCCCTTTCCATTATAACCCATTTTGTTTCCTTGCAGGTTTTATTATTGTAATACATTAATGAATTCCTTCTGTTGCTTCATTCAAATAACCAAGTTTACTTTACGTAGAACCCGCAATGTCATTAAACAAGTTATCCCCTAAATTCATTAATCACTGAATGAACCCGCATGTAAAACGGTGAAACCTAATACATTAAAATTGTAATGATCCCTTATGTTCTCACGATTCTACAAAATAACCAAATTAGCTAAATCGTTTCTGGCAAAATATCAAATAATACCATTGACAGTCAGAAACTTATTGAGGCAGTCCTTCCGGAAATAGATAAAAACGGTAAGTTGATTAGATACATTATACATCGTCCATTTTCTGGGCATGTTGTGAGGAGAAATAAGTTGGTAAAGTTAGCGATAGCTAGCAAAATTAGTGAGAAAATAGCAAGGGGAAAACAAAGAGATAAATAGTGAGAAAATAGCCAGGGGGAAAACAAAGAGATAAATATGTAGACAGTTTGGCCACATGAAATAATCTGGACAAGACCGCAAACCTGGTTCTACTATCTGGCAAACTACTCCAGCCAACTCTTTTCAGCATGGCACATGATGCTGCTGACGTATTTGGTTATTGGCATAATTTATTAATTCTATGTCAGCGTGGCCGATTGGTTAAAAGCGCTAGCTCTTAAACATTCTTGCGCTGATAGTAAGGTAATGGGATAATTTCCACACCGGTCAGTTGGATATAAACGTTGACTTTTAGATCAGAGGGCAATGGCAAACTACTGAAGATACATTTGCTTAGAAGAGTTCATTGGGTTGTTCGAAACGTCCTGCGAAAGAATTTAATTAATTAACTAAGAGAAGTACTGCCATGTTATTTTGAACTTATTCTGTTGTGTCAAGTGAATCTTGGAATGTTGACGAATAAATTAGGAAGAATCTTGGGAGGCAACGGAAATGTGGTTTCTGAAACGATTGTTGTGAACACTTTTGACTGCAAGTGTAAGTAACAGTGGCGATTGAAAGTAGAACATTGTGCACATCTATAAGACAAACATTATCCATCCTTTTTATCTATCACGAGAAGAGAGGCACTGGAAAAGACTGTGGTGACGGGAACCATCAGAGGCAGAAAAGGCAGTGTTAGTTAGTTCGTTCGTTAGTTAGTTAGTTAGTTAGTTAGTTAGTTAGTTAGTTAGTTAGTTAGTTAGTTAGTTGGTTAGTTAGTTAGTCGCGGTTCCAACGTCATGACAAAGTGTCGCCCCATTATGCTCCGTTCCTGTGTAAGTGAATATAACACAAAATGCAATTCACTGCCCCGTGTGAAAAATGGAACAGACTGGAGTCTTCACAAACCAACAGCCCGCACAGGTATACTATGCATAATGCCGCTGCCTGAATGCCAACACAAAAGTCCGCCACGATAAATAAAGCGCATGTCGATGGAAGCGGCAGTCACTAGAAAACCAGCAGCCACACATTACTGCATAAGATAACCCAGTTAGTTCAGCGATCGGCCGGCAGCCATCTTTTCTGAACATGCAGTTCAAGCTACAAACAACCGCGGACAGATGTAAAAGCACTCTACACAAAATTCACAGCTCACAGTGTCGCGCCACGCACTCAACTCAGTAGCAGAGGAAGAAATCACGTACTATCAGTCCAACTTGAAGAAAATACGTAAGCAAGCCTTAGCCAGGAAGCAAACACACACCAGAGACCCTAACAGCTCAACCGCCTATCCGCCATTTGGACCGGAAGTCTCTATGAAAAATAGACAGAACTTATGCTGCATAGTCTAAGACAGTGTCTTTTAGAAACATCAATAGAATTTTCCAGAACGCCAAGTATCGAGATCTGTGAAGAGATAAGAACTCGCACGCCATTTAAGGAGACAATTTACTGATGATGGGGAGCCCCTATACTCAAACAGTTTAAAAAAAATATCAGACTAGCTTGTCATTGGATGTTTTCATTAACTTCATTCATTATCTACATAGCGATTCGTCTTGTTTAGTCCCTATTCAGTTTTCTGCTATAGGTCTGTGATCTGATAGCAAAAATCAACCTTTGAAAGCCGAGAGCAAGGAGGAATAGTTATCCAATCTTTCCCTCAGTTTGTCAAGAGGAGAGCCCAGGCGTCGAAAAAGAAGACGAACGTATTCAAAATATAACCAACGGAGTTCGTTATAAACTTGGCAAGCCCGCCCGCCATGTAACGATTCGCATTGCTTAATTCTGTCTGCACGCTTCATGGTCAGGTAATTATATTTATTAACATATATGGGATTCTTCTTCAATAATTGAGATGGCTTGAACGCTATAAATGAGATAAGTGTTCATTGATTCATTCGTTATGCTTCACGTGGAGAGAATATTGCTAGAGAATGCAACGTGGACAACGTTTTTCTCATATAATTTGAGTTTATCGATTTGCAAATTAGAACAACTGGGGTTGCGTAGGGGTTACGGACGCGACCCGTAATCTTGCATACCGAATTCGAAACAGCTGCGGGTGAATTGGCAGCAGACATTATTGCGATGGTTTTCATACAATGGTATGAGTGCTATCGTTCAGAAAGCAATAGCACACTTTTTTTCCGCATATCCTTTACAGGACATCGCTGTCAACATCAGCATCTTTCAGCTGACTGTTGATTTCTTTGGCTATGATTACGCTAAGTAGTGTGCCATTGCTTTCTGAGCGACCGGCTCACATACCCCGTAAGTTACCGACTCGGAGAGAACCGCTACCGATTATCACGCAACGTCACTTTACTCACGAGAGTATACGGGATTACGGAGAAAGTCGTGTAACCCCTAGACCACTGAACGTAAACTTGCCAAGAAATCACAAACAGCTGAAAAGATGCTAGGGTTGACTGCGACACCCTGTAAATGATATTCAACTGACTAATATAGGCAAAGCTTAGAAGCAACGGAAGTTGTCCCTGTCCTGAGACGAATGTAGCGAATACGTTTCGCTGCCAGGGTAACTTACAATGATAGCCTGAAAGACGCTAATGAAACTAGAACAGTATATACAATTATAAGAAAGAGACAAACGGCATTATTTGGTCATGTGATGAGAAGAGAGGTATTGGAGTATATCGGGATAACTAGACAGATCAACGGGGAGAGAAACTGGCAGACCAAGAGAAATAATGTTGGATGGACTGAGATGGTGGCATGGACATCAAAACAGCTGATCCAGACCGAGATCTGCGGAAAGACATGAGCAACTACGCAAGCTGGCAAGGCACGTTACGATGATGATGATTTTGCTCTAATCAATCTTATGTTATGCTTATGATTTGCACCGAACGGAAGACTCTAAGCCTTATAAGAAGGGAGTACCAAAACTTGAAAGGCGACATCACTAGTAAATGGGGTTAAAGTCATCTCAGTCGACATCACTAGTGAATGGGGTTAAAGTCACGTCAGTCGACATCACTAGTAAATGGGATTAAAGTCACGTCAGTCGACATCACTATGGAATGGGGTTAAAGTCACGTCTACCGACATCACTAATAAATGGAGTTAAAGTCACGTCATCCGACATCACTATGGAATGGGGTTAAAGTCACGTCAGTCGACATCACTATAGAATGGGATTAAAGTAATCTCAGCCGACATCACTAATAAATGGAGTTAAAGTCACGTCATCCGACATCACTAGTGAATGGGATTAAAGTCACGTCAGTCGACATCTCTAGTGAAAAGGGTTAAAGTCACGTCAGCCGACATAACCAGTGAATGAGGTTAAAGTCACGTCAGCCGTCATCACTATTGAATGGGGTTAAAGTCACGTCAGACGACATCACTAGTGAATGGGATTAAAGTCACGTTATCCTACATCACTAGTGTATGGGGTTAAAGTCACGTCAGCCGATATCATTATTGAATGGGTTTTAAATCACGTTAGCCGACATCACTACTGAATGTGGTTAAAGTCACGTCAGCCGACATCACTAGCGAATGGGGTTAAACACCAGAGGGTGACTTCTTTTCACCAGGTTCTATCCCACATGACCCCGTCTTATGTTCGCAGAGCGGCCTGCCTTAAGCGAATTGTCTTTCTTATAAAAAGTTAAAATTGCCCTTTACACGTCTTAAAACATCAAGGACATCTGGTGGTGGACTCATGTTTTATAGACCAATCAGTCATCCCAAACCGGCTGCATAGAACTGCGTGTTCTGATTGTTAAACCACGTTTTAACTTCACATTCAACTTCGGCGTCATTCGCGAAATGTCTCCCGCCAAGGTGGGTTTCCTGTTTATGCTGACAAATGTTTATTCCGTAAAGCGGTCCATGCTGGAAGAAAACGTTACGAGGATGATAAATAAGTAAGTCACACAGTTCTGTGGGATGGTAGGTCAATGAAAACAAAGCACGCAGTAAATAAACTGGTTTCAAGTTGTTATCATATTTAGTTATTTTTCTACAGCCATTTGTGACTTACTTATTAACTTACCCTCATATTATAACAGCCACTATGTTGATTCGAACTCATGACTAACCGGCAGTAAGGCGAGCGTCTACCAACTACCCTACAGCCGCGCCTCTATTTCTTATAGCGGTGTATATTATTCACTAGTCTCTGCCAGGCAATAATTGTTATTTACTATTTCCATCAAAGACATCCGCAACTCTCGACTCAGACACCACATCCCCGCTGTCTCTATTCTCTAGTCTCTTCCTTAGAGAGATTCTACGCCACGGTAATGAATATTGGTGACTGAAATGTGAACCCTATATTAGATTGTTTATGTGAACTCACGTATATTTTAATGTCTTAATGTTTATATACTGGTCTCTCTGGGGAAGGGGTTAAGGACGCTGTTCGTAATCCCGTATACCCACTTACAAAACACATCTGCGCGAGTTTCGGCAGCGGATGGCGTCGTGTTGGTTCCTTACAAAAAGGTACGTGAGCCGGTCGTTCAAAAAGCAATGGCAAACTACTGAACGTAACACTTGCCAAGACATCAACAAGCAGCTGAAAACTGCTGGTGTTGACTGCAATGTCCTGTAAATTGGATATGCAAAATGTGTGTGTGTGTGTGTGTGTGTGTGTGTGTGTGTGTGTGTGTGAGTGTGTGTGTGTGTATACTACTTATCTCTGGTGAAGAGCTGCCTTATTAAGGACTCGACACATATATGTTATCCCCGTCCCGTAGAATACCAGTTGGAATGCATTTGACGATGATATGTACACATATGCACTCAAGCACGCATGCACAAACACACACCCCACACACCCCCCCCCACACACACACACACACACACACACACACACACACACACACACACACACACATACACACACACTCGTCAAGATATTTATTTCGGCATATCAATCGTGGAATTACATAAGTAAATACTTTTACACTTACATAGACGCTCAGTCAGACACGGACACAAAAATTACAACAATGAACATGTTTACCTGGTCGCCAGAATTCAACGGGTGCAGAAATTGTAATCCACTAGGGAAGAAAGGGTGTTCATATCAGAAAACCCGACATTCGCAATGAACCAAAGTAAATACAAGCAGTTAATGTCTCAGTTGATCAGATTATACATGTGACAACGTTTACCAGCAACACTAAGCGTGAATATGCATAAGAAATATTCAAGAAATGTTGCCTATTTGCGTTTCGTGTTAGCGGCGAAGAGAAATGTGCGGGATAGAATGAAGGGACACGGAGAATCGTGAGGTCCGCGTGACTAGCATAATCTTAGCGCGTGGCGGGATTCCTACCGTGTTGTGGTTGTCCGGCCTGTGGCAGCATCGGGGGAGTGAGGGTTGGTTGGTTGGTTGGTTGGTTGGTTGGCTTGTAGGGCCTCGGAAAGACTGGGCTGTACCTCTCTAGTCCGATGTATTGGTGTTAATGTCGATAGAACCATAGAGTGAGCTTGCATCTAGCGTACTGATAGTGAAGTACTAACTCCATGAAGTAGGGATTAGAGGAGCCAAACATAACAAATGAAAGCTGTAGTTACTGAACGGGATTTGAATCTGCCACTTGCAAGTGACGACAGCGCCTCGCTGCCCAACTTCTAATTCTATGAGTGCGTCATTCATGTGTATTTATTTATGAAATATCTTAGTGGCTTCACAAATGTTCCCACTTGAAATTTCTGTGCAATATCTCCACACGGATCAAGTAGCAAAGTTCTTCTTCCCCTCTGTAAACACAGCTGTGGGGTTTGGAGAACTGATATTACAACTGCACATCTACACGGGGGTACATTGACATGGAGTCAGATCATTTTATTTATTTATTTATTTGTTGTTGTTGTTTTTTTGTTGTTGTTTATTTTTTTTTGGGGGGGAGGGGGGGGTGTGTGTGCGTTCGCTTGTTTTGAACTCAAGCGTAAACCTGTACACGTACAACTACTTCTAGTGTTGAACTCAAGTGTAAACCTGTACACGTACAACTACTTCTAGTGTTGAACTCAAGTGTAAACCTGTACACGTACAACTACTTCTAGTGTTGAACTCAAGTGTAAACCTGTAGGCCTACACGTACAACTACTTCTAGTGTTGAACTCAAGTGTAAACCTGTACACGTACAACTACTTCTAGTGTTGAACTCAAGTGTAAACCTGTACACGTACAACTACTTCTAGTGTTGAACTCAAGTGTAAACCTGTACACGTACAACTACTTCTAGTGTTGAACTCAAGTGTAAACCTGTACACGTACAACTACTTCTAGTGTTGAACTCAAGTGTAAACCTGTACACGTACAACTAATTCTAGTGTTGAACTCAAGTGTAAACCTGTACACGTACAACTACTTCTAGTGTTGAACTCAAGTGTAAACCTGTACACGTACAACTACTTCTAGTGTTGAACTCAAGTGTAAACCTGTACACGTACAACTACTTCTAGTGTTGAACTCAAGCGTAAACCTGTACACGTACAACTACTTCTAGTGTTGAACTCAAGTGTAAACCTGTACACGTACAACTACTTCTAGTGTTGAACTCAAGTGTAAACCTGTAGGCCTACACGTACAACTACTTCTAGTGTTGAACTCAAGTGTAAACCTGTAGGCCTACACGTACAACTACTTCTAGTGTTGAACTCAAGCGTAAACCTGTACACGTACAACTACTTCTAGTGTTGAACTCAAGTGTAAACCTGTACACGTACAACTACTTCTAGTGTTGAACTCAAGTGTAAACCTGTACACGTACAACTACTTCTAGTGTTGAACTCAAGCGTAAACCTGTACACGCTACAACTACTTCTAGTGTTGAACTCAAGCGTAAACCTGTACACGTACAACTACTTCTAGTGTTGAACTCAAGCATAAACCTGTACACGCACAACTACTTCTAGTGTTGAACTCAAGTGTAAATCTGTACACGTACAACTACTTCTAGTGTTGAACTCAAGTGTAAACCTGTACACGCACAACTACTTCTAGTGTTGAACTCAAGTTTAAACCTGTACACGTACAACTACTTCTAGTGTTGAACTCAAGTGTAAACCTGTACACGTACAACTACTTCTAGTGTTGAACTCAAGTGTAAACCTGTACACGTACAACTACTTCTAGTGTTGAACTCAAGTGTAAACCTGTACACGCACAACTACTTCTAGTGTTGAACTCAAGTGTAAACCTGTACACGTACAACTACTTCTAGTGTTGAACTCAAGTGTACACCTGTACACGTACAACTACTTCTAGTGTTGAACTCAAGTGTAAACCTGTACACGCACAACTACTTCTAGTGTTGAACTCAAGCGTAAACCTGTACACGTACAACTACTTCTAGTGTTGAACTCAAGTGTAAACCTGTACACGTACAACTACTTCTAGTGTTGAACTCAAGTGTAAACCTGTACACGCACAACTACTTCTAGTGTTGAACTCAAGTGTAAACCTGTACACGTACAACTACTTCTAGTGTTGAACTCAAGTGTAAACCTGTACACGCACAACTACTTCTAGTGTTGAACTCAAGTGTAAACCTGTACACGTACAACTACTTCTAGTGTTGAACTCAAGTGTAAACCTGTACACGTACAACTACTTCTAGTGTTGAACTCAAGTGTAAACCTGTACACGCACAACTACTTCTAGTGTTGAACTCAAGCGTAAACCTGTACACGTACAACTACTTCTAGTGTTGAACTCAAGTGTAAACCTGTACACGTACAACTACTTCTAGTGTTGAACTCAAGTGTAAACCTGTACACGTACAACTACGTCTAGTGTTGAACTCAAGTGTAAACCTGTACACGTACAACTACTTCTAGTGTTGAACTCAAGTGTACACCTGTACACGTACAACTACTTCTAGTGCACTGGACTGAATTTTGCGGGTGGATTAGCGTTCTCTATTACCAGTGTCCCTCGCCATCAGGTGAACCCACTCCGACTTCTGAGGTACTTTAATGTACGTCCCCAATTAAAGTACTGGACTTCAATATTTAGTCCAGCTGAACAGTGTAGGGATTGAACCGACAACATTGGCAGCAGCCAACTGGAAGTTTAAGATCGAGTGTACTTATGTATTTGGCCAAGCTAACCTCCTGGAGTCAGGTCATGATTCAGCTTAGTACAAGCAGTACTGGGTTGGTTTAGTGGCGGGTTGGTAGTGTATTCTCCATAGGTTTTAGGTACTTCATTGTCATCAGACACGAACCTGTGTCCTGAGAGAAGGGAGTGAGGATAAGCAGATGTAGGCGTGGTTTAGATGTAATGTGAGATGTGTATGTACATTCATACATATACAGCATCTACTCGGCGCCGTGGAGTGGGTGTTACCGACACGGTTTGTAATCCCGTATACCTCTTTCAAAACACAGCTGCAGGCTGTTTGGCAGCAGACTACCTAGCGTTGGGTCGTTTATACAATGGCATGTATGCTGGTCGTCTAGAAATCAATGGCAAACTATTGAACGTAAACTTGTCAAGAGATCAGAAATAGCAACAATGCTGGGGTTGACTGCGACATCCTGTAAAGGGGATGCAAATAACTAACTTGGGAGCGGCTGGCCGAGTGGCTAGAACGCTGAACTCTTATTCGGGTAGACCTGGTTCGAATCCCAGTCAAGGTGGTGGATGTTTTTTTTTTTCTGTTGAGGCAAAAGAAACAAAATCCTATCCTGCCCAGTTCTCGGCGACAGCGATAGCCCAAAACCCCTCTGTGTCCAAAACCGGAAGGTAATCAAGGCAGCAATGACAGTTTACTGCAGCAAGACTAGAAATGTCAAACAGGAAGACTAACTTAAACACAGAAGCCGCAAACAATATGCTGTATGATTTATTGCCTGACATGTTTGGTTGCATCTCATCAGGTACATACTGTAGAGTTATGGAAGGAAGTGGACTCATGAATAATACTTTAGATGAAACAATTAAAACACACAGGTGTTGTTCAAATGTGTATCATCTGTGGAACGCTTTCTAACTGCACAAAACCGACTGAAACTGCCTAATTGCTAACGCTTTTCTATATTTTTGCAATCGTTTGTTGTTCATCGATTACAATATACAAACTTTTTTTTGTCCCTTTGCTAACGTTATGAGCTGATGGAATGCTGAGAATTAATTGGACAGCCAAAATGAGCAATCTGGACATTTTGAGGGCAGCTAAGTTGCAAAGACAACTTATCACAAACATCAGAAAGAGACAGTCATTGTATTTTTGGCAGTAACGAAGACAGCGGGAGGAGATTCTTGACAGCCTTGTGTCATGGCACGTAAGGAAATCAACATACGAACTAATCCATGCCGTCGAATGTCGCAATTTGTGAAGTGACATGATAGCTCACGCCTGCCGGCATGACATTGGATGATGGTGATGATGATGAGCGTAGCTTATGAGTTGTTGAAAAATCGACGAGGAGGATGTTGGAAGTGAAACATCAGGTATGTTACTGAGCATGGAGAAGAAAGAGGAAATGCGCATTAAATGTTTCGGTGCGTTTCCATCATCCTTGTATACGTAGTGGTTAACATCTTTCTCCGTAATCCCGTATATTCTCTAGAGTAACTCAGATACGTGAGATTCGGTAGCGGATCGCACCGCGTTGGTTACTTACGAGCCGGTCGCTCAGAAGGCAATGACAAACTACTGAGCGTAATGTTGCCTAGTACATCAACAGCAGCTGAAAGATGCTGGTATTGACTGCATCGTCCTGTAAGGGACAGACAGACAGACAGACAGACAGACAGACAGACAGACAGACAGACAGACAGACAGACAGACAGACAGACTAGACAGACTGACAGGCAGGCAGAAAGAAAGGCAGAAATAAAGAAACAAACAAACAAACGAGAAAACAAACAAACAAACAAACAAAGAATGTAATGCGAAGAATAATGAGATTAAAAGAATACGTGCCAAGAATATTTTGTTGCAAAAATATGCACACCCTGAGATATGTAGATGAATCAGTTTTCATCGCTGCAAATAAAACGCATTCACAAGAAGTCCCAGATATAATTGGAACAGAAAATTAAACAACATATCTTAGTCTTAACAGAAAAACAAAAGTAGTATTGCTATTATTTTTGTTTGTCTGTTAAGACTAAGATATGTGATTTTCTCTTGTCCTGGATCTTCAAGTTTTCTCTGTTATGCTAGTATTGTACATCAGTGTGTCATATTGAGACCAAGCCAAGAACATCGAGTTTGTATGATATTCAATTACTAATACTGCACCGCTGGGTGGGGACCTTGGTGACTGTAACGTGCTTGGGTCTAAGCAAAACTTGGATCATTGTTCTACTTAAGAATGTGATATTTACAACAAAGGGTCATAGATGTGAAGAGGAGATTAGAGCGGATGTAAGGTCAGATAAGTCGATTAAGAAATTTCAAAACTAAGGTGGGCCTGAAACACAAGGGAGGATATATTACAGAGACGTCAGTCGAAGTCACATATGCATAGAGAAAACGTGATAGCTCAGAAATGTGAGATTGTTAGAAGACGTACAGTATTAAGAGGGAATCACAAATGAGATGCGAATACGTGACAGGAAACTAAGAAACAAAGAAGAATTCTAAATGTAATTTTCATGGGGAATGATAAGTAGGATCAGGGGACTAAATGGTGTTCTTGGGAGGTCTCGGGATAAAGTGAATAAGACGACAGACTGGGAAAATGAGGGGGAGTGGAGTTGCGGCAGAGTTAGGGACAACATCGTCGTGCGGATATTTAGACAATCGAGTCTGGGGCTAAGTGTAGAGAACTAGCCTGGGAGTGGATTTTCGGAGTGGTTCTAGTCGGCTGTTGGAGAGCTAGGCGTAACTGTCTATGTGCACTGGGTAAATGAGGTCTAGATAAAGTAATGTTATAGTGAAAAGTAATTCCTAACGATGATGGGTTATGTATTACTAAACTTCCTGGAATAATGTTATACATGTCACCATGTTCATCTATAATTAAACGAAGTTGTGTGTGCTTCACCTATGTTCTCAAGTGACTCATAACTGTTGATTAGAGTAATGATGTGTGTTGTGATACCTGAGGCTGATCCATCCTGCACCTCTCAGTGATAGATGCAAAGTATCGGGACCTTAGACAACGGCCAATCTCATCCTGTTGCAGGAGATTGTGACAGTAACAATAAGGCAAATGTGGTCAGGGCCCTTTGTGACCATGTGTAAAGTGTGGAAGAACGGGTACATTATCATTGCCTGGAGACTGGTGCAGCAGGGAGTGAATACAGGATCTGGCCAACACTCAGTGCTCTGAGACAAGACATGCTGGTCAATGAATCAGAGTGAAACGGGTACCATTAGTGTAGGAACTCTTCGCTGACTGTTGAAGACGAGGAATGGAGAACGTATGGAAATGTACCGAGTGCTGTGATATCGGTTCTTGATTCAACTCGAGTCAATTACTAATACAGCTCTCCAGTATATCTCTAGTATTGGAAGGGCGGTGTCACATGAGCACTGCTCTGGGATTGACCCGGTGAGCCTTTGTTTTCACAAGAACTTCCACAACGCAGTGTCGGTTTGACATTCGGTGTGTCTTTCACGTAGATTTATATGCACAAACCAGGCTAGTACCAACAGAAGATACGAAACATAAATTATGATCGTCATAAGAAACGAATAACTGAAGCAAACGAAATAGTTCAACCATCTTGGGAGCATAACAAAATGTGTTAGATTCATTCCTCACAGATGCAACGAAGCAAATCAAATTATTGGACAAATGTCAACAGTATTTCAGAACAAACGAGTAACAAATGACACACAGAGAGCGCGTTCAGCATCATTCTTTTAATGCCACGCTTGAACCATTGCAAAGATATAGAGGATCTGGAAATAAAACACAACTCGAAAGAATTACATGAACATATAAAAAGATTTACAAAGAAGAAAAATAATATAAAAGGAAACGGTTGTATCAGAGGAAAAAATTGAGAAATTATAATTAATACCACTGAGTTAATAATAAAAAGATGGACAGTGTATACAGAAGATTTATTCTGGGACAACAGGGTCAATAGACCAACATTGTATAATACTCAAGATGGACCGAAAATACTAACGGCTGAAGTAGAGAAGGCTATTAAAAAGATGAAAGAAGGAAAGGCTGCAGGTCCTGACAAGATAACAACAGAGATGATGAAATCCTTATCCAATTTTGGCACTGAAACTATAACAGAATTATGTAATGATATATATAATACTGGGTACATCCCCAAGGATTTGAAAACATCCATTATCATCACACTACCGAAGAAGCCAAGAGCTGTTGAGTGTGAGGATTACAGAACTATTAGCTTAACGAGCCACATAACTAAAATACTACTCAAGGTCATACAAGAAAGAATTCAACATAAAATAGATGAGGAAGTGAATGGCACCTTACAGTCTTGACAGACCAAAGTATGTGAGTTGGAATTTGGCCAAAATTCTATCACAATGCCTGGACAGAGCTTCAGAGAACATGTGGTGCCCAAAAGGTATGTTCCCTTTCTCGGCCTTGCCTTGTTTGATCCAGAGGAATGGGTAAGCAATACGTCTGAAACAAGGTAGGCTGCAGACGCAGGCGGCTCGGCGTCAAACCTCCGAGACCTCGCCTCCACGAGCTGGAGACGAGCGATGGCCAGACCCTAATCCCTTGGGATTTGACCTACAGGCGTTCAGCCAAATCCCGCAGGTAATGGTCGTATACGCGCCCGGACCACCTTGTAAGCGTCTACTACCGTCAGACTCCCTGCCTGACTAGTGCGGCTCCCGCGACCAACGAGAATAGGCCTGCCGGAGATATTGCTTGTCTGTTGCGAACAAATCTCCACGACTGAATAAGTAAAGAAACGATAAAAGTAGTGGTATTTCAATTGCGCTTGCGCTCCCACCTATGCTACACCCTTCATGAGCCTTCACAAAGTCGGACTAGAGTCAAGCTCAACAGGGTTTTCTTTCCCCGCTGATTCTACCAAGCCCGTTCCCTTGGCTGTGGTTTCGCTAGATAGTAGATAGGGACAAGATGAGGAAGTAGCTGAGGAACAATTTGGGTTCCGCAAACACAGTGGCACCAGATAAGCAATAATCTGTTTGAGGATGTTAATTTAAAAATATATAGAAGTTCATAAAAGTATATATGTTTGGTTTATAGACCACAAGAAAGCCTTTGATAGAGTACAACATGAACGACTAATTACATGCCTTCAAGATATAGGAGTAGACGGAAAGGACATCAGACTTTTTAGTAACTTGTACTGGGAACATGTGGCGTCTATTAGATGCGATAATAACTATTCGTCGCCTATAGAGATAAAAAGAGGAGTACGGCAGGGATGTGTATTGTCCCCAAGCCTCTTCAATCTATACACAGAAAGCATTTTTAAACAAGTTGAAATGCCTGGACTCAACATCAATGGAAGAATCATAAACAATCTTAGATATGCTGACGATACCGTGTTACTAGCAGAAAGTGAACAGAATTGCAAGACCTAGTTAAAGAAGTAAAAGACACAATGCAGAATGTGGCTTAGATATTAACATCCAAAAAACAAAAACTATGATAATTAGCAGTGAAAAGGAGAGGTCATCAATGAACATCACAGTAAACGGGCAGATACTAGAACAAGCAACAAGTTTCTCTTATCTTGGACATATAATAACAGATGATGGCAGAAATGAAATGGAAATCAAAAAGAGAATGGGAATGGCCAAAAATGCTTTCAACGCTATGAAATCAGTATTAACATCTAGAGAGACTAATATTGCATTAAAAATGAGAATTATCAAATGCTACTGTATGGCGTGGAATCCTGGACATTGAACAAGCAAATAGAAAGTCTCATAGAAGCCCTGTAGATGTGGACATGGAAACATAAACAGCCCTCTTTATATATTTTGCAAACCGTATTATATGATTTATCATATTACCTAAGGTACCGGTAAACTTTATATGTACCTTAGGTGAGCCGTAGCTTCACCAGTGACCCTTAGTCCCCAGCTTTGTGTGTGTGTGTTTCATTCGAATTTTAATTATGATTCTAATTCAATGTCCTTTTCATTTTCAAAGCCCGTATACTCCACCCTTCAATACGGCTGCTAAGAAAAGAAAAGTGGATGTCGAGTGTCGCGTTTTCAATGAAGAATGGGTTGTAAAGTACTTCGTTGTGGAAACAAGGGACGAGAAACCCAGTTGCGAAATAAGCAGCGAAAGTGTTTTGAAAGAGTACAATGTTCGGGGTCACTATAAAACAAAATATCTATCAACATATTCAAATGTTTCTGGAAAGTTAAGCTCTGAGAAATACGAGTCCATGAAACGTGGTGTAAAAACAGAAAGAAATCTCTTCACGAGAAAGCATGCTGAACATGAATTTGTCTACACGTTACAAAATAGTGCATAAGATGGCAAAACGAGGAAACCCGTTTATTGATGGCAACTTTATCAAAGAGTGTATAATGGAAGCCGCAAATGACTTGTGTTCTGAGAAAGCTGATTTGTTTGGAACTATCAGCTTGTCGGTAAGTTCAGTTGTGCGGAGAAGGGAAGAACGTGGAGAGAACATAGTACTATAGATACGCGAGATAGCTAGAAAATTGTTGTGGTATTCTCTGGCGCCGGATGTGTCTACTGATCTCTCGAGTACATCACAACTTCTCATGTTTATTTTTGGTGGCAATTTGGACTTTCAGATAACGGAAGAGTTCGCATTCGTTTGCAGCATGCATGGAACAATAACTGGAAAAGTCATTTTCGTGGAAATGCAAAGTTGTTTGCGCTACTGTGACCTTTAGTATAATAAGCTTCAAAGTGTTACAATTGATGGATAAAAAACATGGCTGGAGTGAGGAAGGGTCTGGTGGTGCAGACCAGGACTCAGTTGGAAGATTTGCAATTTCAGGGAGCCCTATTCATACACTGCATCATACATCAGCGAACACTCTGTGGGAAAGACTTATATATTTCTTATGTACAGAAACCAGGTGTTTCTGCTGTGAACTTCATTCGGGGACATGCACTCAATCACCGTCAGTTTCAGGCTTTTCTTGAAGAAATTGATTCTGAATTCTGTGACTTGCCTTATCACACATCAGTGAAGTGGCCCAACTGCGGTAAAGTCCTGCTTCGTTTTTACAAGCTCTGAAACGAAATAGATGTTTTCTTAACTGAAAATGATAGAGCTGATCCACGGGTTTCAGATCATATCTGGCTGTCACAGTTGTTCTTTTTTTTGGGTCGACATCACAACTTTCAAGGAAAAGATAATCTTGTCTGTGATCTCTGCAGAATCATCAAGAATTTCGGAGACAGCTCTCATTGTTTGAAGCATGTCAGCGTCTCAGACAAAGCAAAGGCACCCTTAGTGCGTCATTTTACTCGCTGCAGTGAGTTTCTTCACATACATTCAAAGATATCAAACGTCGCATGTGGGTTCATACATTTATTTATGCATAATAGCAATATCAACAAGATGCGTGCCTTAAATTACAATTCACGCACATATGGCAGTTAATTCATCATATCACTTATACGTACATCATTACTAATTAATACTCAGCCATAGCAGTCATGCAATCACAAAACCCCGCACTCAATACTCGCTATCTTAGCTCGGCAACACTAGCTCTCACTCCCGCAATCAATACACTCGCTCCTCTAACACATGCGTCCTTCCTCTAACGAGTCAAGTCCCAGTCTGCCCCCTTCTGGTGTTCGGCTTACTAACCACGCGGTGCTTGACCCCGTGTGTCTCGGGATAGTCGGACTGTATCAGTTGTCTCGCCGTACTGCTGTCCGGTCGTGTTGTCTCAGGTCCTTCAGTGCAAGGTAGTCCCCACTACGCCACTGCGTCCTGTTGATACCTTGTATCCTGTTTATAGCTGGGTCTTGTTGTCCCGTCTATTGTCCTCTCTATGACATATCTCCTGTCCTGTCTATGCCATATCTATTGTCCTGTCTATGACATATCTCCTGTCCTTTCTATGCCATATCTATTGTCCTGCCTATGACATATCTCCTGTCCTGTCTCTGATATCTCTATCGTCCTCTATATGACCTGTCTCCATTCCCCAACACGCTGACAAAGCACAACTGGAAGGACACCAATTTTCTCATTTTTCACTGTTTCAAATAGTTGTGCTCTACAAACGCCGAAGATGTCAACCTCGATTTTCCGGGGGGGGGGGGGGGGGGGGGATATTCGTGACTTGAAGGAACACTTTTGGAGAGATTTTCAGATCTAGAAAGAATTGAGTGACATTCTTCTGTTTCAGAATCCGTTTGATTGTAACCTTGATGATGTTCCAGTTAAACTACAGCTGGAGCTAATTGATTTACAAGCAAATGACTCTTTGAAAGAGAAGCACAGAGAAGAAAAACGTGTTGAATTGTATGCCTGTTTGTCTTAGGTGAGTTTATGAAACTGAAAAAAAAACAATTTCCGCTGGTATGGCATCAGTGTTTAGAACAGCTTATGTCTTGTGAGCAGACATTTTCAAAAATGAAGTATGTGAAATCAAAACATCTACCGAGATTGACTGGTGAACATTTGAAAGCAATTCTCTTAACTGGATGCAGCAATTCCAAACCAAACATTGATGATATCTTGAAAGACAAACGTCGGTTTCACAAATCTCACTAACCTATGTTTGCTGCTTAGTTTGTGAGATTCGGGTATGTGCACACTAGGTCTGATGTAACTATCTTTTTTTTTTTGGTTAACGTCGCCTTCTTTGATAATTTGTTGCAGTAAATAAATATGTTGGTTGTCTTTTGTGTGTGTGTGTGTGTGTGTGTGTGTGTGTGTGTGTGTGTGTGTGTGTGCATTGATGCCACTCACCCATGATTAACATAGAATGGTAAACATAGGTTGTATGTCCTTTTCACCAGAGCTTTCGTTCTGGCTTGCAAGTGTTGTACATAATGATTATGCGGCTTGCGCTCTAAATTTTGTCAGTTATCCGGCCCGCTGTGAAAACGTGTGGAGACCCTTGTTCTACATGGAACGAGAAGAGAATCATGATGATATCAGGAAGCAAATAGCGTCTGTACCAGTGTCAAAATAGTTGAAGGTCCCATTGTGTTAGCTGCCTTAAAGACCCATATTTTCTAGCCAGTTTATTCAAACCTTTTTTGGCCCATGCACCCTTTCACCATATGTTCAGAAGGTCATTCCCAACAAGCCCTTCCAAAATGCCACACCTCACCCATTTTTTTTACAGACAGCGATATATAAAGGACATCTTGTTTATGACTAAGAAGTTTTTCGGGTTTCTTTTTTCTTTAGTTGCTTGTTATGGTAGCAAAGTTCTGCAAAAACATGCTACTGATTGAATACACACACACACACACACACACACGCACACACACACACACACACACACATTATGGACGTTAATTTGAAAGCAGTTCCAATGGTTTTATTACAAAAGCATGAAAAAAATATATTAACATGTGTTGTAGAATTAAACGAAGCATTCATTTTGAATGAATTATGCAACATGGGTTGGTCAGAAGAAGTCGCCGTAGGCACTCAGGCAAGAAACCTGTAACTTGAATTTTTGGGCTTTTTGAGATCCAGCATGCTTCCATTGCACTCTTTCTCTTTTGCTGCTCGGCTCAAAGTGGTGACACCATGATTCATCGCCTGCCACTATGCGGAAGAGAAATTCATCACCCTCCACTCTGTAACGCAGCAAGTGGTTCAAACACCATCCCATGCGTTCCTCTTTTTGGTGGTCGATCAATATCCGTGTACCCACTGTGAACACACCTTCCCATATTGCAGTTTCTTACGAACGACCTTTTGAATTGTCCCAAATGAGACACCAAATTCGTTCGCTAGCAAACGTATGCTTTGACAACGGTTCATCTGTACTGTTGCATCAATTTTGGCGATGGTTTTTTTATGTTGCAACAATATGCTCTTGACCCGGCCTTCGTAGATCTGTCCTGAACTGACGTACTTTCGGAAACATTCGTGCCCAGTCTGTCACTGTTGTCTTCGACAATCATTTGTTACCTTACACTGCCTGCATTCTTCTATGAATGTCCACTGGTCGTCATCCTTCAAATGAAAGAAACTGAATCACCGCTTTTAGAGCTTCTTTGGACGGATTTCGGATCAACCCGGTCATTTTCTCAACGGTCAGAAATAGAACCTATGCATCATGGGACGATAAGGATGAGCTCTTTTATTCATTGGTCAGTACTTATCACATGACTATAACATGATCATGTTCAATATATATATATCTTCTTCTTTTTCTTCAGCGTTCCGAGCCATTTAGGTTCTTTGCTGCAGATACAAGCCGTCTCCATTCGTCTCTCTGGTTGACCTTCTCTTGCCAGTATATATATAACACACACACACACACACACACACACACACACACACACACACACACACACACATACACACTCGCTCAACCATAATTCAAGAAAGGAAGACAATCGTGTTTTATGTGGCCCTGAAGCCAGCTTGAGTCTGCAAATCTGTGGTGTTAATTCCCCCCCTGGAAACCCTAAAATTTCCCTGGGCGTGGGAGTCAAAGGAATTTCCCATCGGTTGAGAACCACTGTTCTAGACCAATCGTCACTCTGTGGGTGATGTGCTCAGTCTCACTCGGCCGCCTTTACTTCCCAAGACATCTCTATTACCCATTTTAGGCTGGGACGATCTTGGAGGAGGGTTAATTTTGAAAAGTGCGAATCTGCTCAACTGCGAATGGAACCCGTCACCACCAAGTCAGCTGATGAGTGTAGCAGTGTCGAATTAACATTAGATGGTGTGACGCAATAGTCTATCACTTACACAGCAAAAACATAGCCAGCTATCGCCAACCAATTAAGAGTTGTCATTTAGAAGTCCATCCTTTTCAGGGTCCTATCATTTAAGAACCCAGCTCTTTCATAGTCCAAGCAAAGCATAGTCCTAAGTGATCGGTCTTCCAAGAGTCTTGCTATCGCAAAGCCTTAGCTGAGGATGGTTGAACAGGTTATACCGTAAAAATAAAACGTAATTCAATTGTCGTCATTCACATTCGAAAGAATGAGTATTCCTGGTAAGGTAAACATGTGTATATCTAATTATCTAAACTATTTTAACAGCATGTGTATTTTTACTTGTAGACTGTCGTTATGAGGAGAAATAAATTTAAAAAAAAAACAACGTAGTGACAGCTGGCAAGACTTGTGGGAAACGAGGAAGGGGAAGGGAGAAATATAAATATGTCGATAACCTTGGCCACATAGCATAAAAGAAACAAGAACACTGACCTAATTCAAAGCTGGTGATTGTGAGAGATGGCCAACTATGACCGGCAACGCTTATGACTCATGATGATGATGTACTGTTGCAAGTATCTGCATAAGGGGTTTCCGTGCCAATTAGTAAAAGCTGCTTTCACGGGCAGCCACCAGGATGAGGAATCCATTTACAGGTATTGAGTGGCGTCCACAGAAGTAAAACACATGTTTGAATCCCGATGTGACGACGCTTTAAATTTCATTTTTTTTTTTGGGGGGGGGGGGGGGGGGGGGGGGGGGTCTGGTGTGTCCTCTGATCTCTACTTCTGTTCTCTCCTTGTATGCTGTTAATCTCATCTCATTTAATCTCATCATGTTCCTCTTGTACCTTGCGGTGTCGAGGTGAAGTATAAACATAGTGAGAGTGCCCGATTATGGGCTTCATATATCGATATTCCCATGGACTCTGCTATTTCCTCCGTCCAACGTTTACGTGGTCGGCCTCTTCCTCTGTTTCCATCTGGTCTGTACATCATTGCTTGTTGCGGTATGCTGTTGACTGGTAACCTACTTGCATGGCCAAACCATTTGACTTGCTGCTTTCTAATAAAATCTAGTGCTGCTTTAACCCCCACTTTAGTCCTGATTTCTTCATTTCTGATCTGATCTCTTCTTGATACGTTGAGTATTCTTATCAGGAACCTCATTTCTATTGTTGTGATTTTTCTTTTCTCGTTTTTTGTCTTTGTCCAGGTTTGGCATTGGTAGCACAGAGTTAGGTAGGTGCTTTCTTAGTAGTTATCGATATATGTTTGTTCTTTAGTATTGATGCCATTTGTCCATTGAGTTGATTTTCCTTATTGCACCTATTTTCGATCTTGTCTTCTGATCTGCCATTTGATGATATTATACTTCCTAGGTACATGAAACTCTTTACTTGTTTCAAGGGGTGTTCGTTTAGGTGAATTGTTGTTGTTTGTTCTTCTTTAGTTATATTCATTACCTCTCTTTTGCTTGTGCTAATTTTCATGTTATGTTCCCTACACATTTCGTTTAGACTATTCATGTGGTCTTGTAATTCAGCTTCTGATTTTGCTATTAGTGCTTGGTCGTCCGCAAACAGGAGTTCTCTAATGGTTAGATTTGCAGATGGTTCTTCTTCTGTGTTCTCGTCATGCGGTATTCTTGCTGTCTCTGCTTGCCTGGTTTCTTTACATATTTTGTCTATATATGTTATGAACAATACCGATAAATGCATTTCTAATGCTATTTAAATTGTCTCAGTTGTTCCCTAGGAGTTCAGGAATTGCTGTGAGTTACCATGTTGTGTATATAATTTCCCATGGTTTCGATTTCGATTATACCATTATACCCTATCCCTTTCAATCTGAAAGAGAAGTTGTATTAGGGTTCATCCCTGGTTCAGATTAATAATCCCGTGACTGAGTCAGCCTCAAATAGCGGATGCCCACGGTTTTACCCTCACAGGATATTAATTTGAAGGTGATTATTGTCAATATGGGGTAATGGCTCAACAATC
>JACEFZ010016173.1:70000-82500 GCA_014155875.1 Cepaea nemoralis | reverse complement strand
TTCTAAACTTCACAATAATATACAGACATGTAGCATCAACAAAGAAATTAGGATACAGCAAAAATCAAACAGCAAAGAGACTAACCTAACAAACCAAATTCCTAAATGTAGCAAAAACTTCTAATCCAGTGAAAGCTACAAATCTACCAAACACTAATCCACTAGAACTAATTTACCAACAACTTCTAGTCCACCAAAAACTAATTTACCAAAAACTTCCAGTCTACTAAAAACTAATTTACCAAAAACTTCCAGTCTACTAAAAACCCAGGAAAATATAAAATCTAAAACTAGAATTCTGGCTTTTCCTGTAGATAAAGTAAAAACCAACAAAGATATTAGGCAAAGACAAGTCAAACATCTCAACATGATGGCCCAACAAGACAGCAACAACACCCAGTCTCTCTACGTAAGACAGACAACACTCTTGTACTTGTGACGAATAGACACAAGACGCAACATCCTGACACATTCATTAGATTCACTTACATCACGAGCAAACACAACATCTCAACACTGACCTGGCCAACATACATCAGACATTGTAGGCAAACACAACATCTAATTATTAACCATCAAAGACTCATTATTTAT
Source organism: Cepaea nemoralis (assembly GCA_014155875.1). Taxonomy (NCBI): domain Eukaryota; kingdom Metazoa; phylum Mollusca; class Gastropoda; order Stylommatophora; family Helicidae; genus Cepaea; species Cepaea nemoralis. The sequence continues at coordinate 81,906 of JACEFZ010016173.1, read as the reverse complement.
GTCGTACCTGATGGGTTTTACTTTCTAGTTAACTTTTGCTTTCCCACCAACACCGGTTTCACAAACTCCCAATACTATATTCCTTAATGTTCCCTCAATGAAGCCAGAATTGAAATCCACCAGTCTATCATCATATCATCTCAGTTGCACCCTGATGCACCATATGTCAGGAATCAACCCTAACTCACCATCATGACATTTAAATACCTAGACCCATAAGGGATGCCATATGACACAGGGCACACCTCTCCTGCAATGCCCATGTTATGATAAAGGATATCAACAACATGACACCACACACATTACCGCATGACATTACGCATTACTAGCCGACAAGCAAAACATGTTCAACCGTGGAAAGCAATGGACACATATACCCAGTGGAATTACCATATTTGTAGAATGTGGCAATGTAACATTTGCACATAAAAGAATCACAACATTCACAGAGAGTTGAGGATAAACATGTACTACACAGGAACTCAATTGAGGCACTCTTTGAGGCCCCTAAGATAGCTCATAAAATAAACACACAATATTACCAAGTGAAAGTACACAACAAAAATGTCCATGGCTGGATGCAGAACATCAGTACTAATATAATAACCAGTATAATATAACTGATATCATTATTACACACTAATGTCATCCAGTGTTGTCTAATGCCACCTCAATGTATTATTCTGTGTTACTAGGCAAAAGATGTACATTTGTGTCCTCTTTTCCCCATCATTCTTCCTATGATACACCGGTTATAAATTTTGCTATCTTACGCTTTATGCCACATGACAACTACATATTACTATCTCTGCGAAGGGTGGTACGCAGCACTAAATCACATTCCTCCCCTCAGTAAAGCCACACTTAACATTAAGTACTCTTCTCTGCTTTACATATGTTATAAATATTACCCATCATCATGGTTACTTTCCCCTACTCATTGTATATCCCACACTTTTGCTACCTTGGGATATCTACATAGGGAAACCACTAAATCAGTTACACTGTCTATAATAGTTTAGTTATAGGAAACACCTACACCGGTCATATTCCACTGAACCTCACCAAACCTGATTGCTAACATCTCTCTGTACTAGCCTGTTAAATGTTTTCCTAAAGCTTCAGGGACACCAAATCATTCATCTACATTATCTGTATCATATATCATGATCAAGCTGACCTCACTAAATCAGTTGTACCTGATAAAATAATGCCTAAAACAATTATAATATATATTGTTGCCATTAATATTATTCCTAATATTATTGCAAATTAATAACCAGCAAGCACTGATTGAGGCCAACACCATTAGTGTATTATTCCTTGAGACTAGACACATAGCAAGTGCATATAAATATATTTGCGAAAGGTGGTACGTAGCATTAAATCACATTCTCTCCCCCGTGCGACAACCACCATGCTTAACTTAAGGCAGAATCTCAGTCACTGATTCCACCAATAACTTGATACACCTACAAATATTACTGCCTCCTGTTGACAGAGGTGATGCCAGACTTCACTTACTGCTGAACAACAAATTCCTCTACTAAATTGAATACTTAACTATATTGTAATGTGCCTTGTCTTTCATTGACTGCAGTCCAAGTGTGTTTACTTTATTCACTCATAGCCACTCCACTAATATTCTGTATATTATTTCCTTCAATGATTCATACAACCAATATTTGCCCAGCTATTACCACAACAAGCTTCTTGAACTCAATAATTTACACCGCTGTAAAATAAACCATTAGTTCTGAATAATTATAAAGTATTACTAAGCCCCTGTGTGCCCAATTATCTCCTAACCTGTTAAACATTGTCTGCTCCTTTACCACTAGCCAATATTCCAAATTTACCTTTTAAGTTGCTTCGAGAACAAAGGCTAGATGTTATTTGCTGAGCTGGCCTCCCACGTGTCAATTCTCCAAGTGCTGTTCCTCAATCTCCCACTTTTCAGTCTCATAAAACTTAACACAAGTAGCTTCTAAATTGTTCCTTACTATATTTCTTGTAAATAACTCGTCGAAGTCCAGATTGATCTGCGCCATTTTCTCCAAGAACCGATAACTCTCATTTGCCATTACCTGGGCATGGTTCCGCACTCAGTTATCTGTAACCGGGCTTACAGATTTCTTTTGTTAATTTTAGTTACTGCTAGAGAAATTATTAACTTAAAGATTAAAGCTAGGAATCAGTATAAGATTAGCTATATTTTAAATCTGATTAGTTTGATAATCACTTCATTATTATTATACTTTCATAGCTTTACTGAAGTATACATTTAAATAACCAAAATACTATGTCACACATGGTTTATACAATTAAAATTAATACATATAAAAGAAATATAATATAAAACAAATTAATTATGGTTACATACCACTGCAAAACTTCAGGGTCTAACTACTAAACACACATTAGAAATAGGCATTGGCGCCTCGTCACTCAGTGTGGTGGACTACGGAAAAAGGGCCAGTTCTACCTGTGCGGGGCCTTATATACTGGGGTCCCAGAGTTCCAGACCAATCAGACACCCTCTTGCAGAATTCCACCATCATCGCGAGCCGAGTACATTATTCCCCATCTTTAACTGTTGTCGTCCCAGACAACTGAACATTACACCCATAGTGCCTTGGGTAGAGGAGGGATAATTTCTGACCCCTACTTTATAGTCCTCCACTATTGATGGAGCTCCAAAAAAAAATAATTTTCCTATCCTCACCAGACATCACCCATCAAGTAAAACACCCCAAAAATGTACCTCAGGTACCAACAAGAATAATGGTCACATGCAAATACAAGGTACATTTACATTAATACCAGTCATTATTCATGACTAAACTAATATCAGCAGTAAAAAAAATAATGCAATCAACAGGGAGACAGTCTCCCGCCACCTTAGTGTTCACAATATTATACGAACATTTACAAAAACAATGAAGAATTCCCTCTTTTAACTGTTGTCGTTTCGACAACCGGACCATACGTCCCTGGTACACTCATCAAGCAGGTAGTTATCTTCACACCTCTATGCTCTGATAATTCTATGCCAAGGAACACATCTCTCAGCAACAACAAATAAACCTGTCACTCTTGAGGACACTGCCCTCAACACCTGAACTGCTGGTTACATCCCTAAACAGTACCATTATAAAACAATTTACTCATTCTATCCAGATTTATAATGTGAAACAGTATACATGTACGTCACCAGTCATCACTAAGTCCAAAATAACATTAATAACATATAAGCATAAGCCATCCTTATACTAGTACAAGTTAATACTCAGTGACCAAATCAACATCAGTGAGGAGAAATAGCCCCTCTGCTACATGAGCAATCATAACAAAATGAATACAACCCTCATTTTTTACATAAAAATAATTAAACAATCATAAAAGTTACACAAACAATAAATCAGCAACCTTTATACAGTTTACCATTTGCCTCAACACTGAACATTTGAAACAAAATGTATTCAAAAATAACATCATCTATCTCTTCTAAGACGGATTCTCTCTGATCGCCTCACATTCAAGTCTCCTGGCTCAAACATGTACCAGTCACTTCTTGGCGGTCTATCCCGTGGTTCCTCAACCTCTGCCACGACAGGCAATTCGGGTAGTCTTATCGTCGCCTCCGGTACCTCAATTACCGCATCTTTCTCACACCGCTTTAACTCGTGTCCTGCTGCTCTAATGTCAGGTCCATTCTCTCCCACTCTTCTAATAACATATGGGCCTCCTGATGCTTTTGGGACCTGCACCACTGTATATTTATCTACAGACCACTGGTCTTTAATCTTGCACCTCTCTGTATAGTGGACTCTCTTCCTAACTACTTCTCCTATGGTTAGCAATTTAGAGGATGATGTCTTGTCACATCTCTCTTTCCTTACAGCAGCTACCTTTCTTAACTGTTCGCCTGCCCTAACATGCGCATTACGCAGACGGGAAAGATGTCCAGTCACCCAGTTCTCAACATTTGGTTCCCCATCATTACAATCACTATCATCACTAGCATCTAGCATGAAATCTACTGGCAATCTGGGTTCTATTCCAAACACTAAGTAGTACGGGGAGTAACCTGTGGACGAGTGGGGCGTAGAGTTATAAATTAACAAAACCTCAGCTATATGTTCAGACCATTTCCTTTTCTGGCTTGCCTCTAGTGGCCTCAGAAGATCATGTAGGGTCCTATTAAACCTTTCGCACTGACCGTTCCCTTTTGGATTGTAACTCGTGGTACGGCTCTTTTGAATCCCGTACACTCTACAGAGTTCTGCAATCACAGCCGATTCAAAGTTCCTGCCTTGATCTGAATGGAGTCTATGGGGTACACCTAAATACAAAAACCATTTCTCAACCAGAACTTTTGCAACTGTCGAGGCTTTCTGATCCCTTGTGGGAACAGCAATTGTAAATTTGGTGAAAACATCTGTAATAACCAACACATTTTCATACCCCCGACTATCCTTCTCTAACATAGTAAAATCCATGGTCACCACCTCAAAAGGCCTAGATGCTAATAAATTACCTGAAGGACCCTGCAGTTTAATATGGGGTGGTTTAGCAATATTACACCTCTGGCATCTTTTACAAAACAGTTCAACATCTTTCGTGATGCCAACCCAATAACATCTACTTCTAAGGATTTGTATCATCCTATCTCTGCCCTGATGGCCGGTGCTGTGCACCGATTCTAACACTCTCTGCTTCAATGCACCAGGTACCACTAATTGAGAAATCCACCCTCTACCCGGCCTATTTAATTTCCTGTACAACAACCCATTAATCACACTCAACCTCTTTCGCTGCTTCAACAAGCTTTTGGTTTCAGGGGGTAAATCCCTCATCTCTATCTTACTCAGTCTCACACTCTCACTCACACAAGTTAACACTTTATAACATGCACATCTTCTGCTTGTAGTTTTATCAACTCTTCAGCTGAATATGATGGTAATGATACCAGTGGCACATTACCTATAGGGTTATTCTGTCTATCTACTTCTACAATCTCTCCTATCCTAGCAGTTCTTAAGTTTGGACTAACTGGTGTAGCAGCTCTGTGACTGATTGGAATGTCACCTTCTTCATCTGATCTTCCTGGGGCTTCAAAAGGGTAGCGGGACAAATAATCAGCATTTCCATTAGCACGACCTGGTTTGTGCTTAATGGTGTAGTCAAACATCGACATCTGTGCTATCCATCTCTGCTCAATGGCACCCAATTTTGCCTTTTGCCACAAAGCTAAATTCCTACTATCTGTAAAAACTTCTACTTTAGTACCTAAAAGATAACTTCTAAACTTCTCAGTCATAGCCCACTTCAATGCAAGTAACTCAAGCTTAGAACTGCTTTTAGCGTTTCGTTCTGAGGGGCGAAGTGTGCGGCTAGCGTAAGCTAAGACTCTTTTCTTACCATCTTGAATTTGTGAGAGGACAGCACCTAAACCCTGGTATGAGGCATCTACCTCCAATATGAACTGTAATGAGAAGTCTGGGAAGCCTAAAAGGAGTGTTGATGTCAGAGCCTCTTTTAATCGATTAAACGCCTCGTCACACTCTGGAGTCCACAACCGCCCTATGGGTCCTTTCTTCTTCTTAGTATCACCGGTTTGCTGCTGGTTGAGTTGGCCCACCAGCTCATGTAGTGGTCTTGCAATATTAGCAAACTTTGAGACAAACCTTCTATAATAACCGGCTAACCCTAGAAATGACCTAAGCTCTGTCTGAGTTCTGGGCACAGGTGCTTCTTTTATGGCTGCAACTTTATCATCCATGGTGCCAATGCCTTCTTCTGAAATGGTGTGCCCAAAAAACTCAACCTTTTTCTGACAAAAGTTACACTTTTCAGGATTTAGTTTTAGCCCAATGGACTGCAGTGTCTCAAACACTTTCTCAAGCCTACTAAAATGCTCTGAAAAATCCCCAGAAAACACCAAAATGTCATCAAGGTATACCAACAAAATCTGGAAAAAGTAGTCATTCAGAGAGCATTGCATTAACCTCTGTAAGCTGCTCGCGGAGTTTGCAAGTCCCATTGGCATACGCGTATACTCATACAAACCAAACGGGGTGGTAAAAGCAGTCTTCTCTTGATCCTCTGGCTTCATGGCCACCTGATAATACCCACTGGCAAGATCTAGAGTTGAAAACAATTTGGCACCCCCTAGGGCATCTAGATACTCGTCTACTCTAGGGAGAGGGTATGCATCTTTTTTTGTCCTAACGTTTACAGCCCGATAATCGACACATAGCCTAAGTCTACCATCCATTTTTCTCACGAGGACCACCGGAGAAGCCCAAGGACTGGAACTTTCCTTAATTATCTGACTATCTAATAAACCTTGGAGATGATCTTGTACTTCTCTATAAAATGCTGGGGGAATTCTCCTATAAGGCTGCTTGATGGGGGTCTCATCTGTCAACTGGATGCTATGGGTTACTCTATCTGTATAGCCTATGTCAGTATCTCCCTTGGCAAAAAGACTATCATACCTAACTAATAACTCCTCTAACTTCTTCCTATCTCTATCACTACCCTCAAAACCGCTCAAATCTACAGGGCACCTAACATCATCTTTCTCTCCGGCATACGGCCGTGTTGAAACCTCCACTTCCTGAGCACTTACCATTTTGAAATGGTTGGTCAAATCTACAGTAGCATCTGAAATATCCCCAACTTGAGTACCCTTCGACAAGAATATGTCTTCATCCCCCAGATTGACCACTTGGACTTGACATACGCCCCGTCTCAAGGTAGTCAAAGTGTGGGAGAAAAGCAAACCCTTGTGCTCCAAGTCTCGAGTTGGGCTGAAAATTACATGCATATTTTCACGCACAAATCTTACACATTTTACACTAACTGCAGTGATGGAGCGGGCAGGTACGCAAACTCTATTGTCAACAAACACTTTAACTCCGTCCAGTCCGACTCTAGGAATCTCCTCCGCTGTGCTGCTCCAATTAAGAAACCTACACAGATTCGGCACTGACTGTAAAATGTTCGTGCCAATAATGCCAGGCACTCTTCCCTCCCCATTGTCCATGTCTTTGGTGACAAACACCCCGCAGTCCTTCACTTGTGTCCCACCCAACACAATGTCACACACAAAGTACCCCACATATGGAATCACTACGCCATTTGCGGCCGTCAACCTAACGAATTGTCCTTCCTTTAGGACTTAGTCCTGGAACATGTCCTTGAAACAGGCCTCAGTGATGGTGGAAACCTGATAACCTGTATCGATGACACACTGGACACTCTTGCCACCTATTAAAACAGTCTCTTCGGGCCTACCACTCACAATTTTAATGTCCGAGCCATGACGCTCCCCTTCTAATACCTGGCTCCCAGCCTTAGAGGGGTCCCGTTTAATGCTTGTCTGCACTCGCGTCTCAAGTGACCAACCCGATTGCATCGCCAGAAACGTGGCACTTGATGTTGTTGATCGCTGGTGGTGAGTCTGTTCAGCCTGGCACCAATCTCAGACATCTCCCTCTGAAGAAAGTCAATTTCACCCTGCCTGGAAGTAAACTCAGTTCTTGGTGGTACTCGAGCTGGCTCAGTATGTGCAGGCCTACATTCTACCGTTTGTGGGACTACCTCAGCCTGCACCGGCCCATACCGCCCCTGCTGAAACTCAACTTTCACCGCTGAAGGTACGCTTGACTGAATTTCCCCAGTGTTCTCGTTTCTGGCTCTCACCTCTACCTCTCTGATTTCAGCACCTAGTGGGGCCCGCACACCTTCCCATGTTTGTGCGCACTCCCTGACTTGAAGAAAAGTCACAGATGAATCTTGTGCGATCTTTTCTTTTAGGACAGTTTGAGTGAAACTGTCCCTTATGCCAGCCACAAACTGGTCTCGAAGGGCCTCCCCATCCAACACAGGGACACCTTGCGTTTCCTGGGCCTTCACTACCCTCTTGAACTCAGCATTGACCCTATGGGAGAAGTCATGGACTGTCTCCCCAGCTCGCTGGCGTATTGTGAATAACGTTGCCAGGAGCTCCCGTAGACTTTTCTTCTCACCGTATATCTTCAGCAAGGCCTGTAGCATGGCCTCGGGATCTTCCTCGGAAGCATGGAGTTCCAACTCCCTCCTGACAGGACTGGTTATGCTGTCGAAAATAACATCCACCTTATCGACAGTCTCTAACATGCCAGCCCTCCAAGCTGACCTCACCTCCCTGACGTACTCTTCTACCGATGGTCCACCTTTCTCCCCAAAACACCGAACAGGCTTTCTGGTTGGTACTACAACGTACCTCAAAGCCTCAGTGAGCTCGCGTGGTGGAGCTTCCACTGGGCGGGAATCTTCGGTTCCCATCGTAGAAGCTGTCGGCGACTCGTCTTGTTCAACTCTCACTGCCGCACGAGTACTTCTGGTCTCCATCTTAAGGACAAGATACTATGCTACGGGTGGTTCTGCAATGGAGCCTAACTAGCTAACCTGGGTTTTGCTATCTCTAGAAGACTATTACCAACTATACCAAAAATGAACCGACACAGAAACCAACTAAAGACCTCAACTAAAACACTCACTTGGTACCAAAACAATCCTACCAGAATAATTCTAAGGCTGTCACTATCCTGGTTCAGGCTCGCCACTTGAAAACATAGGTATAAACAGGAAGCAAGGACCACTTACTTCTGCTACGGTGATGTGAGGAGAAGAGCGCAACCCTGACTGCGTAGGGCCAAAGAAGAAAATGAATAAAGAGAAAGAACCTCTCACCGTCCTCGGTTAACAAGAATAGAAAAGAATTAAGGTTTAAGAAGGTCCAGGGTGGGCCGACAGGGGATTAGAACAATATTCTCCAATCCCAGACAAAGAATTACTCCGAGGGCTGTTCTAACACCAATGACTATAACACTAGAGTCTATCAACTAAACAACAAAGTAAGAGTAACACAAGCATCATTTGTTTATTAAACTTCTAAACTTCACAATAATATACAGACATGTAGCATCAACAAAGAAATTAGGATACAGCAAAAATCAAACAGCAAAGAGACTAACCTAACAAACCAAATTCCTAAATGTAGCAAAAACTTCTAATCCAGTGAAAGCTACAAATCTACCAAACACTAATCCACTAGAACTAATTTACCAACAACTTCTAGTCCACCAAAAACTAATTTACCAAAAACTTCCAGTCTACTAAAAACTAATTTACCAAAAACTTCCAGTCTACTAAAAACCCAGGAAAATATAAAATCTAAAACTAGAATTCTGGCTTTTCCTGTAGATAAAGTAAAAACCAACAAAGATATTAGGCAAAGACAAGTCAAACATCTCAACATGATGGCCCAACAAGACAGCAACAACACCCAGTCTCTCTACGTAAGACAGACAACACTCTTGTACTTGTGACGAATAGACACAAGACGCAACATCCTGACACATTCATTAGATTCACTTACATCACGAGCAAACACAACATCTCAACACTGACCTGGCCAACATACATCAGACATTGTAGGCAAACACAACATCTAATTATTAACCATCAAAGACTCATTATTTGCATCAACACATGGACAACCACTACAACACTGGTGTATGTAAACAATGTCTTTGTGGCACAAACATGGACATGGACTGTGTAAATTCACACCAACCACATGATGCTTCAACTGGACAACAATGATATGAATAGGTTATAGGATGTGCTCCACATAAAATATAAATGACAGGGAGCACCTATTAAACAGCCTCCAATGTTTTCTACACTCACCACATATCCTCAATCCTACACCATGACCATGTGTTCAGTCAAAAAGTGTGAAGAAGCAGTCATTAGGAAAAAAGAATGCCAGACAGTTATGGCTAAATGACATCAACAACATCCAAAATGAAGAGCAATGTAGAACTGAATGTAAAGAGGCTACAAAAATAGTTCGGTAGCAGAAGCGAGAATATATGAGTAATAAAATCAAATATATGGAAACCAATCACCAGAAAAACGAATCCAGAAAGCTTTTTAAAGAACTGAAGTCAATGAGACGAGGGCACCAATACAACACATATGGTTTATAAGACAAAAATGGGAATATGATAAATACCAATGAGGAAATATGTAACACATGGAAAGAATACTTTGTTGAATTACTAAATTGTGAAGCTCCAAGCAACACTTTCCCACGGGAATAGGTTCTAACGTGTGACCCACAGATTGAAGAACCTACTTTTGAAGAAATTCTATATGTAATAACACGACTTAAAAACAATAAGGCAACTGGGGCTGATGGAATTGCTGCTGAATTTATAAAAGCAGGTGGCCATGCATTACATCTAAAGTTATATGAACTAATAATAATAATAATCTGGAGGAAAGATGAACTACCCCATGACTGGAAAGAGTCATTATTGATACCTATCTTTAAGAAAGGAGACACGTTCCAATGTGAAAATTATAGAGGGATATCGCTACTGTCCTCAAGCTATAAGATACTATCCGCGGTATTACTAAATAGACTAAAACCATATTCAAAAGGCATATTAGGTGATAACCAGGCGTGCTTTAGACAAAACAGATCAACAATAGATTAGATATTTATCTTACGACAAATAGCCGAGAAAAATTGGGAATATAAAAGAGATCTCCATAACATTTTTGTGGATTTTAAAAAGGCTTATGATAGTGTCCGTAGGAATAGTCTATGGGATGCTATGCAGGAATTTGGAATACCAAGGAAGTTAATCAACATGACCAGACTATGCATGGACGATACTTATAATATAGTAACACATAAAGGCAGGAAATCAGACCTTTTCCAAATAACATCTGGCTTGAAACAGGGTGATGCACTATCGCCGCTCCTTTTCAATCTGGCCCTAGAGAAAGTTGTAAGGAAGGTAAAGAATAAATGTGCTATTGGAGGAACATCCAGACTGTTTGGTTATGCAGATGATATAGATATTATAGGGGAAAATGAACACAAGACATAAGAAATATTGACTCACTTAAAGGAAAAAGCTCCACAAATGGGGCTGGTTATCAACCAAGATATGACAGAATATATTGCAATTTCAAGAGAAGGAACAGCTAAAACCTCTGTCTGCATAAAAATAGATTATATGACCATTAAAAGAACGGAAACATACAAACACCTGGGTACAATCTTCAACTGCTCCAACCTAATAAGGGAAGAAATACAAGCTAAAATCAACTCTGGAAATAAGATATACTACGCATTACAACATCTGCTAAATTCAAATGCGCTATCTCGTAACACAAAGATCACAATGTACACAACACTGATCAGACCGGTTGTGCTGTATGGCTTTGAAATCTGGAGTACAACTAAAGGAGAGGAAGCCTTATTACAAATCTTTGAGAACAAAGTCTTAAGACGCATCTTTGGGCCCATTAGGGATACACAAAGTGGACAGTGGAAAAGAAGAAGCAACAAAGACATGTATGATCTGTTTAAGTCCCCGCTAATCACTGGTATCATGAAGGCTAATAGACTGCAATGGCCGGGGCGTATAGAAAGAATGGAAGATAATAGGGAAACAAAACTCGCTTACCCTAAGGACATAAATGACCATAGACCCCGAGGTAGACCAAGAAGACGGTGGAGAGATAATATACATACGGACCTACGAGCACTTGGAATCAGCAACTGGCAAGAGAAGGTCAACCAGAGAGACGAATGGAGACGGCTTGTATCTGCAGCAAAGAACCTCAATAGCTCTGAATGCTGTAGAAGAAGAGGACCCTGAGGTTATGTGGATTGGCCTGAGGCTTTATAGTCTGTACAATCACCAATAGCCTGACACTATAGAACGAGGACATTGATGGAATGGTAGTCAATTAGCTATCGCCCTTACCGGAAACACGAATCATCCTTTATTCTTTATACCCCCCCCCTCTCTCTCTCTCTCTCTCTC
>JACEFZ010016173.1:57500-62500 GCA_014155875.1 Cepaea nemoralis | reverse complement strand
AGGATATCAACAACATGACACCACACACATTACCGCATGACATTACGCATTACTAGCCGACAAGCAAAACATGTTCAACCGTGGAAAGCAATGGACACATATACCCAGTGGAATTACCATATTTGTAGAATGTGGCAATGTAACATTTGCACATAAAAGAATCACAACATTCACAGAGAGTTGAGGATAAACATGTACTACACAGGAACTCAATTGAGGCACTCTTTGAGGCCCCTAAGATAGCTCATAAAATAAACACACAATATTACCAAGTGAAAGTACACAACAAAAATGTCCATGGCTGGATGCAGAACATCAGTACTAATATAATAACCAGTATAATATATCTGATATCATTATTACACACTAATGTCATCCAGTGTTGTCTAATGCCACCTCAATGTATTATTCTGTGTTACTAGGCAAAAGATGTACATTTGTGTCCTCTTTTCCCCATCATTCTTCCTATGATACACCGGTTATAAATTTTGCTATCTTACGCTTCATGTCACATGACAACTACATATTAATATCTCTGCGAAGGGTGGTACGCAGCACTAAATCACATTCCTCCCCTCAGTAAAGCCATACTTAACATGTAAGTACTCTTCTCTGCTCTACATATGTTATAAATATTACCCATCATCATGGTTACTTTCCCCTACTCATTGTATATCCCACACTTTTGCTACCTTGGGATATCCACATAGGGAAACCACAAAATCAGTTACACTGTCTATATTAGTTTAGTTATAGGAAACACCTACACCGATCATATTCCACTGAACCTCACCAAACCTGATTGCTAACATCTCTCTGTACTAGCCTGTTAAATGTTTTCCTAAAGCTTCAGGGACACCAAATCATTCATCTACATTATCTGTATCATATATCATGATCAAGCTGACCTCACTAAATCAGTTGTACCTGATAAAATAATGCCTAAAACAATTATAATATATATTGTTGCCATTAATATTATTCCTAATATTATTGCAAATTAATAACCAGCAAGCACTGATTGAGGCCAACACCATTAGTGTACTATTCCTTGTGACTAGACACATAGCAAGTGCATATACATATATTTGCGAAAGGTGGTACGTAGCATTAAATCACATTCTCTCCCCCGTGCGACAACCACCATGCTTAACTTAAGGCAGAATCTCAGTCACTGATTCCACCAATAACTTGATACACCTACAAATATTACTGCCTCCTGTTGACAGAGGTGATGCCAGACTACACTTACTGCTGAACAACAAATTCCTCTACTAAATTGAATACTTAACTATATTGTAATGTGCCTTGTCTTTCATTGACTGCAGTCCAAGTGTGTTTACTTTATTCACTCATAGCCACTCCACTAATATTCTGTATATTATTTCCTTCAATGATTCATACAACCAATATTTGCCCAGCTATTACCACAACAAGCTTCTTGAACTCAATAATTTACACCGCTGTAAAATAAACCATTAGTTCTGAATAATTATAAAGTATTACTAAGCCCCTGTGTGCCCAATTATCTCCTAACCTGTTAAACATTGTCTGCTCTATTACCACTAGCCAATTCTCCAAATTTACCTTTTAAGTTGCTTCGAGAACAAAGGCTAGATGTTATTTGCTGAGCTGGCCTCCCACGTGTCAATTCTCCAAGTGCTGTTCCTCAATCTCCCACTTTTCAGTCTCATAAAACTTAACACAAGTAGCTTCTAAATTGTTCCTTACTATATTTCTTGTAAATAACTCGTCGAAGTCCAGATCGATCTGCGCCATTTTCTCCAAGAACCGATAACTCTCATTTGCCATTACCTGGGCATGGTTCCGCACTCAGTTATCTGTAACCGGGCTTACAGATTTCTTTTGTTAATTTTAGTTACTGCTAGAGAAATTATTAACTTAAAGATTAAAGCTAGGAATCAGTATAAGATTAGCTATATTTTAAATCTAATTAGTTTGATAATCACTTCATTATTATTATACTTTCATAGCTTTACTGAAGTATACATTTAAATAACCAAAATACTATGTCACACATGGTTTATAAAATTAAAATTAATACATATAAAAGAAATATAATATAAAACAAATTAATTATGGTTACATACCACTGCAAAACTTCATGGTCTAACTACTAAACACACATTAGAAATAGGCATTGGCGCCTCGTCACTCAGTGTGGTGGACTACGGAAAAAGGGCCAGTTCTACCTGTGCGGGGCCTTATATACTGGGGTCCCAGAGTTCCAGACCAATCAGACGCCCTCTTGCAGAATTCCACCATCATCGCGAGCCGAGTATATATATATATATATATATATATATATATATATCCTCCTATATATGTGTGTGTGTGTGTGTGTGTGTGTGTGTGTGTGTGTGTGTGTGTGTGTGTGTGTGTGTGTACATATCAGGTAAAAAATCAGGTTGTGTGACGGTGTGTTCCATGCTCAGTCTTCGTGGACTTAGATGGATAGGTCATATTAGGAGAATGGATGATGGTAGAATGCAAAAGAACGTCTTTTTTGATGAATTACAGATGGGTAGGAGATCTCAGGTTCGGCTACTACAACGATGCAAGGTTGTGTGTAAGCAGGACATGATTGATACAGGCATTGATAATGCACACTGGGAGCAAGTCGCTGCTGAACTTATTGATTGGAGGGCAGACATGACCATGTATTCACGTGCATCCACTGTGGACAAACGTTTACAGCACGAATTAGCCGTATCAGCCACACTCGCCACAACCATGGATCGTAGTTATTAAGCCTTTTTCAAGCAAAATGTACCAAACTATCGTATGTCAAGACGGAAAGGTGCATATGATGATATATATATATATATATATTATATATATATATATATATATATATATATATATATATATATATATATATATATATATATATATATATATATATACTAGCTGACCCGGCCCGGCTTCGCCCAGACCCTGGTGGGGAGCATCTCATTTAATTCATATAAGTAGTCATATAAGTTCTCGTTCCCGTTACCGACTATCTGTCTGTCTGTCTGTCTGTCTATCTGTCTGTCTGTCTGTCTGACCAGGCCCGTCTTCGCCCAGACCCTGATGGGGAGAATCTTATTTAATTCATATAAGTAGTCTGTAAGGTGTGGAATGCGCCTGGCCCTGCAGCCAGCAGGGTTAGGATCGGCTAGCCTCTCCCAGGAGGGGTGAAGAGCGAAAATTAGTAGCCTGCCGACTACACAAGTCAACCCCCACCTCCAAGTGGTGCAGACCGGGCAACCATGACCGCGAGGTCATGGGCTAACGGGGCTATGGCTCGCCATAGGGGATGGACTCCCTGTGGTCAGATTAGTGTCCTAAACCTGCGACTGGCCTAGCAAGCCGGCAGGGGATCTTCATACTGCTCGTAGAGAAACCAAGAAGTATAAACGGAGATGAGAGTAGTCATATAAGTTCCCGTTCCCGTCTGTCTGTCTGTCTGTCTGTCTGTCTGTCTGTCTGTCTGTCTGTCTGTCTGTCTGTCTGTCTGTCTGTCTGTCTGTCTGTCTGTCTATCTATCTATCTGTCTGTCTGTCTGACCCGGCCCAGCCCATGGTGGAGAGCATCTCATTTAAATTATATAAGTAGTCATATAAGATCCCGTTCCCGACTATCTGTCTTACTGTCTGTCTGTCTTGGGTAAATGGAGGAGGGAGGAGGAAGAGGGAGGTGGAGGAGGGAAGAGGAGGGAGGAGGAGGGAGGAGACAGGAGGAGTAGGGAGGAATAGGAGGGAGGAGGAGGGATTATGAGGAGCAGGGAGGAGTAGTGTGGAGGAGGAGGCGAGGAGGAGGGAGGAGGAAGAGGGAGGAGGAGGGAGGAGGAGGGAGGAGGAGAACGCAGGAGGAGAAGGGAGCAGGAGGAGGAGAGGGAGGAGGAAGGAGGAGGAGGAGAGAGTAGGAGGAGGGAGGAGGCGGAGGGAGAAGGAAGAGGGAGGAGGAAGAGGGAGAAGGAGGAGGGAGAAGGAGGGGGAGGAGGGGAGGAGGAGGAGGGAGGAGGAGGAATGTGAAGGGAGGAGGAGGGAGGAGGGAGGAGGTAGAGGGAGGAGGAGGAGGAGGGAGGCGGAGAGAGGAGGACAAGGGAGGAAGAGGGGGGAGGAGGAATGTGAAGGGAGGAGGAGGGAGGAGGTAGAGGGAGGAGGAGGGAGGAGGAGGAGGTAGAGGGAGGAGGAGGAGGGAGGAGGCGGAGAGGGAGGAGGGAGAGGAGGGAGGAGGAGGAGGGAGGAAGAAGGAGGAGGAGGGAGGAGGAGTGATGAGGAGGAGGGAGGAGGAGAGAGGAGGAAGAGGGAGGAGGAGGAATGTGAAGGGAGGAGGAGGGAGGAGGTAGAGGGAGGAGGAGGGAGGAGAGGAGTGAGGAGGAGGAGAGGGAGGAGGAGGAAGGAGGAGGGGAGGAGGGAGGAAGAAGGAGGAGGAGGGAGAAGCAGGGATGGGGAGGAGGAGGGAGGAGGAGGGAGAGGGAGGAGGAGGAATGTGAAGGGAGGAGGAGGGAGGAGGTAGAGGGAGGAGGAGGAGGAGTGAGGAGGAGGAGAGGGAGGAGGAGGAAGGAGGAGGGGGAGGAGGGAGGAAGAAGGAGGAGGAGGGAGAAGGAGGGATGAGGAGGAGGAGGGAGGAGGAGGAAGAGGGAGGAGGAGGAATGTGAAGGGAGAAGGAGGGATAGGGAGGAGGGGAAGAGGAAGAGGGTAGGAGGAAGAGTGGAGAGGAGGAGGGAGGATGTAGAGGGAGGAGGAGGGAGGAAAAGGGAGGAGGGAGGAGGAGAGAGGAGGAGGAGGGAGGAGGAGGAGGGAGGAGGAGGAGGAAGAGGGAGGAGGAGGGAGGAGAAGGAAGGAGGAGGAAGAAGGAGGAGGAAGAGGGAGGAGGAGGATGGAGGAGGGAGAGGGAGGAAGAGGGAGGAGGAGGAAGGAGGAAGAGGGAGGAGGAGGATGGAGGAGGGAGAGGGAGGAGGGGAAGAGGAAGAGGGTAGGAGGAGGAGG
>JACEFZ010016173.1:2500-52500 GCA_014155875.1 Cepaea nemoralis | reverse complement strand
TGGCAAACATACGCAAGTACAATTCATGTTTCCAAATGACATCGTTTGGTGCAACAAATATCGTGCGCGAGAATTACATGCCGACATTCAAGGTTCAGGGGCAAATTTATCATCGCGCAGGATCACTACTACCACTGCCGAACTCAGATCCCAAATATCTTCAAATTTATTTCATGGGAAACACTGGTGAACAAATTGATCAACGATGTCGATTCAATACAGGCACTAAAAGAGAAATTGTCGCTGCATTACAAAATTTATTCGATCAGCACAACGAATTAATTAGATTGTTCAGAACTGCCCTTGAACAAATGCCATCTAATGACTACAGAGTTGTAATTAGAGCAGACAAAAGACCTGTCGGCGAGCACGAGAGACGGTACAATGCACCAACAATTGATGAGGTGGCGATCGTAATAGTTGGCGAAGAATCTAACTCACGTGATATAGTTCTTCATCGCAGAAATGGTGATGTTCAGCGAGTCTCAGAAACTCATCGTTCATACGACGCATTGCAATATCCGATTATATTTTGGCAAGGAGAAGATGGATATTATATAAATATCAAATTAAGAAATCCACAAACAGATGAGGAAACGAATAAGAAAGTCAGTGCCATGAATTATTATTCATATCGATTGATGATTCGTGAAAACGCTGAAAATCATATCTTGAAATGTCGACAATTGTTCCTTCAATACATTGTCGACATGTATGCGAAAATCGAAAGCGAACGACTCCTCTACATTCGCTTAAATCAAACAAAGTTGCGTTCAGAAGAGTACATTCATTTACGTGATGCAATTGTTAATGATAAAAATGTTAATCCAAATGAATTGGGGAAAAAGATCATACTCCCGGCCACATTTACAGGGAGTCCACGGCACATGCATGAATACGCACAAGATGCAATGACATATGTTCGCGCATATGGCCGCCCAGATTTGTTTATTACCTTCACATGCAATCCTACATGGGATGAAATAACAGAACTGTTGTTAACTGGACAATCATCATCAGATCGCCCTGATATTTCCGCACGTGTGTTCAAACAAAAATTGAAATCTTTAATGGATTTAATTGTCAAGCATCACGTTTTTGGAGAGACACGCTGTTGGATGTATTCCATCGAATGGCAAAAAAGAGGATTGCCACATGCACACATTTTGATTTGGTTGATGGAAAAAATCACACCAGATCAAATTGATCAAGTCATCTCAGCAGAAATACCAGATGTCGACATTGATCCAGAGTTACTTGAAGTCGTCACCAAAAACATGATTCATGGTCCATGTGGCTTCCTCAATAACAATTCACCTTGCATGTCTGATGGAAAATGCACAAAACGGTACCCAAGACATTTACATGCAGAGACAATCACTGGCAATGACGGATATCCACTATATCGTCGACGCTCAACTGAAGATGGCGGCAAATCTATCACTTTAAAAGTACGAAACAATGATCTTCAAGTCGATAATCGTTGGGTTGTACCGTATTCACCGTTACTCTCGAAAACGTACAAAGCACACATCAATGTCGAGTATTGCAATTCGGTTAAATCGATCAAGTACATTTGCAAATATGTCAACAAAGGAAGCGATATGGCAGTTTTTGGAGTGGGAAATGCAACTGCGTCTATCGATGAAATAGACCAATATCAAGTGGGACGCTACATTAATAGTAATGAAGCAGTATGGCGTATTTTATCATTTCCAATCCATGAACGTCATCCAACAGTTGTTCATTTGGCAGTGCACCTTGAAAATGGACAGCGCGTGTACTTCACAACAGAAAATGCAAGTGAACGAGCATTGTCACCACCACCAACAACGTTAACTGCATTTTTTTCATTGTGTGGGAATGATATGTTTGCAAAGACACTACTTTACTCTGAAGTGCCAACATACTACACATGGAATGCATCAGCGAAAAAGTTTCAACGTCGCAAACAAGGTAAAGCAGTTGAAGGACATACCAATTTATATTCGACCGACGCGTTAGGCCGTCTGTACACTGTTCACCCAAACAATGCAGAATGCTTTTACTTGCGATTACTGTTAATCAACGTACGTGGACCGACATCCTTTCAAGAATTAAGAACAGTAAACGGTCAAGTATGTGCCACTTATCGTGAAACTTGCCAAGAATTACATCTTCTTGAAAACGATGCACACTGGGACACTTCACTCGCTGATGCATCAAATACTGCTCAACCACAGCAAATACGCACATTATTTGCCATCATATTGACAACTTGCTTCCCATCCAATCCAAAAGATCTTTGGGAAAAATACAAAGACTGTATGAGTGAAGACATCCTACATCGTTTGCGTGCAATGAATCAAAATCCGGACATTCAATTCACACAAAATGTGTATAATGAAGCATTGGTTTCGACGGAGGACATATGTTTGGCAATCGCTAACAAACCACTGGTACAATTGGGAATGACTGCGCCAGATCGATCTGCAAACGATCTTTTCGATCGTGATTTGCAACGAGAATCACTCTTTGATGTCGACGAATTGTGTGCATTTGTTCAAACGAATCTTCTGAAATTGGTTCCAGAACAACGTATAGTGTATGACATAATTATGCATGCAATTAAAAGCCAAACCGGCGGATTGTATTTCCTAGATGCGCCCGGGGGCACAGGGAAAACTTTTCTCATTTCACTTATATTGGCAACCATACGATCACGACAAAATATTGCGCTGGCTATCGCATCATCTGGAATTGCGGCAACTCTTTTGGATGGTGGCCGAACAGCACATTCAGCACTAAAATTGCCCTTGAATATTCACATCACTGAGACACCAACATGCAATATCCGAAAAAATTCTGGAATGGGTAAAGTACTCCAATCATGTCAACTCATTGTATGGGACGAATGTACTATGGCACACAAAAAAGCATTGGAGGCGCTTCATCGTACACTACAAGATTTCAGAGGAAATGAACAGCTCTTCGGTGGCGCACTTATTTTATTGTCTGGTGATTTTCGACAAACTCTACCAGTTATACCACGTTCAACACCCGCTGATGAACTTAATGCATGTCTGAAATCATCAGTTTTGTGGCGACACGTTCAGAAATTGACTTTGAAGACCAACATGCGTGTACAACTACAACATGATGCATCCGCAGAAGTTTTCGCAAAACAATTGTTGGATATTGGGAATGGAAAAATGCCAATCGATGAATCCACACATAGTATCACGTTGCCAACAAACTTCTGTAACATCACAGCAACTATAGACGAATTAATTGACACAGTTTTCCCAAATATGGCACGGAATCACAAAAATCATCAATGGCTCAGTGCACGTGCTATATTAGCAGCTAAAAACAACGATGTCAATGCCATCAATTGCGCCATTCAAAACGAAATACCAGGCGAAGCGACAACGTATAAGTCCATCGATTCTATGATGAATCAAGACGAAGTTGTCAATTATCCAACTGAATTCTTGAATTCCCTTGATTTGCCAGGCATACCGCCGCACGTTTTAACATTGAAAAGTGGCGTGCCTATCATTCTTCTCCGAAACATCAATCCACTTCGACTTTGCAACGGTACCAGGCTTGCAGTCAAAAGATGATGAACAATATCATCGAAGCTACAATTTTGAATGGGAAATTTAAAGGAGAAGATGTACTGTTGCCTCGCATCCCAATGATTCCAACAGACATGCCATTCGAATTCAAACGCCTGCAGTTTCCGGTGCGAGTTGCATTTGCCATGACGATCAACAAAGCACAGGGACAATCGCTACAAGTGTGTGGACTAAATTTGGAAAATCCGTGCTTCACACACGGACAGCTATATGTGGCCTGTTCACGCGTTGGAAAATCTTCGGATTTATTCGTCTACGCACCAGACAGAAAAACAAAAAATATTGTTTATCAAAAAGCACTACGTTAGACATCATATTTGGTGTTCGGCCATAACTTGAAATTTATACAAGATTTAAAAAAAATAATCCTAGCATTAAGCAAACTTTTCTCCTCTAGATAGACAGACAGACAGGCAGGCATGCAGGCAGGCAGGCAGGCAGGCAAGCAGGAGAGGAGGCAAAGAAGAGAAGAAGGATGGGAATATGAGAAGAAGTAGAATTTGGGGATGAAAAAGAGGGGAAGAAGAAAAAGAGGTTGAGAAGAAGAAGGCGAAAAGGATGAGAAAGATAAAAAAAAAAGGAGGATGAGGAGAATAGAATGAGAAATAGTAGAAAAGTACAAATGTCTTCATGCTTTTTAAATGCATTATGTTCTGGTGTTTCTTTAACACATTTGATCCTGGGGGAAATTTTTGGCTTTATGTCATAGTCGTAATCTAACACCTTTAGTTTTGGGGTATATTTGACAAAGCTGCCCTCGTGTAACTTTAACCCATTCTGCCTTGATTATTGCTTTAGACTCCTGCCTCTGAACCACTTGGATCCAACATTGATTATCCTCTAAACATGATTGTCAGAAGATGTTGATTTAAGTGCCGGGGTCCATGTGGTACTTCCAGCATGCCAGCACAATAATAACAACATCAAGTGCAGTTGTGTTTAGAAAATAGGTGCATAACATCGTATATTCACAGCAAATGCCCGGTATCAGTTGCAAGTTTATTTGTTGCTTTCACTTTCTGTATTTCAAACTGCTTTAATAATAACTCTTTCTGTTCCAGGAGTTTATTACTTTAAAATAACACATTTGTATGATATTCTTCATGTCAAGTTTCTCAAATACAAAGTTAGTTTATCTATTTGCAAATTATTTAAAGTAGCCTCAGCAAGTGTTACATAAAAACTGCACGTCATTACGAGTGCAAATGACTCAAGAGTCTCATTGTTGATGTTAACCTAATGAAGAAATAAATCACTATTACTGCCTCTAAAATTGTCTTATTTAAAACGAAATCAGCCACAGGCAAGTGAGGACTACATTATTGTATTACTTTAGGCTGACCGTACATACTTCACGAAATCATGCTCATTATGTGAACGATCCTGCAAGATTCTCGACTCTACAGCAGACAATATAACTATAGTGAATATTTCTTGAATTCAATAATTCAGTTTTCCATTTCATGTTTTCAACTTGGCATTGCTTGTCAGGTTCTGGGCGAAGCCGGGCCGGATCAGACAGATAGACAGACAGATAGACAGACAGACAGACAGATAGATAGTCGGGAACGGGAACGTGAGCTTATATGACTACTTATATGAATTAAATGAGATGCTCCACACCAGGAGCTGGGCGATGCCGGGCCGGGTCAGACAGACAGACAGACAGACAGACAAGACAGACAGTCGGTAACGGAAACGGGAACTTATATGACTACTTATATGAATTAAATGAGATGCTCCCCACCAGGGACTGGGCGAAACCGGGCAGGGTCAGGCAGACAGATAGACAAACAGATAGACAGACAGAGAGACAGTCGGGAACGGGAACTTATATGACTACTTATATGAATTAAATGAGATGCTCCACACCAGGAGCTGGGCAATGCCGGGCCGGGTCAGACAGACAGACAGACAGACAGACAGACAGACAGACAGACAGACAGACAGACAGACAGTCGGTAACGGGAACGGGAACTTATATGACTACTTATATGAATTAAATGAGATGCTCCCCACCAAGGACTGGGCGAAGCCGGGCCGGGTCAGCTAGTTGTTTTATAAATATAGATATATATCTATATATATATATATATATATATATATATATATATATATATATATATTTACACACACACACACACACACACACACACACACAGAACATATACCACTCATTTACTATTATAGTTATTTCAAAGTTATTTCAACACATTATGTCACACCTGTTCACATGTTACAATCTACCATTTGATTTTATTATTTGTTTAATGTACCAACTTTTAAAGTAAACTTCATTGTTGGGTTTTCCTTTTTCTCTCATCAAAGAGAACAATGTTAAGAAATTTAATTTAAAATGTCAGTATAAATTAGTGTAAATGAGATGAGAAAGATTTGTAAAGAGTGAAAGCTTGAATAAATATGAATGACTGGCAATAGGTAAACTTGACAAACAATCACAGCCATACCCAAAGCGCTGCAACAAAAAATAAAATATAACCACGCACACAAACAAGCAGATATAAACAATAAGCTTCCTAAACACAATACGTATCATCATCATCATTACCATTCAGTACCTTGCCGGCTGGCATGGACGATCATGCCTCTCCATAAATCGCGGTCTCCGACGTCATGGATCAATTCGTGTGTTGTCTCCTTTCCGTTACATGACACAAGTCTGTCAAGAATCTGTTCACACTGTCTTCCTTTATTTCTCTTTCCGCAAATCTTTCCGGTTACCACATGTTTCAGTTTTTAGACTGCTTCTTTCTGATGTTTCTCATAGGTTGCCTTTGCGATTCATCTTCCCTCAATACGTCCTGATTGCTCATGTTGGTTGTCCGATTAATTGTCAGCATTCTTCTGTAAAACCACATCTCCAAGGCCTGCATGGATATTTTCGCCTGTTTGCTAATTGTCCAAGCTATGTTAACATTGGTTCTGCGTAACAAGCAAGAACTATTTTTCTAACTTTCATGGACAGTAACTTAATGCACAAAACATTGACGGAATGCAGTGTTTGCTTGTCCTATTTAGCTATATATATATTTTTTTTTACATTGGCACCTTGCCGTCTTGACAGACGATAGTTTGTGCTTTAAAAAGGCATAATAACTTTTACCTATGGCGGTAGCGAATGTGACTGATAAGGACAATTTGCGCTGTAAATGTCCGTTCACAGTGGGTGCATGTGAACACGTGGTCATTTCTACCATCATGCACCATCTTACGTCTCACACGCTCGGTGTGTGACTTATCTGCAATAATTTTCTCCTTTGTCTTTATTCCATTTCTGATGTTTGCTCTCCATGCAACACGTTCAGCGGCGACTTGCTACCAATGTGCATTAGCAATGCCTGTATCAATCATGTCCCGCTTACACACATCTTTGCAACATAGTAGAGGCCGACCCTGAGATCTCTTACCCATTTGTATATCACCAAAAAAGATGTCCTTTGGTATTCTACCATCATCCATCCTCCTAAGATGTCCTATCCATATAAATCTACGAAGACTGAGCATGGAATAAACCGTCACACAACCTGATCTTTCCAATACTTCAGTATTTGTGATTTTGTCTTGCCACTTAATACCAAGAATTCTTCGCAGATACTGTCGCATATTGCGCACTCCGTCCGTTCACACCTACACAGCACTACCTCAAAAACACAGTTCTCAACAAAAGCGTTCACACCAGAAAGCATTGGAATGTCAAGAATGTGGCGTCAGCTCTAATAATAGCCATGTCACCCAGTGATAGACAGGTCAGATGTTCGGATCCTGCCTTATTCATTGGATAACCTAGAAGAATCGCGTCGCCGCGAAGGCTCTTGGGACAATAGACGCCATATTCTGGCACATACAAGCGAGCCGTCATGGGAGCTGGTTGTGTTTCCTGGGGAGATTTCGAATGTATGTCCCCCGCCTGATTCATGGGAAGACTTTTGTCTAACATCATGGTTGCTGAGTCTTAATTACTTATGAGTCAGGTAAAGCTTTGTATGAGAGTGTGTGTGTGTGTGTGTGTGTGTGTAAGTTTCGGCACTAATAAATATATATTCTTCTATCAGAAGACAGCCGCCAACTGTTCACCCGGTTCCAGAAATGGCTGCTTACCGCCATCACTGGTGTAGATATCTGTCTCCATCTATCTTTCGTTTCCAGAAGAGTTGCTGTACAAACACTATGTCTTAAGCTGTGAAAAGAGGCCCACTTAAGCCCAGACTGCTATTCCTAAGTCTTAATCCTACTAGCTTTCTGACTGCGTTCAGAGCAGGTTTAGTACAGGACAATCTATGATCTGTGTGCTGCTGTTGCCTTGATTTCAATCCACAGCGAAACTTCAACACACGCGAATGTGAGAGGGAGGAATGAAAGTGCTCTACCTCGTATCTTATATGTCCGTGGTGTGAGGACATATTGTGTGTGTAACTGTTTAGCATCAATGACGGGTCCAGCATTTATACTGCTGTGTTTCATTCGAACACAATGTGACATGATCGACCAAGTATCTAGCACTCTGACCGAACCACAGTCAAGCTAACAGCCCAACTCCAGCACTCAAGTGAACGAATAAAAGAAGATTGGTGTTAGAATGAGAGAATGAGTGCATTGTGTCGTCTCATCTGTCTTTCACTCTGTATCTATGTGTTATTGAATGAGAGGCAGTGTAAATCCTCATAAGGAATGTTTCACATAGACCTCCACATTCATACCAATTATATGTTAATCATTATGTTAACTTAAGAGTGAAAATAATTATTGTATGTTTCTTTACATTATTACTTGGATGCAACATGTGGAATGTAGTTTTATCAAACCATCACCCTGTTCGACAGAGTAAGTAAAGGACATAATATGCTTTCATGCATAATTACTTCTGAACTGTCAAGGGGATTATCACCCCAGTGTCAGAAGAAGAAATAAAGGAAATGACAGAAGTGAGAAGGTATAAACAGGAAAATAACCAGGCAGACTAAAACAATTGAGGCAGCACTGATTGGTAACATGAGTTATTATGATTAAGATGAACAATCATCCTGTTCTGTTCCATTACTATTTAGGATCAGTTATGCTGGGTACATTTCATCATTAACTCTCCATCATTCCTCTCCTAGCCTTGTCATTCACTGTGTCTGTGTCCTCTGTGAGAACATCAGCCAACAGATAAATATGTACATGAGCAGAATAAGAGGGCTTGCCAAATACAATAGCTGATGTCTAATGCCAGTACACAGAAGAGACACTGTAGCTCTAACTTGTAGGTACTTCCTGAATCTGCTACCTTCTGTAACTCCTGCCTGTAGCCCTTTTCATTCTTGTCAACTGGAGAATTATCATCCATTGACTAGATATATATAGGTTCACCATGTTTATTTACCTCAGGTGAGGATGACGGTGTTCGCAGATTGTCATGATCCAGAGTTGCAGATCATTGTCCAATAGGTGTTCAATGGATCTGTAGACCAATAGCAGATCTTTACCAAAGAGGTGCTAAAAGGGATCTGTAGTCAGGACTAAGATTAATCTAATCAAGAGTCCCCAGATCATTACCGAAATGTGCCCAATGGGATCTGTGCTTCATGATCATTCTGATGATTAACAAGATCTGAAATTCAGGAATATTCCTAAGATCACTAGGAAAATGTTATACCTCACAAAGACCTGCAGATTATCAAAATTATGGCAGAAGTCTTACTGACAATCAAATAGTGAAGGACTTTGTTATAATCAGTTATACATTCAGATAACTTGAGAACCAACAAGAACTTACAGAGAGGAGAGTATTTATGAACCTCTACAGATCTTATTTTGTGTAGACTGTTTTGATTTAAAGGTTTCACTAATAAATTACTTGGGGTAGTGCAGAGACAATGGTAGGAAATCAGTGGTTTAATCCAGTGGCTAAATGAATGAACCACCATGAGATCTTCTAGGAGTTCTATTCTCCATTGTGTATCTAGAACATTATCCTATAGACTGATGTGTATCGTTCATATGTTCATAAATGCTTTAATGGCTTATTTCCACAGATTTTTGGTTAATAAACTAAATTAACCTTTCCTGCATTCTTCTGTCAAGTACATTGTAGTGTGACAAAACATTTTATTATTTATGTGTTTAGTTAATGAAACTACATCACATAATTGTATAATCTGGAACTACAGGTGGCTGGGTAAACACGAATAGACAGCAAAGTCCTGTTCTATTGTAATCTCCCATGTTCCAGGTTACTCAGAAAAGGGAACTTTAAATCTTATAAATTTCCTGTGACCATTTCATCTAAAAGGGAAAATGATCATAGGTGGGGGACTCGTGAGCTAAATAAGTTTCTCTTTTTGGGAAGCACGATATTTGGGGGGGGAGAAAAATCAACATTCCTGGGAAACCCCTAGATTTATAGAGCTATTATGGGACACTTGGCTTCCAAGGACCCATCCCCTCCAAACAAAATTATTCCCATCCTCATAGCGTTACTTCATTGTGGGGTAGGCCGAGGTGGGTACTGCTTCCAACTTCCCAAAATGCCACAGACACCGCATATGAAAGCTGTTTAAATGTTTCTCTTGGTGTGAGTAAGTTTTCCAGGTTTCACTGCCATAAACAAGAGTACTAAGAACACAGGCTTGATAGACAAGGACTATTGTTTTGGAAGTAAGCTTCCAGTTCTCCCAGACTCTTTTTCTTAACGTTATCATTGTTGTTGTTGCCTTACCAATCCGGATGTTAATTTCCTGATCTAGGGATAATTTGCTATATACCACTGATCCTAGATATGTAAAATGGTCTACCATCTCTAGTTCGGCGTCGTCAATAAAGATTTTTGCTAATTGTTAAACCAAATTCAGAACAAGCATTGGAGAATGCAGATAGTAGACATTGCAATTCTTCC
Organism: Cepaea nemoralis; assembly: GCA_014155875.1. Lineage (NCBI taxonomy): Eukaryota > Metazoa > Mollusca > Gastropoda > Stylommatophora > Helicidae > Cepaea > Cepaea nemoralis. The sequence goes on along the minus strand of JACEFZ010016173.1, from coordinate 41,985 downwards.
TCAGAGTGGGTCGTAACTGCAGCATCATCTGCAAAAAGCAACTCTCTGATCAGTACCCTCCTAATTTTGGTCTGAGCATTGTAGAGGCAGCCATCTGAGCGTGAATGAATGTATATACCACCATCCTGATCACGAAAGGCATATTTCAGTAGAAGTGAAAAGTATATTCCAAAGAGGGTGGTAGCTAGTACACAACCTTGCTTAACTCCACTCTTGATTGCAAACTCTTCAGAAGTTGCACCATCAAACTTTATTATACCCTTCATGCCTTTGTGGAACAATTCCACAATGGACAGAAGAATTGGTGGGCAGCCAATCTTCTTTAGTGCCTTGAACAGACCCTCACGACTGACTAAATCAAATGCCTTTGTGAGGTCGATGAAGATAATAAACAGTGGATGATTCTTTCACGGCATTTTTCTTGGATGTGTCGCAATGAGAATATCATATCAATGGTAGACCGGTTTTGTCGAAAGCCCCACTGTGATTCGTTGTAGACTTGATCTCCTAGGACTTGAAGTCTGGGCAGAACAATTCTGGCAAATACTATTCCAACAATACACAGAAGTGAGATACCCTTATAGTTGTTGCAGTCGCTCCGATCGCCCTTGTTCGTGTACAATGTTTTGATGCTTGAATCTTTGAAATCCTATGGGACTTGCACTTTTCGACAGCAAACCTCTATTATCTGGTAGATCTGTAGAGTGAGTGTGTCTTGCACACTCCTGATAACGTCTATTGGAATTCAATCCTTACATGGAGCCTTGCTAGATGCAAGTTTATTTATAGCACACTTAACGTCTGTTGTGGTGGGAAGTGTGTCCAGGTGATCAAGAGTTGACAGGGCCTCTATGGCGATGGTTGCAGCATCCGCTAGTTTGGTCTCACTTGAGTAAAGCTCCAAATAGTGCTCTACCAATCTATCCATCTGCTGTTTCTTAGTGGTGATTTCTCCAGTAAAGGTTTTCAGTGGTGCACTTCTTTTGATCATTGGACCACAGGCTTTCTTTATCCCTTTATACATGCTTCTGATGTTTTCCTTATCACTTGCATTTTGAATGAACTCACTTAATTTGATCCAATAGTCATTTGCACATTGCCTGGTAGCGTTTTGCTCATCCATCCTAGCTTAGTTAGTTAGTTGACAGATCACCCTCACTGCACATCGTGCCATTCAGTCAATAAGTGACCGGATACCCTCCTCAGCAAATCCCGCAGCGTGTAGCAGCTAACGACACCATTTCTACTAGAATATAAAATTGGATGTAGTAAACCATTATATTCCTGAAGTAAAATACAAGATATAGCATGTGAACTGGCATCCGTCTGGACGACAAAGTCGTTTGACATGTCAGGAATTCTGAGAATTGGCGGAGAACTAAACAACGATTTTATTTCCTGATGAATTTTTTCATGTTCCTCCGACCATTTGATTTTATTTGGCTGTTCTTTCTTAAGTAATTCTGACAATTTAGCAGTAATTTCAGCAACATTAAAAAGTATAAACTTCTGGTAATAATTAATAAGACAGAAAATTGTTCTAACTTCTTTCTTTGTTTTAGGCGCACTAATGTTAAGAATTTTAGTCACAATATGTGGATCAGTGTAAAACCTTTTGAAATTCTATGTCCTAAGAAATGAATTTCTTGAAATGCAATTTCAGTTTTGCTAGGTTTCACAGTTAGACCAAACATTCGAATGCGACAAAATATCTGTGTCAGACTTAATCTATGCTGTACATTAAAAGAATATCCACCTTTACTATATTTTGATATATAGTGCAGACAATAAGTCAACATTTTCTAAATAAACACTGTGGATCTAGGCAGAAATTGTACCATTTTGTTAGCCATGATAGATAACAGAATACTTATCATCAAAACCAACAAGAAGAAAGTATCGATAATGCCCGATAACGTACTTATCTTAAGAAACACATGTTCCGGCAAAGAAGAACATGTGCTGACCGATGTGATCATGTATGTTTTTGGCGGGTTATCTATCCCAGTAAGACAATACTTTACAGGTACATCTGCGGCCTGAACTGTACTCATATCGTCAATCTTTTCCACTAATGGATGCAATATGTGTGTATAGGAAGACATATGATCTTGATGTATCTCATTATCTTCCTGTATTTGTAAACAAGCAACATCATTTTCTACCGCATGTTTCCCTTCCCATTCTGCTATGTCCTCAGGAGAAACATCACGTAACTCTGGGATGTTTCCGATACAGACATCCACAAATGGGTCAGGCAGCACAGCTACTTTTATTTTCCCAGAAAAATATGGGCAGTTTATTTCAGCTCAAGCGATTAGACACCTTTCTCTTCTCCCCCCGAAAGTCCTACAAGTCACATGTTCCCCAGTGTAGTCGGATTCTTTAATTAATCTTTTATGTATCCCGACTATACTCGCACCGGAATCACGCACTAAACTACAGTTGTTTTTTTTTCATTCACCATGGCTTGCTGTAAAACTAATACTCCACTTGTAATTTGAACTGCATTCGTCTCCTGTACAGGGTCTTGATGACCACACGTCAAACTTCCGTCTCTATGAAAGACCTGACAAGTATTACAGGATGGGTCTATGGGAGAATACTCCACATCAGCTGTATTCGCCTGATTAATGTTATCTGAATCACTGTCGCTACTGGATGTTAACATGCCCATGTTTGCTTCTTTGTACAAACGTCTTAAAGGGCAACGATTAACAATATGTCCGTACGCCCTGCATTTAAAACATTGCATCTGCTTTTGATGGGTGTTAAATCTGTCTCTGTTTTTAAGAGCTAATTTCTTTATGTAGTTCTCAAAATCAGGATGCTTATCACACATTTGTAAGCTACCATGTGAACATTTACAAAATTTACATGTTGTCCACACGCCCTTTTTCTCCTGTCGAGAATAAGGCTGATCATTATGTCGTCTCTCGCGTCTTTGATACGAGTTATTACCAGAATGTTGTTGTGCCTTGTATCCCTGCATCCTGGATGTATAAGGAAACTTCTCACAAGCATTTGTCTCCACTAACGGGGACGAACTATGATTAAATATGTCTTTATGAGCATTGAAGAAAGATTCACCTTTATCTTCAAGCTGCTGAATATGTGAGCATTTGTGCTCAACCAGAAACGTGGCCATAGAGGATGGAACAGCAGAAATAGGTTTGTCCCTAATCATCAGGACACGTAGTTTATTGTAGTCATTATTAACATTAGTGGAACGTACCCATTTGTCAAAAGTCATCTGCGTTAAAGAAAAGAAGTCATGGAACGTTTGTCCTGATTTAGGAGCAAGATTCTTGAACGATAAACGTAGACCAAATTCATCCAAAGAAAAGTGAGAAAGTAGCCTGTTACGAATCTACGAATAATTACTACGTAACTCATCTGGAATTAATCTGTAAAGGTTCCCCACTCAGATGTCTGTGCAGTAAAACCGCCCATTCGGTTTCCAAAACCCTATAATGCTTCATAATCAACTCAAAATTAGTCAACCAAGCGGAGAATGAATCAGACTTCGAATATGTTTTCACAATTCCATTGTATTTCTTAAAAGCATCCGTGGAATGTGCCTCTATTTTATTTTTGGCGATCTGTTCATCTTTCTCCTTCCCATACTGTTTCATGTTAAAGTTGTTTTATAATTCTTCTTCCTTTAAAATCTTCTCCGTATTTAACTTTTCATGATTAAAAGCTAACTCCTTTTCCCTCAACTGAGTCTCCATTAAGACCTCCTTTTCTGCGGCCAACTGAGTTGCAAATTTCTCCCTTTCGGCCGCATTTTGCAATGCTATTCTCACATTTTCAGACGCTGTCTTTTCCCTCTATGCATCCAACCTGTCCTTTTCAAATAATCTGTGTCTCTCCTGCTCAGCAATTTGTTCCCTTTGTGCATCTAGTCTATCTTTCTCCAACTGTCTTACTGCGGCCCTCTCATCCCTCTCGTGCTCCTGGAAAACCGCAAATTGTTTCTCCGACCAAGCTATAAGATCTGGTCCTGTCAATCCTGAATCTTTACCAATCGTAACAAAGTCCTGTAACGACGTCATGTTGCTACGTTTTACTTATACTCAATAATGATCGACAGTAAGAAATGAAGAAAGAAGTATTGCACGAAAGTAATGTGACTTATAAAAATCAAAGTTGACAAAGACACGGTAAAAGAAAGTATCAAGAAACAGTTCGTTTCCACAGAATCAATTGCCTACTGACAATTGAGTGATGCACAATTTGCAAATACTTCTGCGGCAGATAAGACCTGTCACTCTGTAAAGAAAATATAGACAGAGTTAACGTCCGTTAAATAAACGAGTTTAGCACACGTTGTAACACACCTATGATGTCACTAAAGACATGAGTGAACAAAGGAAGAATAAAATGTGTGCAAAATCACAATATTCTGACTGTAACTAAAGACCACAAACGATTACGTAGCTTAAAACCGGCGATCCTCCACACAGCTATATTAAACTGTTTCGCCAGACATTCCTGCCTGTACCCGACACAGACTGTTGTCAAATAAATGTTCCTCAATACTGACAATCGCAGGAGACGATTCTTCAGACAAATGATTTTGATATACCGAGGTCGTTGTCCAATACCATTCTGCGTTGATCTGTCGTTTACCAATTACCTTCTGCGTTGATCTGTCGTTGACCAATATATGCTGCGTTGATCTGTCGTTGACCAATATATTCTGCGTTGATCTGTCGTTGACCAATATATTCTGCGTTGATCTGTCGTTGACAAGTCACCTTCTGCGTTGATCTAGTACCGACGAGGCGTCGGTAAGCACTGCCTCTTTTGCTTAATAAGATGAGCTGGTATAGCACTGAAAAATGGCCCGCAGTGGTTAAGGTGTCACCGTGGCGACGTGCCGCTGGTTCGGATGACTATAATAGCCAGCAACGGTGACACATTGAAGACTTGGATGATTCTGGATCTGTGAATCTTCAGAAAAATCAGCAACCGCCAATACCTTCTAATACCAACGTTGCTCCATTGGTAGAACAGCTTCTATCTCGATACGTTGTGGTGGCTTCTCGGATTAATCGATGAACAAACTGACAATCACGCACCCTGGATATAGGATCTAGCGAAGAGAACATAGAGCTCCATGGCTGGGACGACAATTGGAGTGATACGGTACAATGAGAACCTGACCTTCAAAAATGTAACGACGAAATCACGCCCTCTTATCAGTGTTTGAATTTTCTAATGATCGACACTGGTATAAATGACCTTTCCAGCGTCGAAAGACTGCTTCCCAATGGCCCTGAACTTGTCAAATAGACAGATTTACGATGACTTACACTTCGATGACAACAATTTAACAACAGGGGATACGCCACATGATCTCCAGCTTGCTAGATCGGCGTGATCCTTTGAGACATAAACTATTGTGTTGTCTGTATAACTGTAGAGTAGTAGTTGCTAGGCTGTAGTATCTGTGTTTGTAACGGTTGTACTGACCTCTGACAATTCCTCAAGGACAATTCAATCTTCTCTCCTCAACAAATGACGATTTGATAATGAATCAGCGTATATTTCTCCGTTCGATAAAGACCCCATCTCACGGCGCTGGGTTTTAATGGGACGGTTATTATTCCTTTCTCTATTGATGGTGGACACGGGCAGTGGAACTGCACTAACGACCGGTGCCCTGCCGACACACAAGATGTGCCCAACCCGTTTGCGCTCTGGCTCGTATGTGGGTATGATTCAGGAGATGACGCCGATGAACATCAGAGCAAGCCCAGCAGGTCCGCTCCAGACTACCTACACCTTACACAAGGGCAAGACGTACCAACAAAGAACGACAACAGTCCTGAGGCGATGGTGCAGTGTACAGCCCCGTATGTATTTGCCACTGGTGAATAACAGATGTCAGTAATGACCGCTTATGCAGCTACAACCTTCAGGTATTCACTTGTCATCTCACGCTCCTGCACTGTATTCACAAATCACTCACCTAAATAAGCCTGGCATGGAAGTTATAGTGCGGTGTCCCCCTTCTACTGGACTGATGGCATCTGAGCTGCCTACCTAACGGTCGTCAAATCACGTCGAGATCACGGTGCAGTGACCGCAGATAAGCGTAGAACGTCGCCGACCAGAGTGTGAGCCGTACACGTGTCTATCTGTGGCCCTGGTGTACATCCCTGCGTGTAATAGTGCTGTAGATGCGTGGAAATGTCAAGCGAGGTGTTAGATGACCATTCTCGATGGAAGCTGATGCTGGAATGCCCTAAGACTACCTTTGCGTCGTTATGCTACGCACTACTATGACGTGGTCCCTCGTTTATTACAAGTGCCACAGCGTGCTTCTTTCTATCGTTATTCTATTTCTATATACTGATGCGCTCACTCATCAGTTTAACTCTACCAGCCTGCCTTCTGGTCTATGACAACCACAATGTTACATAACAATAGAAGCACATTGCTTACTCAAGCTGATTAATTTAACATCTCACTATCATCATCAAGTTCCGTGCCGACTGGCGTAGGCGTTCATGACTCTCCACAGATCGCTAGATAAGTTGCATGTGTTTTTTTTTTTTCTATCAACGGTCGCTAGATAATTTACATGTTTGTTCAATAATTGGTAAATACAACATGAATGCTCTTACCATCACATTTCAGAAGAAATTCTCGTTTCAATAAATAAACAGTCACATAAACTTGACATCTTAAGTTGTATATAAATCCAGTTTCAAAACGAACATAATTACATACACAGCATCTCCATTGATAAAGGTAAAACTGATAAATTATTTAACAATCGGGAGAGCTGGTGAGAGCGCGTCTGTTCTTTGAACAGCCACTTCGCGGAGCTTGGCCTGGGGGTGCAGTGTTGTCCTATATATTTGTTGTGTACCCGGCCCGTTGTGCCTCACCTTGTCGTGGTGGGTCGGCTTGAGGGACCTTGTTCCTTGTTTAATCAAGGAGCAGGGACCGGACTAAGCAGGCACAAATAAATATAGTAGGGGACGTAGCAGCAGCAGGAGGAGGAGGAAGAGAAGCAGGGGTAGAAGCAGGGGGAGGCGGTGAAGCATGGGGTGGTAAAGCATGAGGAGGAGAAGCAGGAGGGCGAGAAGCAGCAGGAGGAGAAACAGCAGGAGGAGATGAAGGAGGTGGGGATAGATTGAATGAACGAACGAACGAAAATCTTCATTTTCAAAGGGTTTAGAGTTGGGCACGCAGGTCTCTCTGACATTCTGCCCTTCTTTTCTATTGCCTCTCAAACATTCTTTTATTCAATATTTCTGATGAAGCAAATCTTTGACAAAAAAAGAACAATAAGCATTAAAACGCATTGATTAAAAGCACTGCCCTTTTCTGGATTGAATACACTCGTTTTGTTATTGATTTGGAGCATCCATCAAAGATTGTGGTGCAATAATCGATATGTGCTTGGATGTGGGAAGTATAGAATATCTTTCTTGTGTTTTCGTCGAGGAAATTTTTAATTTTGGCAGGTTGGTATACTTTTTTTTATTTTTGGCTATTTGTTTAACTAGAGCATGAACGTGGGAATTAAAGGATATATTTTGATCTATGATAAGACCCAGTGCCTTGTGCTCAGTTACACTTTCTATAGGCATGCTACCAATGTGCAGCTGAAAAGTTCACTTCGAGTTTAGAGTGTGAAGTCTTTGCCTGGTTCTGTTAACATAGGTTGTGTTAGAAATGTTAATTTGCATGCGGTTTGCATGACTCCAGTTAACTACACTATTTCATTCGAGTTGCAAGGGTAATTCTAGCACATTACGATTGATATTGTTTGTATATACTGTGCAATCGCTTGCAAATAGATGGCAGGACGACGACAGATATAAGGGAAGATCATTTATATAAATGGCAAATAACTGAGGGTCACGTACAGACCCATGAGGTACTCCAGTATTAATGGTAATGGCTTTAGATAGAGATTTATTTTGTGATACTACTTGTTTTCTGTCTAATAAAAATGAGTTTTTTAATGTTACTATATTAAAGGTTACTTTCATTGTTTCTAGTGTTGTTTTTTTTAATTAGAACAGACAGACAGACAGACAGACAGACAGACAGACAGACAGACAGACAGACAGACAGACAGACAGACAGACAGACAGACAGACAGACAGACAGATAGATAGATAGATAGATAGATAGATAGATAGATAGATAGATAGATAGATAGATCTTAGATTCGGCCATTCCAATCACTCATCTTTCGTTCATCAGTGCATAATGCATTCACATAGACAAAAAACCTATGTCAAATGAATGTTGTGAACATAAACAATGCGCGTTACCATGTTAAGAGACAAATCCCCCACCCACCCATCCCCAATCCATCCTCGTGTCCCCCACACACATCCACCATCCAACCACACACATACCTACAGGCACATACATTTCCCCATCCATCCACCCATCCCTTAACCCACACATCCCACACAAACAGCCACATAGACCATCTCTCCACCTACACACACATCCCTCCACATACATCCCCCACCCACCCACCCACAAACCTGGCACACATGCATGCATCCAGCCATCCATTACCCACCCATACATTCCCCACCTGTACACATCTTCCTACCCACGCACACATCCTCCACCCATACCATAACCTACTAACATTCACCCACCCACATATCCTCCACCACCAACCCACGCACCCAACCACTCAACCAAACACACATCCTTCAACCACATATCCAACACCCACACTCACATATCCTACACCTACACACACACAAAACCCACACCTACCCACACATCCCCCACTTACACAATCTCCCCCACCCACACATATCGCAGCCAGATACACCCATCACCCAACCTCCCCCAAAATACACACACTCAACCTCCCAGACATTCTCCACCCATCCACCCACTTGCCAACCACCACCCCTCCCCCCCTCCATCTCCAATCCACAATCACACATCATTTAACTACACATCTCACTAGCCCTTACACTCCCACATTCCCACACCCAGACACACATCCCACCCACCAACACAATCCTCAATGAAAAACACACACCTCCCAAGCACACACACTCCACAAACCACATATACCCCACCCACACTCATCCGCCACTACACACACATCTTCCCACCCACACACACAACCCCAACCCATTCACTCATCTCTCACACACATCCACACACTCAAGTACTCATCCATCAACCGCTCACACCCACACATCACTCACCCAACCATCAACATATGCATCTCTCATCTACCCTCCCACCCACACACACCCAAACCACCCAGCCAAACACACATCCCCATCCTCACATACATCCTTCATACACCCGGATATCCCACACCTCCCCCAAACCTCAAACATCTCCCCTCCCATACAACAACCCTCCCCTAAACACATCCCCCCACACACATCCCCCAGAAGCATTCCCCATGCACATCCCCGCCCACACATATCTCACCCACACACACACATATCTCCCCACCCGCCCACACATCCCTCACTTACAAACATCCTAACCACCCACACATACATCCTCCACCCACTCACATTTACCCCATCAAAACCCACACACTCCCACCCACACAGACATATCCCATTCACAGACACACCTCACACCCATCCCCCACACCCACACACACCTATCCCCCAACTCACACAAATCTCCCAGACAACCATTCACCCACCCAAATGCACATTCCCTACCCACACCCCAACCCACCAACACCCACATACTACCAATCATCCTCCCAAATATCCCCAACCATACACACATCCCTCACACACACACATACATCCCCCACACACACACATACATCCCCCACTGACCACACATCCGTTCACCCACCCACACGTCACCCATCAACCCACACACAGCCCCTCCACACATACATTCCCCAAACCCCCACACACACATCCCTCACATACACACATCCACACCCACATCCTTACATCTAGATGCATACATGATGCCTCACATGATAACTGAAACTAATTAGAACAAACTCCCTCACTTTACACACAGTTGAGACACTGACGATTGCCGTGAGCATTCTCGCAGAAATTGTAAGTAATGGAGAAATAATTGTATGTATACATTATGTAGCGTAAAAATTAGTGATGCAATTCAACTCTCTCCCTTTTCTCTATCTCACACACACACACACACTCTCTCTCTCTCTCTCTCTCTCTCTCTCTCTCTCTCTCTCTCTCTCTCTCTCTCTCTCTCTCTCTCTCACTCACTAACTTTCTCACTCACATTACAGTAATGTTATATTATACATGATAACATCAAGTGGCATACAAAATGATAATATGAAAGATGATACTACACAAAGACTATGGAATGGCATGATACAGGACATGCGTGTGCTCAACTCCTTCTCTCTCTCTCTCTCTCTCTCTCTCTCTCTCTCTCTCTCTCTCTCTCTCTCTCTCTCCCTCTCTCTCTCTCTCTCTCTTACACATGCACACACACACACACTCTCACACTCATTAACTCTCTCTCTCTCTCTCTCTCTCTCTCTCTCTCATAATCCCTAACTCTCTCACTCACTCTACAGTGATGTACATGCGTTCATATTATAAATGATAACATCCATTGACATTCAAAATGATAATATGAACATGTGAATACATTCAAAATATGGAATAGCATGTTACATGACATGCGTGCGCTCACATCTCTCTCTCTTTCTTTCTTTTTGCTCATTCACTCTATATCACACTCTCTTTCACTTTCACTCATACACATACAGACACACACCCTCACACTATCAAATAAAAACTCCCTCGACAGACAGACAGACAGACAGACAGACAGACAGACAGACAGACAGACAGACAGACAGACAGACAGACGCGTAGATAGGTTTCTTTCAGATAAGCGCTAAGCGATCGGCGTCCTGTCCTTTCCTCTCTCGGACATCCGCTAGAAAATCTTTAAAAAAAAAACGGAACCAGGGCTGCTCGTGTTCGGCTCTCTTCCAGAAGCGAGCCCATGTTTTCGTCATATCTTTGCTGTTGTGTGTTCGTCTGCTGCACTCTCTGGCCCGTCCATCAATAGTGTAAGGATGATCTGTTCCGGAGTTGAACAGCCACTTCGTGGAGCTTGGCTTGGAGGTGCAGTGTTGTCCTATACGTTGGTGGCGTCCCCGGCCCGTTGTGCCTCACCTTGCCGTGGTGGGCCGGCTTGAGGGACCTTGTTCCTTGGTTTAATCAAGGAGCAGGGACCGGACTAAGCAGGCACAAATAAATATAGCAGGGTACGTAGCAGGAGGAGGAGGAGGTGAAACATGAGGAGGAAAAGCAGGAAGGTGAGAAGCAACAGGAGGAGACGCCAGAGGAGACGAAGGAGGAGGAGGAGAAGGAGGAGGAGGAGAAGCAGCAGTAAAAGTAGGAGGAGTGTCATAATCCCCCATTGATATGCCGCGACATCGTTACGCCCGCCAGGCGAACACCAGTTACCTATTCACAGGTTTCGCTGACGAGAGAGAGTGACCGTCAGTGGTCAAGTCAGTACAAGCGTGACGCATGCAATTCTCGCTGCGCTCGAATCCACAGGGCAAGCACTGTGAGCGGGAAACGGCAGACACGGCTAGGGGATCAGACGAGACTGACGTGTATGAAAGCGGCTCTTGTGTTTCTGTGCCTGAATGTCGATTGCTCGTAGCTCTTGTGAGAAGATAGAAAGACTGCATAGCTGTGGGTTTGAGTTTGTGAGTGCATTGATGTATTATGTATAGGTTGTGATATTCACCTTGTGATGGCCACATGCCGAATTAGATTGTGTTGCATGTGAAGTTTAAATAAAACCATCAAACTTAGTGTTACCGTGTGTCTCGTCAAATCATTCTGTACTTGTGTATGTCTCACATATGTTAGGTCCAGCGAGCCAGATTCATTAGATTGTAAGACCCTGACAGGAGAAACAACAGGAGGAGGAGAAGAAGCAGGAGGGGAAGAAACAGCAGGAGGAGGAAAAACAGGAGGAGGAGAAGTAGCAGGAGGAGGAGAAGTAGCAGGAGGAGATGCACGAGGTGGAGACAGACAGACAGACAGACAGACAGACAGACAGACAGACAGACAGACAGACAGACAGATTGATTTTGTTTTTCTGTAGTGACACCCAATGACCAGATATGTCGTTTTCCAATGAGTCGCCGTGGTATGGGTACTACTGGGCCATCGCTGAACGAATGAAAGAGTCAATGAAGGAATAAATGAATGAATCAATGAAGGAATGGATGAATCTATGAATGAATAAAATAAATTGATCAATGAATGGATGATTTGATGGAGAAATGAATGAATCACCGGACGAAGGAGAAAATCAATGATGGAAAGAAGAAACACAAAGGCAGTTTAAATGTAATGCTACTTTATTATTTTTTGGTGTCATTTTGTGTTTTGTTTTTATTCAATCAGAGGAGCAACCACATCAGGGTTGCATGGTGGTACCATAAGGAGAAAAAATAATCTATTTGAAACCTTTTAGAACATAAACTCATCACATTACTTTCTACACCTCACTCATATCACATCATCTGTGCAAGGTTTAAAACATAGAGTTTGCATTCGCTGTTTTATCTTCACCATTAATGTCGTCTCTCTTTGTTGTGTATGTTAATGAAGTGTAAGCTTGGATTAGATTTGGTGTCGTTGTTAAAGATTCGTTTATTGTTATTGAGTGCATGTTGAACATTGCAAGACATTTTTGGTTGTTTCTGTATTGCTTCTGTACATGTGATGACACTGACTGTAAGAAATTACAAGAAATAATATAGGTTGCTTGACATTCCAATGTTAGAGATAATATAGATTGTTTGCCATGGTCTGTTAGAGATAATATAGATTGTTTGCCATGGTCTGTTAGAGATAATATAGATTGTTTGCCATGGTCTGTTAGAGATAATATAGATTGTTTGCCATGGTCTGTTAGAGATAATATAGATTATTTGCCATAGTCTGTTAGAGATAATATAGATTGTTTGCCATGGTCTGTTAGAGATAATATAGATTGTTTGCCATGGTCTGTTAGAGATAATATAGATTATTTGCCATAGTCTGTTAGAGATAATATAGATTATTTGCCATGGTCTGTTAGTGATAATATAGATTATTTGCCATGGTCTGTTAGAGATAATATAGATTATTTGCCATGGTCTGTTAGAGATAATATAGATTATTTGCCATGGTCTGTTAGAGATAATATAGATTATTTGCCATGGTCTGTTAGAGATAATATAGATTATTTGCCATGGTCTGTTAGAGATAATATAGATTATTTGCCATAGTCTGTTAGAGATAATATAGATTATTTGCCATGGTCTGTTAGAGATAATATAGATTATTTGCCATAGTCTGTTAGCGATAATATAGATTATTTGCCATGGTCTGTTAGAGATAATATAGATTATTTGCCATAGTCTGTTAGAGATAATATAGATTATTTGCCATGGTCTGTTAGAGATAATATAGATTATTTGCCATAGTCTGTTAGAGATAATATAGATTATTTGCCATAGTCTGTTAGAGATAATATAGATTGTTTGCCATAGTCTGTTAGAGATAATATAGATTGTTTGACATAGTCTGTTAGAGATAATATAGATTGTTTGCCATAGTCTGTTAGAGATAATATAGATTGTTTGCCATAGTCTGTTAGAGATAATATAGATTATTTGCCATAGTCTGTTAGAGATAATATAGATTGTTTGCCATAGTCTGTTAGAGATAATATAGATTATTTGCCATAGTCTGTTAGAGATAATATAGATTGTTTGCCATAGTCTGTTAGAGATAATATAGATTATTTGCCATAGTCTGTTAGAGATAATATAGATTGTTTGCCATGGTCTGTTAGAGATAATATAGATTGTTTGCCATGGTCTGTTAGAGATAATATAGATTGTTTGACATAGTCTGTTAGAGATAATATAGATTGTTTGCCATAGTCTGTTAGAGATAATATAGATTATTTGCCATAGTCTGTTAGAGATAATATAGATTGTTTGCCATAGTCTGTTAGAGATAATATAGATTGTTTGCCATAGTCTGTTAGAGATAATATAGATTGTTTGCCATAGTCTGTTAGAGATAATATAGATTGTTTGCCATAGTCTGTTAGAGATAATATAGATTGTTTGCCATGGTCTGTTAGAGATAATATAGATTGTTTGCCATAGTCTGTTAGAGATAATATAGATTGTTTGCCATGGTCTGTTAGAGATAATATAGATTGTTTGCCATAGTCTGTTAGAGATAATATAGATTGTTTGCCATGGTCTGTTAGAGATAATATAGATTGTTTGCCATGGTCTGTTGGAGATAATATAGATTATTTGCCATAGTCCTGTTAGAGATAATATAGATTGTTTGCCATAGTCTGTTAGAGATATATAGATTGTTTGCCATGTCTGTTAGAGATAATATAGATTATTTGCCATAGTCTGTTAGAGATAATATAGATTGTTTGCCATGGTCTGTTAGAGATAATATAGATTGTTTGCCATAGTCTGTTAGAGATAATATAGATTGTTGCCATGGTCTGTTAGAGATAATATAGATTGTTTGCCATGGTCTGTTAGAGATAATATAGATTGTTTGCCATGGTCTGTTAGAGATAATATAGATTGTTTGCCATAGTCTGTTAGAGATAATATAGATTGTTTGCCATGGTCTGTTAGAGATAATATAGATTGTTTGCCATAGTCTGTTAGAGATAATATAGATTGTTTGCCATGGTCTGTTAGAGATAATATAGATTGTTTGACATTTCTGCTTTTACTTTCATATAGACTGGTTAATGTTCACATGTTAGAGATAATACAGATTGTTACCATCTTAGATCGTTGGCATAAGTGCGAAAGATATAATGTAGATTGTATGACATGCGTCTTTTAAAGATAATTTATACTCTTTTGACATGCATGCGTGAGAAACAATATAGAATGTTCGTATTTTAGAAATAATATAGATTGTTTGTCATCCTTGAGCTAGAGATACTATTGCTTGTTCAATGTACTTGTGTGAGAGACAATAGAGATTGTTAGACATTCATTTGAGACAGATAAGATACATTGTTTTACGTTCACGTGTTAGAAATAGTAGAGATTGTTTGATATTACCCTGTTAGAGATTACATAGAATGTTTTCATTATCTGGCATTGATGTGTTAGACTCCCCACGACGCTTGCCGGCAGAAGTCGAAGATGATGATGATGATGATGTGTTAGACATAATATAGTTTTTCTGACATTTGCGTGCGATACATTTTACAGATTGATTGACATTTGTATATTATACGTGATATAGATTAGTTGCATTCATGTCTTGGTGTTCAGATAGACTGTTTTGACATTCATGTGTGAGAGATAACATAGAATGTTTGTCATCGGTGTTTTAGAGATACTATAGTTTGTTCAATATTCGTGCGTGAGATATAATATAGATTGTTAGATATGTGTGTGCTGTAGATAATATATATTGTTCAATGTGCGTGTGATAGATAATATACTTTGTTTGGCATTACTGTGAAAGATACAATATATATGTTTTGACAAATGTGTATTAGAGTGTATATTAATTGTTTGAAAATGCTATGTTAGAGAAAATGCAGTTTGTTTGACATTCGTGTGCAAGATATAATATAGTGTATATGATATTCCAGTTAAGGAATAAGTTATGTTTGAATTGCATGCAAATCCAAATGGTATACAGTTCAGACAGTTATCACAATTACTATATGTCCAGCAACTGCAGACACCAGATCCGTCTATACGATGATCAATTAAAACTCTTTCTGCTCCGCTCTCATGTCATCTACCGAATTAGTTCTCACAACCTGAAGGGAAACAATCAGATATGAACCTCACTCGCAGTAGTGCTGTGTTTAGCATACGTTGTATGTCTGCATTCAGCCATGTATTCGAATCTCTTTCGAGGTGTGGATGTTTGCGGTATGATATCGATGACACCACCGAATGATTTATAAATGTATTTAATTTGTGTCTATAATACAATACTTATCTTTGATATTAGACTCGAGAATGGGGATATCAGCAGGAGCAATCAACAATCAAACAATGAAAGTTCAATACTCATACCGGGTGAAAGACGACGAAACATATAAAGCAAAGCCTACACATACGTCAGGTAAAAGAACAAAACATACAAGTAAACGTACAACACACATATACAGTGAAAGCATCACGGGTATATACATTTCTACCACCGTATCGACTGATCGTGCGAAATATGCTTTGGTTAATCAAGAATATTGTGCTATTGACAACATGTTCATGTCCGACGGCTCCACAATCTCCCTCACTCTGGATAGGGAAGCACGTTCCCAGGTGTGTTAAATGCAACTGCGCATTCACCAACTCTTAATCGCAGGCCCATCCATTGTTTTTCCCGCCTCGATCATCGCCATGTTCGCCAAGCGTTCGGCTCTGTCTTTCCCTTGCGACGCCCTGGGTCTCCGGTATATAGATGACAGTGCGACTAGTTGAGATGTACCCAATGTCGAGTAACTCATGCTGAAGCCAGTTTGGATCTTCTTGGGCATGGTCATTGAATCGCCCAGTATACACGCGTATGAATAATTGTGCGTGCGTAATCCAAGGCATTGGTTACAACCATTGCTTCCATTTTAAGCTTCTTGTTGTCACGACAAAAGCATCTCTTGATTTCCTTGACAGTTTTGCCACTTGAGCTCACTGAGAATGCCCACACACTTGGCTTACTCCGGTCTGCTGAGCCAACATCCTGGCACAAATAAAGTGCTAGACCCATATTTGTATAGACCAATCGGCACTCAGTGTAGTCAGTATACAGGAGTATGCCATGGCGATCATGACTCTCAATCATAAGCAGATGGGCAAGATGGAAGAGATACAGAACGAAGCCATGAGTATTGCACTTTTGTGTCCAAGAAATACATAATACAAGTCTATGCGCTACCTTCTTAACTTTCCAATCATGGGGAACCGAATAAAAAATTGCTAAGCGCGTGCCTACCTCAGAGTCAACGCAAACACACAGCATAAACTGCACAATGAAATTTAGAAGGTAAAGAGGAACAGGTTAAAAAGAGAAAAGTCGTAGCTGAAAACATTCTTAAGTAGGTGTGTTCATTTGAGGACTTAGAACCTGACGAGAAGTGAGTACAAGTGTTAACATAGTTCTGTACGTCCTTTGTAGTTTGCATTAAAAAACTAGACATACAATGCAGGCAAAATAATCTGGCTGCTGACGAGACGGAAGTACAGGCTTTGATATTCGAGAATTCTTTACAACAGTGGTTTTCAACCCATTTTGGCCTTTTCACCCCTTTGACCATCTGTCAGAATGTCAGTCCCCGATTTCCAAAATTGTCAGCATCGAAAGGTGCATTTAAAATAGCATATTTTCATCCATAGTTGTACATCATTCTTGCATGAATATATTAATTTTACAGTGTAGTTGTACCCAGTTAAAGGCAAATGAATATGCTGATGGATATCAAAACTTAAATAAAAACATTTTGTTTTTATATTTACAATATTTTATTAACATACGAAATTGATCATCTTCATCAGGGCTATGCCGCCAGCTGTAGACGTTTATGGCTCTCTACATATCTCGGTCATTGGTTTTCTGGATCAACTCTGCTGCTGTATTCCTACATAGTTAGTTAGTTAGTTAGTCGACAGATCATCCTCATTGCACATCGAACCATTCAGTCCATAAGTGCTCGGATCCCCTCCTCAGCAAATCCCGCAACGTGTAGCGGCTAACGACGCCAGTTCTGTGTTGGTTTATCAATCTTCTTTGGCTTCCTGCGTAGTGTTCTTGTTTGGCCACCCCTCTTTTAATTTGCTGCTCTCGCAGTCTGGACATTGTTGTAGATTCACAGTCATCACTTGGTTCTCGCAAAAGTCTTACTTCTCGTAGAGCATTCAGAATGTCGGCCTGGTCCATGGCGCGTCCGCCCTCCACAGTAGCCTCACCTGCGAGCTTGTCAGCCCGCTCATTTCCTTGTACTCCCGCATGCCCTGGCACGAAGATGAAACTAATCTTTGCCAGTCGAGACCGCTCCAGAGGCAGCAACCATTCTCTTCGGATCGACCCCTCCTCTATCCTCTTGATCATGTTCATTGAGTCGCTAAGGAAACAAGCCCTAGTGAATGTCTGTGTCTCGAGCCATGTTATTGCTTTACTTACTGCCATGACTTCCATGGTCAGGCTACTTGTGGTTTCAGTGAAAGCACCAGAGTCCTCCTTCACAATTCTCCCTCCGGCCCGAGCTGTAAAGGCCCATGAGCTTCTCACATGTCGGACGACCGACCCATCTGTGTAGATGACCGCGTCACCGTCTAGCGAATTCTCGAAAATCAACGCTTGTACTTCAGCCTCAACAGCAGCCGGATTTTCTTGTCTGCATTTTCTATCTAGTTGGATGCAAACTGAAAAGGATGTGCAGAAGTCTGTTGGCACTTGCACCCACTCCTCGCCAGGTTCTAAGTCCTCAAGTGAACACACCTGTTGAAGAATGTCTTCGGCTTGACCCATCCACGACCGTCCTCTTTTTAACCTGCTGCCCTTCACCTTCCTAATTTCACTATGCAGTGGATGTTGTGTGTTTGCGTTAATTCTGAGGTAGGCGCGTGCCCTGCAACCTTGTATTCTCTCTTCAATGGTTGGAAAATCAAGAAGGTAGCGCATCGCCCTGCATGCTGTATCTCTTGTACATCCAAGAATAATGCGCATAGCTTCATTCTGTATCCTTTCCATCCTTTCTATCTGCTTATGGCTGAGAGTCAGGATTGCCATTGCATACTCCAAAACAGACATGACCAGCCCCTCGTACAGAAGACATAGATGGCGCTGCTCACAGTTTGCTGCCGCCATCACCCGCATCGCTGCCAAACCCCGCTTGGCCTTTGTTATCACCTGGTCTATGTGCACATTATAAGCAAGGCTTCGATCAAACCGTATCCCCAGGTAATTCATTGCCTGCGTTCTTTCCACCGTCTCTGAACACAGCATTACAGTTGGTGTTGGAGTGTTGACAATATGATTATTCAACGAGAACCAAGTCACTGTTGCCTTTGTTGGGTTGACCATTGCCCCAGCTTCATCACACCAAGTACTTATGCGATTGAGTTCGGTTTGTAGTTCCACAGCAACCTCCTCTCTATCCTTACCCTGACGATACACTAAAACATCATCGGCATATGACAATGTCCTGCCAGGTCCAGTGATCTGCTCACTGGTGATTCTCACTGTGTAGGCGTTGAACAGTACCGGAGATAATGGTGATCCCTGTGGTAGGCCAGGATATATTGTTGTTGGTTCCGAAGTCCAACTGCCACATCTAAAAACTACTTTCCGTTGGAAGAGGGCTGCAGCGATCCAACTAAGGAGGAATGGACTTACGTTTAGTTCGAGAAGCTGAAACATTAAAAAATCCAGTGGTACTCTGTTGTATGCGTCCTCAAGATCAATCGCTGCAGCAACGGTTTCAGTGCCTGAGTGGAAACCTTCATAGACATCCTGGGCAAAGACTGCTGCATTGGTCCAGGTTTCTCTTTTTGGACGGTACCCACCCAGGGTAGGTGGGAAAACACCTTGCCTCTCTAGTTGGCTTGATATTTTCCTGGCAATTACCTTCTCCAGCAGCTTGCCTATTGTATTCTGCATGGTTATAATTCGATATCCCTGAATTTTTTTGTGGTCTTTGTCAGGCTTCGGCAAGGGAATCAGATAGCTGTGTAACCATTCCTCCTTGATGCTAGCACTCCCTATACTGTTGTTGTACATGTCTGCTAGTTTCTCTAGCTCATTGTCGGTACACCTATTTATGTCGTCGTATCTTATGCCATCAGGACCTGGAGCACTGTTTTTTGATCGTCGAAGCACAGCCTTGATTTCTTTCACTGTCACTGTGTCTTCATCCGAAGTGTTCTGGGCCTTGCATCTGTCTGAGGTGACCTCCTTGGCCAGATTTCGGCCTCCCATGTCTGTCTGGTTGCTCTGCTCAAGGTAGCGTTCAAAGAGGGCTTTGCCCTTGTCCTCGTCAGTCCTCTGCCAGATGAGGTCAGCACCTTGGAAGTCAGAAATGCTCTTATTCTTGACGACACCACTCATGCTTTTATGTAGTCGCCAGAACAATTTCAGTGACTTGTCTGTGCTTACTCTTTGACACAACTCTGCCCATTTTTCGCTTTTAACCACCTTGACCAGTTTTTTGAAATAGCTTACTTTTGTATGCATCTCTCTTTCTAAGTGCAAGCAGGGACTAGGATGACCAGCTCTGTTCTTCTTGGCATTTTGCCATCTCCATACAGCACTACGCTTATCCACCCAAGCCTTCTCCACCTCCACATTCCTACATGCGTCTTTCCAGTTGTCACGATGCTCTCCAATGCTTCTCTTCTCATCACATGACGAAAGAAAGTTGTTTGCCTCTTTCTTAATGTTCATATATTGTTCGATTTTCATTAGCCTCTTTCAGGCAGTCGTTGTTAGTTACTTTAGCAGTCCAAAGAATTCGCAACATTCGTCTCAGGAACTACATCTCTGTTGCTTCCAAGCTCTTAGCCATACAGCAAAACTGGTTCTGTATAGCACTTCAGCACTGTCTTTCTTACATCTACAGACAGAGACTAATTGCATAAGATATTCTTCATTTTCTGACATGCATCGTTTGCTTGTCCCATTCTGCTCTTAATCTTTGTTGTGCATCGTCCGTCTGATGATATAAATGCCCCTAGGTATTCAAAACTATTCACTTGGTGAAGAACTGTCTCTTGTATTTCCATTTCTCATTTTGGTGTCATATTTCTTTTTAACAATGTAATCATACTACAATAAACAAACAGTTAAAACGTCAAAGAATTGTAGCTTAGTAAACGACACCAGAATGCCAGCAAATTGTGATTCATTAAACAACACGCTCATTAGAAAAGCAGGATATTGTAGATTCATAATTAACTTCTTTTAAATGAAGATTGTAATCAATGCGAACACTGTGATTGTGTTTTCTTCAGCAATTCTGAAATGCGAAGAGAAGCGCTTATAAGGGCACACATGAGATTAATTTCAACATCTAATCTATTACGTCGTTTCGTTTTAATTTCCAACAGAGCTGAAAAGCCTGACTCATGAAGATATGATGACACAAATGGAAGCAATGCAAGAATCGCTTTTGCATCCACTTTTTGGTAGGCATCGCATATCAGAGGCCATTATTACGTAATTCGTTTCTCATCGAACATATCTCTTGCTCCCAAATCATATTTCAGCTTCAGAATTTTATCTTTACAATCACCAGAAACTCTTTCAACTGATTTAATATTATTTTTTTTTTATTTTTATTTAAGTTGAAAGTGTTTCGCACCAAATCCAACTCACCATCACTAAGTTAAGGAAAATATCGCTCAAATTCATTTTCTAGTGCTGTCAAATGCTGCAAAATTTCATTTTGTTGATGTTTTTTTTTTTTGTGGTATTGTTGTTGTTGTTGTTTTTTGTTTTTTGTTTTTTTGTGTGGTTGGTGCATATTATGGAAGTACTTTCTCCATACCATCAAAAACAAGAACGGATGACAACTTCTCAATCATTGCAACATATTTCATATTGACCTATCATTTCCTATTTTCCAGCTTGCTCAAAAAAGCTTTCAAGGCATCCACAAATTATATGATATTTGCATTCCATCCTTGCATCTGAAGATTGAGTTTATTCAATTGCTCAAAAATATAAGAACTAAATATGTTAGGCGCATGATCCATCCCTTATCATCAAGCCAGGCACAACATTTCATCTTACCCCGAATTTAAAAAAAAAGTAATTTGAGCTTGTCTCTCAGCTCATATACTCGCGCAGTTACATTTCCTCTGTACATCCATCAAACATGTGCATGGAAAAGAAGAAAACGGTGGCCTGCATCCATGTCAATGCATTGCTGCCTGAAAAGCCGTGAGTTGAGACCTCCTCCTTTGACAAAATTCACTATCTTAACGGTTTGATCCAAAACCTTCCCTACAAGATGGATCATGCAAAGAATACCTTTCGCTTTTAGGTGACATTTCTTGACATTAACTTGAAATCCTAATTTTTTCCCTAAGATAGCTTATGAACTATCTGTACAGCATCCACACATATTATACCATAACAGCTTTTCTGATTCAAATAACGATGAAGCTTTTTTCCAAAATATCAGAGGCTTTGATAGTTGTTTCAAGAGAAGAACAAACAAGAAACTCTTTTTTAAAGTTATCCTGAATACACACATTTTACAAACACCATTAACTGAGAACACGATGAACATCAGTCGATTCATCAATTTGAATTGAACAGAACCCAATGCTGCAGGCTTGATCCATTGCACAACTTTCTCCTTGATGTTAATGGCCATATTTGTTGATCCTACATTGAACTGTTTCGCTTGATTGTAAAACCACTGCAATTTTTTTTTCCCAACTGATTCATTTCCCAGAACAATTTTTACCATCTTGAGACAACACGGTTTGATCAAAATACTCCTGATTGTATGTGGGTTTTTTTTTTCTGCTTCGCTATCTCCACTACTACGACGTAGGAAGCTTCAGTAACCTTTGGTTTATTTCTATGACATAATTCCCAAGACGTTCGAAGTAGGTTTTGTCCTTGTCCTTGTGTCGAGGATGAACATTCAACAAATGTTGCTTCAACTGTGTCTGTTTCATATAATCATTTGACTAATTTTGACCACAATCAGCACATTGAGGTCGTTCTTCTCTGATGATGACGAACAATGTGAATCCACATTTCAATGATCAAATTTAAAAAAAAAAAACCAGCATGGGCGTCAAATTATGTAAATACAAAAAGGAACAGGTCAATAACAACTATAAATAACATATTTTCAGGTTTAAGACATTCTTCAGAGTTTCAAATTCCTCTGTCAGTGTGTCCTGGGTGCATATCTTTCTAGCACGGTCAAAAAGGGTCCGTACTAAGCCCCGTTTGTACTGGACAGGTGTGAAGCTCTGAAAATTTAGGTATTGGCCAGTCCATGTTCCTTTGCGATACACCGATCTTTGAATTGTGCCGTCTGCTCTTCGAACAAGACGCATAAAAACATCTCTCTATCTATGGAACACGAACACAACGAAGCGTTACCGTTCCTAGATATTCTAATGAGACGTAGTTCTTATTGCACTTTGGCTCGAGTGGCGCATCGCTATGGTGTTGGTAGTCCACTAAAATTACGCCTGTGCAGGGCGCGCATTACAAACAGTGAGCTGTTACTGAATTCTCGGTGGCGGTGACACAACGGCTGTCTATGAAAGCAGTGCCACCGACAGGATAGTCAACAGACCAGACATTGTTTCAGGGCACCAAGCTTTATCGGTTTGTCGGATTTCTATAGAGTTGTCTTTCATCACTGTACGTGTGATCTCTGTCTGTCTGCCTCTCTGCCTACCTATATGTCTGCCTTTATGTATGTCCCCTGTGTCTGACTGTCTATCTCTCTGTCACTGCCTGCCGTCCTCTCTATCTGCATCTCTCCCTGGCTGTATGTCTGCCTGTCTGTCTGCTTGCCTACCTGACTGTCTCTCTCTCTGTCTGTCTTGTTTCTATATGGCTGCCTCTATCTCTGTCTTCTCTCCGTCTGCTCTCTGTATGCATGTCTGTCTGCCCGTCTGCCTGCTAGATGCTTTGATGCCACGATGTCTGTCTGTCTGGCTAGCTGTATGACTGTCTGTTTGCTTGCCTGCCTGTATACCTCTCAGTCTGTCTGCCTATCTGCCTCTCTGTCTGCATTCCTCAGTCTCGCTGCCTTTCTCCGTCTCGCCATATGTGTGTAAATTTGCCTTCCGGTCTGTCTGCCTGCTAGATGCCCGGATGCCACGATGTCAGCCTGTCTTTCTATCCGGATCTCTCGATGTCTGTCTGTCTGCCCCTTTGTATCAATAATATATGTCCGGATGACACGATCCTTGTCTTTCTGTCTACCTGTCTGTCTGTTGGATGCTTGAATGCCTCGACACATGTCTGTCTGTCCCTAGATGCCGAATGCCTCTATGTATGTCTGCCCGTCTGCCTGCTAGATGTCCGGATGCCTAGATTTCTGTCGGGTCTGCCTGCAAGATGCCCGGATGCCAGGACACGAGTCTGTCTGCCTGTCTGATCGCCAAATATCCGGATGACTCGATGTCAGTCTGCATGTCTGGCTGTTAAATATACGGATGCCTTGATGTCAGTATGCCTGTCTGCCTGCTAGGTGACATGATGTATCAATGTCAGTCAGTTTGTTTTGTGTCTGCCTGCTAGATTTCCAGATGCCTCGATGCCAGTCTTTATGTCTCTTGTCTGCCTAATAGATGCCCGGATGTCAATCCGCCGACGTATGCATACATACATACATACCAACCTGCTTACCGACAGACAGACCGACTAACTAGCAAAACTGCCTGGATGCATGGATGGACGAAAGGAATGATGGATGGACGGGTGGGTGGATATGTATATTTGTATGCATGCCTGTATGTATGCATGTATGCGTGTGCTTGTGTGCGTGTGAGCGTGTTGCGTGAGTGCGTGTGTGTGTGTGTGGATGTGTGTGTGTGTGTGTGTGTGTGTGTGTGTGTATGTATGTATGTAAGCATGCAAGTATGAGACGCGCTACGAGTTGACAAATAATTGATAAAAATAGCAGTGAAATGTCTCACTAAATTAAATAAATATAGGGAAAGTAAAAAATGAATTTTATCAATTGAAGCATATCTTATGTAACATAACCTTATAAATGTAATGTTCAAACAAAACGAATTATTGACTATTTCAAGAACCTGTTCTAATATATAGCTGTGACTCCTGGATATTTATATAACAAGCAGAATAACCTGTTGGAGCGCCGTAAATCTGATATTAAGAAAGAATGTTGGAAATGACTTTGCCATGAGCTCATGGCATCTTTTACACCCAAAATAAGAATTACAATTAATTTAAAAGAGACTAAGACTCAAGGACGACACAGCACACATATAACACAGAGGAGATCAACATTCTGGCTTCATTATGAGAAAAGGAATCCCGACACATAATGTAGCAACACGAAAATGCATTGCAAATGATATAGTGCTAATAAACAATAGAAGAATATAAAGACATTCATAATGGTATTGACAATGCAAACAGATCATCATCATCATCATCATCATCTTCCACTTCTGCCGTCAAGCGTCGTGGGGAGGAATAATTTGCGTTCCAGCGCCCGGTGGACGGTACTGGATAGTGTCATTCCGTGTGGTTGTACAATGTCTCTGATGTCGTCAATCCATTTTCTTCTTGGACGTCCTCGTGGTCTCGTCGCAGATGATCTTTGATGTAAGGCCAGTGATGGTAGTTGCTGATGTTGCATTCTAACAACATGGCCAAACCACTTGATCTTCTGTCTTTCAATAAATGTGGCACAAGGTGTTGATTCCACAGTCTGTCTGATAGTAACATTCTTTACTCGGTCTCGGATTGTTAAGTTGGCAGCTCTCCTCAGGCATCTCATTTCGCAGGTGTTGATCTTGCGAAGGTGTAATTTGGATAAAGTCCAGGTTTGAGATTGGTAGCATAGGGTTGGTGTGAATATGCTGTTTATTATCTGTCGTTTTGCGGACATGGGTATGTTTGGATGTTTCAGTAAGGGTGACAGTTGATATGTAAGTGCACTAGCTTTTTGACATCTGATTTCAATTTCTCTGTCTAATCTGCCATCTTCTGTAATCATACTTCCAAGGTATTTGAATTCTTTAACTTGTTTCAGAGGTGTGTTATTTATCTGTATACTTAGTGGGCCTGGCGATCTGCTAACTTGCATTACTTCGGTTTTGGCTGTGTTTATACTCATATTGTATCTGCTGCAGGTTGAACTCAGATTAGTAATATGATTTTGTAGTCTGCCCTCGTCGCTGTAAAACAGGCACTGATCATCTGCAAATAGAAGTTCATTTATTCCCTGTGGGTCAGTTGTTTCATCTGGAGTAAAGAGTTCTAAATTTTCTGAATCTGGTCTGTCGAGACTTGCTTCTTTGGAAATTCTGTCCATGTAGATATTGAATAGCAGGGGAGAGAGCACACATCCCTGTCTCACTCCTGTATTGACTGTGAACATATCTGATATACCTTCCTGTGTTCTTATTGCACTTTGGCTCGAGTGGTACATGGCTATGATGTTTTCTAGCAGTTGCCCTTCTATCCCATAGTCTTCAAGGATGGTCCATAATTTGTATCTGTCTACTCTATCAAAAGCCTTTTCCTGATCTACAAACACAATATTCTGCTGGTCACTATATTCAATAGTTTTTTCACAAATTTGTCTAAGTGTAAATAATGCATCAGTGCAACTTCTACCTTTCCGAAAACCGAATTGTGCTTTGCTTAACTGTTGTTCAACTATTGGTCTAGCTCTTTGTTCCAAAAGTTTTGCATACATTTTCCCTATATGGCTCAGGAGTGATATACCTCTGTATGTTTCGCACTCTCTCATATTGCCTTTCTTTTTCCATATTGGTAATATTATTGCCTGTTGCCAATCATCTGGGACTTTTCTTTTTTCCCATGCTATATTATAAAGTCTTTTTAGCCATTTAACTCCTGTTTCCCCACAGGCCTGAATAGCTTCTGTGGTTATTCCATCTGGACCTGGTGATGTGTTTTTAGGACTTTTCTGTATAACTGCTTTGACTTCTGCAGGTATGAAAATTGGTTCTTGCTGTCCCTGGCGTTTAGGCACAAAAGTGAGGTTTCCTATGTTATGTGTGGGGTTAAGTAGTTGTTGAAAGTATTCTGCCTACCTTGCTAGTCTTTGTTGTGGATTAAATATTGGCATACCTCTTTTGTTGTTTATGATGGTGGTTGGGTTGTAACATGCATCTCTGTTTCTAATTGTGGTGACACGTTTATAAAATTCTCTTGGGCAGTCTTTGCTAAGGGTCGCCATCTGTTCACCGTATATTCTCCAGGATTCATCTTTAGATGCTCTAATTGTTCGTTTGGCATTACGTCGTGCTATTCTATAAGTAATATAGTCCTGTTCAGATTTAGTTGTGATCCACTTTTTGAATGCTACCTTCTTTTTGAATATGCTATCTTTAACTTCGTTGTTCCACCAGGCTCTTCTTAATCTTTTGTCCTGCCCTACTTTCTTTGTTCCACATTTATTTTTCAGTGTGTCGAGCATGGCAGCCTTGAAACATGTCCATTCCTTATCTACGCTTGAGTGGTCATCAGGGATGTTCTTATGTAGGTTTTGGATTTCTTGATTGAATTCGTCTTTAACCGTATTTTCCTGCAGCCTCCTATAATTGATGACATGTGTTGTTACCTTTTTGTTTCTTATTTTCCTGTGTGGTGAAATCTTCTTTATTATGACTGGCTTGTGATCAGTATCAACATCTGTATTTGGGAGTGCTCTTGAATCTAATAGTAGCCTTCTGTCTGATTTCCTAATTAGAATAAAGTCAATTTGGGATGCTTGGTTTATGTCATTCCATTTATACCAGGTTTTGGTGTGGCTACGACGATGTTGAAAAAAACTATTTGCTATTATTAGTCCATGTTCCGAACATATGTTGAGTAGATGTTGACCATTGCTGTTACAATCAGTCTCTGTGTCGCTGAATGGCCCCATGCAATCCTCCCACGATGTTCTTCGTGTGCCTATTCGTCCGTTAAAATCACCCATCACAACTAGTTCATCTGTCTCCTTGACATTATTTAACGTGTCTGCAAGTTTATCAAAATATTCGTCTTTGTCTTCGTCGCTGTAAGTGTCATTACATGGGGCGTATGTTTGTATAAAAGTTGTTGTTCTATTTCCTTCTTTGATCTGTACTAGTATTATCCTTTCTGATATAAATTTAGTGTTGATAATTGCTTTCGCTTTGTCTGGATGCAACAAAAAACCCACTCCATGTTTAGCTGTAGCTCGCTGGTCGACGCCACTCCATATAAGGACGTAACCTTCATGTGTTTGTTTCGTATTCTGCCCCTTTTTCCTAGTGTCTGCGAGTCCTAATAATTGAATATTTGATTGTTTCATAAACTCTACGAGAGCTGGTTCCTTATATCCTAGACCTGTAACATTCCAAGTTGCAAAAATCTCTTTTCTATTTGAAGTGTGTCGAAATGTCGTCGTTAGTCGCTTGTTGTGTCGCTTCGGTGTGTAGTTTCCGGCGTGAACGCTGATAGAGCTGCGTTTTTCTCTCAATTTCCTCCATAATTCTCGAGCAATAGTTCTTGAACAAATAAATTCCCTACCGGTTTGCTGGACCTGTCGTAGGTTCATCCTTATTTGAACAAATTGATGTTAAGAAACACGCACAGAACACATAATTAATCTCCGAATCGAGCGACGCGGTTTACACCGCCATCTTGGAAATCTTGCAAACAGATAAACTGATATATTATGTTGGGGATTGGTAGCTTTGAAGTAACATCATCGTTAAGGCATGTCGTCATGTGACTGTGATGATGATGGTCATGACGATGACGATGATGATGATGATGACAGTATTCTGGATGTTGTTGTATACAAATACACGCTGACGTACTTTTTTTCTGAAGCGAGTACTTCACAGTGGCGTCTGGTTTTCTGGTACAGATGTAACGTTCGCATTCACTCACACTGTACTGGTGGCCCACGGGATGGCAGTCGCCCATAAGCTCACATTCTAGGTGACAGACATACAGCTGATCAGCTCAATTTGTAAGTTAGTTAGCTTCAAGCACAAAATACATTACTGCATTGGGCATAACCAAGTCATATATTTATGTGTCTGTGTACTTTAATCTCAGCAGATGGAAGAAGTATTACGGAAGTTAAATGTAGAATAGTCCAACCAATATCGCCAGTTCGCAAGATGGAGAATATTCTTTGGGTTAAATCTTTCTCAAACGAAGTGGGGAAAAGCGTTCTTAAGAGCTGTATTAAGCCATCCTGATGTACGGAAGGAATCTTGGACTTATAAATAAGACAAGTGAGAAATTATGTGGAAGCTGCGGGAACGTGGTTTAATTGAATAATGATGAGAACAATGTGGACGGATACAACGAATAGTGAAGATATCTTAAAGACATTATCTTACACGCACAACTGGTGACTCGCATCATGAGAAGACAAACTGCATTCTTTTACAACGTCTGGAGAAGGGGAATCCTGTTGTATCCTGCTCTATGCTAATTCTATCTCGTGTCAAGAGGGTCTGTAGGCGAGAGTCTGTACTGTGTATAGCATTTATTTTTAAAATTCGTTCTTCATTCACAATTTCCAAGACATACCACACACATACGCGCAAACATACGCGCACACACGCACGCACGCACACACACACACACACACACACACACACACACACACAATATCTTCTTAAGCGATAGAATGATATGTTAAATTAATCAATAACAATTGTTAATATAATAAAACCGAATACCTCGGCAAATTCCTGAAATAATAATGAAGGCAAATTAAGCATCTGTACTCAAGTAATGTATCGTCATAGTGCACAGGATACAGTAAGGGAGATTCCGAAAATCGCAAGGATTATATGGCACCAAGATAAGGGAGAATTAAAACATGTGTTTTCAACCTTATTTAAGTGTTGCAAATTCATAACACCTACTGATACCTTGCCGTCTTGACAGACCTTAGTTACTGGGCTTAAAACAACAAAGCATAATAACCAATATATAGTAAAGAGCCTGTGGTTAATTATAGATATCATGTGTTGTTCATGCAGTGCGATTCCTCTCTCGGCCTGCCTTGTTTACTCCAGAAGACAGGTAACAATAATACATCCTGAACAAGTTGCAGAATATGTCGCATCAAACTGTCCCCCTGTCGGAGCATAGGACCTGGTCTGCACTACCGTGACATTTAGTCAAAGGCTGCATTTCCTCTCACCAGGATAAGTGTTGTCCCCTATTCAAAATTAAGCTTCCCCACGCGAAGTCGTCGGCAAATATAGGGGGGGAGGGGGGATCCCCCTGGGGTTTGGTGAGCGCCGCACACAACTCTGCGCTAACATAAAGCAGTCAGTACCGTCTACTGTCACATGGTAGCTCAGTCATATTTGACTAAGCGCTGGCGACCGCATTCTACATAACACCGATACATTTGTTTCGCATAAATGAAATTATGTCAAACGTATTGTATGTGATAATAACACAATGACAGAATGTAGAACTAACATAGAAATACGTCTAAACATTTCAGGCTGTGAAGATTATTAAACATTATCAATCAACCAGGCTGAAAGGAATGCTGGATAATAATAACCAACAAGGGCAGTAACAAGACAAATCTCGGAGCTGGGTTTTGGTTCTTCTTAAAAAGCCCGGAAATGACAATAATATGGTTATGGCAGCATGTGCGTATTAATAAGTGGTGGTATGAGATATGACAATAATACGGTGTTGTCAGTCTGTACCTATCTATAATTGTTTGTATGAGACATACTTGCTTGCTTGTGTTCGTTGGTTTGAGCTCCAACGCGAAGTCTGTATGTCGGATGAAGGCATCCTGTTGTCCAAAATCAGTGTGATGTCATACAGGACATGAGGTTTGCATAAGTATCCGTTGTCCCATGTCTGGCTTATTGGTATGCAGACTGATGGTTCCTCGCCGTACAGGCAGACACTCTCCGACTTCGGAGGAATCAGCGATCCTACTGACTTTAGCCAGGACCCTGAAGGGACCTGTTGCCCAGGACGCTCGACGAGGACGCGTCAATAGGTCTTGGCCAGTATAGATCCCGGCCCTGGTGCCTTGGAAACATTTCTGCGTCCCATTCAAATATCTAATGGCTGGAGTATTAGCATTTGAGTAATCTGTTATTGTTCGTCAAATACAATATATAATAATCCTATACTATTTATGGCCGACAATGACAATCATCGGTTGGCGGTATGCCTTGTTTAATACTTAAACCAGTGCGACAATCATTCGACTTGATACACACGAATTTATTTCAACTATTCAATCTACTGGACACTATCGATCTCCAACAAAAGCATATGGACATTGTCTCTTCTTTCCCAAATGTTCCTCTGGAATAAACAGTTAAGAATATACGTGATCGCATAAATAAGAAGGCACTCATATGCGGCCTACTGACATAAGAACTATAGATTAACTAACTCTGATGTGCACATCTAGCAATACTTCATAACTAGCTGACACGGCCCGGCTGCGCCCAGCCACTGGCGGGGATCTATCTATCTATCTATCTATCTATCTATCTATCTATCTATCTATCTATCTATCTATCTATCTATCTATCTAAAAATCTATCTATCTATATATCTATCTATCTATCTACATTGGCACCTAGCCGTCTTGACAGACGATAGTTTGTGCTTTAAAAAGGCATAATAACTTTTACCTATGGCTTTAGCGAATGTGACTGATAAGGCCAATTTGCGCTGTAAATGTCCGTTTACAGTGCATGCATGTGAACACGTGGTCATTTCTACCATCATGCACCATCTTACGTCTCACACGCTCGGTGTGTGACTTATCTGCAATAATTTCCTCCTTTGCCTTTATTCCATTTCTGATGTTTGCCCTCCATGGAACACGTTCAGCTGTGACTTGCTCCCAATGTGCATTATCAATGCCTGTATCAATCATGTCCCGCTTACACACATCTTTGTATCGTAGTAGAGGCCGACCCTGAGATCTCTTACCCATCTGTAATTCACCAAAAAAGATGTCCTTTGGTATTCTACCATCATCCATCCTCCTAAGATGTCATATCCATCTAAGTCTACGAAGACTGAGCATGGAATAAACCGTCACACAACCTGATCTTTCCAATACTTCAGTATTTGTGATTTTGTCTTGCCACTTAATACCAAGAATTCTTCGCAGACACCGCATATGAAAGCTGTTTAAACGTTTCTCTTGGTGTGAGTAAGTTGTCCAGGTTTCACTGCCATAAAGAAGAGTACTAAGAACACAGGCTTGATAGACAAGGACTTTTGTTTTGGCAGTAAGCTTCCTGTTCTTCCACACTCTTTTTCTTAACCTGTTCATTGTTGATGCTGCCTTACCAATCCGGATGTTGATTTCCTGATCTAGGGATGATTTGCTATTTACCACTGATCCTAGATATGTAAAATGGTCTACCATCTCTAGTTCGGCGTCGTCAATAAAGATTGATGGTACCCCTTGTGCACCTTGTGACATAATCTGTGTCTTCTTTTTGCTAATTGTTAAACCAAATTCAGAACAAGCATTGGAGAATGCAGATAGTAGACATTGCAATTCTTCCTCAGAGTGGGTCGTAACTGCAGCATCATCTGTAAAAAGCAACTCTCTGATCAGTACCCTCCTAATTGTGGTCTTGGCTTTCACGCTCTGAGCATTGTAGAGGCTGCCATCTGAGCGTGAGTGAATGCATATACCACTATCCTGATCACGAAAGGCATATTTCAGAAGAAGTGAAAAGTATATTACAAAGAGCGTGGGAGCTAGTACACAACCTTGCTTAACTTAACTCTTGATTTCATACTCTTCAGAAGTTGCACTATCAAACTTGATTATACCCGTCATGCCTGTGTGGATCGATTCTACAATGGACAGAAGAATTGGTGGTCATCCAATCTTCTTTAGTGCCTTGAACAGACCCTCACGACTCACCAAATCAAATGTCTTTGTGAGGTCTATGAAGGCAATAAACAGTGGTTGCTTCTGTTCACGGCATTTTTCTTGCGTTTGTCGCATTGAGAATATCATATCAATGGTAGTCCGGTTCTGTCGAGAGCCACACGGTGATCCGGGGTAGACTTGCAGTCGCTCCGATCGCCCTTGTTCTTGTCCAGTGTTATGTTGCTTGAATCTTTTAAATCCTGTGGTACTTGTCCTTCTCGCCAGCATAGTTCTATTAGCTGGTGGATCTATAGAGTGAGTGTGTCTCGCCCACTCCTGATAACCTCTATTGGAATCTCATCCTTACTTGGAGCCTTGCCAGATGCAAGTTCATTTATAGCACACTTAACTTCAGTTATGGTGGGAAGTGTGTACAGGTGATCAAGAGTTGGTAAAGCCTCTATGGCGTTGAGGGCATCATCCGCTAGTTTGGTCTCACTTGAGTAAATCTCCAAATAGTGCTCTACCCATCTGCCCATCTGCTGTTTCTTATCAGTGATGATTTCTCCAGTCAAGGTTTTCAATGGTGCACTTCTTTTGATCACTGGACCACAGGCTTTTTTTATTCCTTCATACATGCTTCTTATGTTTCCCTTATCACTTGCGATTTGAATGGACTCACATAACTTGATCCAATAATCATTTGTACACTGCCTGGTAGCCTTTTGCACATCCTTCCTAGCTTGCCTTAGCTCACTCAGGGTGTTACGCGTTGGTCTTTCCTTGTTTCTTAAGAGAGCTATCTTCTTTTTATCAATCAAGGGCTGCAGAGTCTCGCAGTTTGCCGCAAACCAGTCCTGCCTTTTATGATCCACAGTGCCGTAAACCCCTACGGCAGTTTTATAAAGAGTTTCCTTAAGTTGACCCCACTTTTCATTTACTGTACAATTTTCTGGTGTATCAGTGAAAGCGTCTTCAAGTTGCTGTTGAAACTGGAAGCACTTTTCAGGATCGTGAGTGTTAATAATATTAATCCTGGGGCTAGATTTGTGTTTAGCTGTGTAGATTCTCTTTGGTCTCAGTCTAACCCTTGCAACAGCCAAAGAATGATCCGTGTCACAGTCAGCACTGTGATAACTTCGAGTCAATGATATATGGTTCAGATAACCTCTACCCTTCCAAAAAAAAGTGTAATTGTTTTACCTGAGTGACCCTTCCTCAGTGAGGCGAAAATCCTGGACACGTGGTTCTTTCGTTCCAGGTTGCACGCCCTAGCTTGAGGTTTCTATTTTTATTTTTATTTGTACCTGGTGCATTGGTTTTACAGCCTGCGACTCAGATTTTGTTCTAGCCCCAAGCACCCATTGAAGCAGGCAGGCTGTTGCGGTTCAGCACCCTATTCGCCGGGGGCTGCCCAGCTTTAGACGGGCGGTAGCTGATCAGTGACACCTGTAGGTGTCTCCCACCGTCAGAGGCAACGCGTGGCGCCCCATGTCTACGCCAATTGACAAGGACTTATAACCCGTAACAGTTGCCTCTCGCTTTGATTCCGAGACCAGTTGAGACCAGGGATGGAGTTATTGCCTCTCCATAGCACAAAGCCTGGGCTAAAATATAGAGTTCATGTGTTGCCCATGCAGCATGATCCCTCTCTCGGCCTGCCTATTTCACTCCAGAGGAAAGGTAACACCCCTACATCTGGAACAAGACAAGCTGCAGAAGCTGCCGGATCAGCAAAGCAATGCTCTAACTGTCCGCCTGTCGGAGCTTCGATCCTAGTCCAGCCGCCAACCACGGCTTAGGACCTGGTCTGCCCTACCATGACATTTTGTCTTTAGCTTGCATTTCGTCTCACCAGGGTAAGGATTGTACCCTCCCAATTGCGCTCTTCTGGCCGAAGCCGTTGGTACAATGTGGGGTGTCGGGTTTGGTAAGCGCCGAACAACGTTCGCCGCTAACAGAAAATAGGTAGTACCGACTACTGTTATACGGTAGCTCAGTCATGTCTGACTAAGACCTGACACACTATCTATCTATCTATCTATCGGTCGATCGATCTGTCTGTCTGTCTGTCTGTCTGGTCTATCTGTCTGTCTGTCTGTCTGTCTGTCTGTCTGTCTGTCTTTCTATCTATTTTTCTATCTATCTATTTATCTGTTTGTATATGTATCTATCTGTCTATCTATCTATCCATCTATCTATCCGTTCACGTCTGTTTCCGTGCTTGTCTGTGTAGTTTGATTCGCGGGAGTGAAGAACAACAACCGTTCCGAACTAATTTCTGGTTTAATCAGAGAGTGAATTCCCTGGCAGCAAGATGGCTGAACATGTATTCGTCTGTTTTTAAAGTTCTTGCCATTTACTTTCGTGCTGGAAGAAAAATTGTTGCTGTTAAACTAAATAACAATTCCAGTTGGCTCGGCGGGAATGAGAAGAACATCTGTAAAAAAGGTCATCTCAATCGGATGGACCATTCGCGAACGCATAAAGGACAAGCAAACACAGAAACAAAGGCACAAACAAACATTGCCTTATATATATATATATATATATATATATATATATATATATATATATATATATATATATATATATATATATATATATATATATATATCTCACTTCTAGAGAGAGAGAGAGAGAGAGAGAGAGAGAGAGAGAGAGAGAGAGAGAGAGAGAGAGAGAGAGAGAGAGAGAGAGAGAGAGAGAGAGGGGAAGAGATAGAGAGCGATCAGAAGAGAATACGAACGAACGAAATTTATTTTCACATTGTTAAGAATAAAGTGAGAAGGCTAGTCTAACATTCTGCCCTTCTTAATGGAAAAGAGAGGAAGAGAAAGGGAAGAGAAACAGATTGAGAACGAGAGAGAGAGAGAGAGAGAGAGAGAGAGAGAGAGAGAGAGAGAGAGAGAGAGAGAGAGAGAGAGGGAGAGAGAGAGAGAGAAAGAGAGAGAGATAGGGAGAGAATGGGAGAGAAAGGATACACCTACATAAACACAAATTGCAATACGTATCAACTGTTACAACGTCACTGAAGATCTGAATGTTCTAGTTTCGACATTAAAGCCTAGTATGAACAAACACTACTAGGAATAGAACAAACACTACATGTAATAGAACAAACATTACATAGAACAGAACAAACATTGCGTTTAATAGAAAAAGAACCACAATTAATATAACATGCACTACATGTAATGTAACAGGTACTACGGGTAATGGACCAATCTGGCTGAAATATTAGCTGCCTACCTTCTCTGATGACGGCAATATATCCCTCATAACAATGGAACTTGACACACTTAGAGTTCAGTCCAGGAGGGGTGAAGGTTTCACCATCTTGAAAGGGAGTTTTCCCCACACAACATATGTCTGGTTTGTGTAGAAATATGTCATCATTATTAGTGCAAATACACACTTGATTAAGTCGATATCCAAGGACTATGTTACCACAGCGGTTACTCGGCAAGTAATTTGCTACATTTATTATCATCCATGTGTGTGTGTGTGTGTGTGCGCGTGTGTGCGTGCGTGCGTGTATGTCTGTGTACACATGTAAACCCCCATATACAGTGCAAGGCCATGCTTTTAGGAAATAAAAAGCACATTAAGATCCACCAATAAACATCATGTCACGGTGTGGACATTTGGTGCCAGCCATATATTGTATAGACCAATGAGAACTCCAGGAATGATGTGGTGAAAATAACTTCAGCCGTGTTTACTTCCAAATACATTTCTCGAACTCATTTTAAGGTGTTTCTATCTTAGAGTGCAGATCAATTATAAAGATCCATCTCGAAATCAGATTGAAACCATTACAACCGAACGGGCTCAGAAACGTGGTGTGCATGTCACTGCGTTATCACTACTTCTTATTAAAGTAGTAGTCCCCGCTCATTTAGTAATCTCAGCTTCTTTGCTGTAGTCCCCTTCCATGTTGTAATCCAAGTTTCTGTAGTTACCCCCGCCCATATAGTAACACCAGCTCTTGTAGTAGTCACCACCCAAGTAGTAAGCCCACCTCCTGTAGTAATCACAACCCACATAGTAATCCCAGCTCCTGTGGTAATCCCGGCCCCTATATTAATGCCAGTTCCTACAGTAGTCACCACACATGTAGTATTCCTCGAAACCTGTAATAGTCTTATCCCCCATAGTCGTTATCATCATCATCTTCTTCTTCCACGTTTGCTGTCAAGCGTCTTGGGGGTGGGGTAAGCTTATGCTCCAACTCCAGATGGTTGGCACTGGATAGTGTCAATACGTGTGATTTTATAATGTCTTTGATACCGTCAATCCATTTTCTTCTCGGACTTCCTCTTGCTCTCTTAGCAGATCGTTGATGTCCGACCACTGCTGGTAGTTGATGGTTTTTAAATTCAAACGAGATACCAAACGGATTGATCTTCTGTCTTTCAATATATGTTGTACACGGTGTTGATCCCACCATCTCTCATTACTTATTCTGTCTCAGATAGCTAAGTTGGCAGCGCTCCTCAAGCATCTCATCTCAAAACTGTTGAATTTAGCTAAGTATGATTTGGATAATGTCCAAGTGTGAGATTTGTACATGTTGTTGATGTAAATATGTCATTTAGTATTTGTCGTTTTTCGGATATAGGTATGTTTAGATGTTCCAGTATACGCGATAGTTTATATGTAAGCGCACTTGCTTTTTTGACAACATATTTCGATTTCTCTGTCTATTCTAACATCTTCTGTGATAATTTTCCAAGATATTTTAATGCTTTAACTTGTTTCAGTGGTGTGCTATTTATCAGTATATTTAGTGGACTATTAGATATGCTAACCTGCTCTACATCATATTTATCTTCATTTATATTTATATTGTATCTGCTGCATGATGAACTTAGGTTATTAATATGATCTACAGTCTTTCCTCGTCGTTGTAAAACAGGTACTGATTGTATGCATATAACGGATAATTTATTGCCGGCGAATCAGTTGTTTCATCTGAAGTAAAGAGCTCTAAATTTTCTGAATCTCTTCTGTTAAGGTTTGCGTCTTTGGATATTCTGTCTATATAGATATTAAACAGCACTGGAAATAGCACACATCCATGTCTCACTCATGTATTGATTGTGAACATATCTGATATAGCTTCTTGTGTTCTTATTGCACTCTGGCTCGCGTGGTACATGGATGTGATATTAGTATTCCACTACAATTACACCTGTGTAGGGCGCGCATTACAAACAGTGAGCTGTTATGAATTCTCCTAGGTGGCGGTGACAAAACGGCTGTCTATAAAAGCCGTGCCGCCGACAGGACAACCATCAAACCAGATACTGTTGCAGGGCACCAAGTTTTATGACAGGTTGTCGGGTTTCCCTACAGCTTTCAGTCATCACTGTAGGTGCGATCTTTCTCTGTCAGCGTCTCTGTCTGCCTATATGTCTGCCTTTATGTCTGCCGCCTGTGTCTGACTCTCTGCCTCTCTGCCTCTGCCTGTTGTCCTCTCTATCTGCATTTATGTCTCTCCTTGCCTGTGTATGCCTGCTAGTTGCTTTGATGCCTCGATGCATGTTTGTCTGGCTATCTTCCTGAGTGTCTGTCTGCTTGCCTGTCTGTCTGCATCTCTGTCTGGAAGCCTGTCTGACTCTCTGTCTCTCTGCTTTTCTCTCGCTGCCTATAACGGTATCTCCCTTTGTTTGTCAGTATGCCTTCCCATCTGTCTGCATGTTAAATGCCTTGTTTCCATGATGTCTGCCTGTCTTTCTGTCTGCCTGTCTCCCTCTCTGTCTGTCTGCCTCCCTATTGCTGCCTCTCTCTGCCTCTCCGTCTGTTTGTCAGTATGCCTTCATGAATGCCAGTCTGCTAGATGCCCGGATGTCACGATGTCTGCCTGTCTGAGAGGTCGTATCTCTCGATGTCCTTCTGTATGTCTGCCTCTCTTCTTCTTCTTCTTCTTTCGTTCGCCTAAATTATGTTTATAACTGCAATGTTGTCTCTTGTATGAATCTAACAGTCTTTTTTAGTTTATTCAGCGGGCCATAGAGTTTATCTTCCACTGTTGTCTCTCTAGGCCAGAAGGTTCGCCTGGATATGTTGTAGTTTGGGCAATCCTGGAGTACGTGCTCTGCTGTCTGCGACGCCAAACCACATGTGCACATGGCTGAGTCACCAATCTTGAATTTTGTATACATGTGGTTGCGTAATCTATTGTGTCCTGTTCTGAGGCGCAGAAGAATGACCTGTTCTGGTCTGTCCATAACGTGGTAGTCGTCTTGAGTAAGGTTTGGTGGCCTTCTGACTGATTTGATCATTCTTTTCTGTTGGTGGTATGTAATAGGCACATCTGGTTGTTCTTCTTGTGCTCCTTCCTTAGCCAATCGATCAGCTCTGTCGTTTCCGGGGATTCCACAGTGGGATGGTATCCACTGTATGGTGATCTTACGATGATTGCTAAGTTCAGAAAGTAGTGTCCTCAGAACTGGCAATTTCCCAGACAGGAGTGCCTCTATTACGGATTTTGCATCTGTCAATATCACCACAGGTTGTGTACCATGGCTGGTATTTTGTAATTTCTCTGTGGCTATCTTGATTGCCTCACTTTCAGCATCATAATTATGGCAGTACTTTCCTGTTGGAATTCTGACCGTGTCTCTAGTGTTATTTGGGTATTCTATATACACTCCCGCTCCTCCATTTCGAACAGCATTTTGTGCTGACCCATCTGTGTAGACTCGGATCCAGAGGTCCTGTGGGTATTCGTCATCAAGGAAGCTGAGAGTGGCTGTTCTGCGCTGCACGCTGTTCTGTTCTTACTTGTCAAATATTCCTCTCACTTTTGACTGGATTTGTAGTGATATTCTATGTTCACCTTTCCACGGGGTTCGCTCTGAATGCCT
>JACEFZ010016172.1:2500-17614 GCA_014155875.1 Cepaea nemoralis | reverse complement strand
CCCCCCCCCCCCCCCCCCCCCCCCCCCCCCCCCCCCCCCCCCCCCCCCCCCCCCCCCCCCCCCCCCCCCCCCCCCCCCCACGCTTATTGGCATGGCACATAATGGATGGATCGATTTGAAAATCATGTCAGCATGGTTTTGGTAGGTGAAAATAAAGCCTAGCATTAACTCCATTTGATATAAGGTAACGCTTCCGAGCCGTTCAAGATGCCTAATGTAATATTAATGCGATGTGACGTTTTCAACAGAAAGAGATTGTTGTGTTTTTTTTTGTGCATGTCCTTTTCGCAGGGCATCACTGTCAACACCAGCATTTTACTGCCGTTGTTGTTGTCTTAGCAAGTTTACGTTCAGTAGTTACAAATAGATTACATTAGGATAACACAGCAAAGCCGCTACAATTCTGAAGATAGTGTAATCTTGTTGATGGCTATTGGAGACTATTTTATTCCCTAAAGGTGACAATTATATTTCTTCTTCTTCATTCCCTCTCCCTCTCTTCTTATTATCCCTCTCCTTCTGTTTCTCATTCTTCATCATCTTCCTCCTCTTCATCTGCATCCTTTTCTTCTTCTTCTTCTTCTTCTTCTTCTTCTTCTTCTTCTTCTTCTTCTTCTTCTTCTTCTTCTTCTTCTTCTTCTTCGTCTTCTTCTTCTTCTTCTTCTTCTTCTTCTTCTTCTTCTTCTTCCTCCTCCTCCTCTTCCTCTTCTTCCTCTCTTCTTCTTCTTCTTCCTCTTCTTCTTCTTCTTCTTCTTTTTCGTCTTCTTCTTCTTCTTCTTCTTCTTCTTCTTCTTCTTCTTCTTCTTCTTCTTCTTCTTCTTCTTCTTCTTCTTCTTCTTCTTCTTCTTCTTCTTCTTCTTCTTCTTCTTTTTCTTTTTTCTTTTTCTTCTTCTTCTTCTTCTTCTTCTTCTTCTTCTTCTTCTTCTTCTTCTTCTTCTTCTTCTTCTTCTTCTTCTTCTTCTTCTTCTTCTTCTTCTTCTTCTTCTTCTTCTTCTTCTTCTTCTTCTTCCTCTTCTTCCTCTTCTTCTTCTTCTTCTTCTTCTTCTTCTTCTTCTTCTTCTTCTTCTTCTTCTTCTTCTTCCAGTTTTTTCTAAGATTATGACTGAAGTTTCGGTTACGAACTTGTATGTTGTTTAGAATGTATTAAAAACTGGATAAAGCAAAGGATGCCTCCGTGAACCAGAAATTTGCTCGGAAAGTAATATAAATTGTAAATGAAAAACAAAAAAGTTCAATCTTCTAATGTAACGTATTGCCAAATGGGCCATCAAAGATAACAAAAACGGTATAATATAAATATCTGTTCCAGAATCTTCTCTCAGTAATTTGAAAATGTCCAGCCATCTTATGATCGTGTGTAGGAAAACCTTTTTACATCATGTTGAATTTTCTATGAAATGGCGTATCACAGTCTGAATAGGAAATCACAACGTCTGTGTTATTAAAGTTGCCTCTCATTTATCACTGGAAGCATGCGTCGTTTGAGAGCATATGCTTCTGTTTCATACTGCTTAATGTTAGAGACTGTGTTTTTATTTCCGATGTTGATTGGACACATGTTTCTTTGGATGTATAGATCGCAATGACAAGTCCTTTTCTTGTTTGATGTTTCACATATTCGTTCTGGCTTTGTAATACAGCTAATTTCCTGTGCTAGAACTTAGAAGATAGACTGCGGGTTGACAAGAAGATGAAAGATGTTCTATGAAAATGTGTGCAGATTGAAACAAACAGGAGCAGATAAGTGAGTTGTCTTGACTGGAGTATTTCATTGAAAGTGTATTTGTAACTGACACCAAGGGCTTGATAACAATATGGATGTTGACAGATTCTCTTTGGAAACAATAAAAGAGGCTTCTTGTTCTTGTTTTTTTTTTTTTTTTTGGTTCTTCTTCGCGATTTCGTCTTCTTTTTCTTGTTGTTTATTTCTTTTCTTCCTTTACTTTTTCTCATCCTTCACCTCAACTACCCCTATCTCTCCACGTCTCACAAAACCATTCCCTCTCCCTCTCTTCTTATTATCCCTCTCCTTCTGTTTCTCATTCTTCATCATCTTCCTCCTCTTCATCTGCATCCTTTCTTCTTTTTCTTCTTCTTCTTCTTCTTCTTCTTCTTCTTCTTCTTCTTCTTCTTCTTCTTCTTCTTCTTCTTCTTCTTCTTCTTCTTCTTCTTCTTCTTCTTCTTCTTCTTCTTCTTCTTCTTCTGCTTCTTCTTCTTCTGCTTCTTCTTCTTCTTCTTCTTCTTCTTCTTCTTCTTCTTCTTCTTCTTCTTCTTCTTCTTCTGCTTCTTCTTCTTCTTCTTCTTCTTCTTCTTCTTCTTCTTCTTCTTCTTCTTCTTCTTCTTCTTCTTCTTCTTCTTCTTCTTCTTCTTCTGCTTCTGCTTCTTCTTCTTCTTCTTCTTCTTCTTCTTCTTCTTCTTCTTCTTCTTCTTCTTCTTCTTCTTCTTCTTCTTCTTCTTCTTCTTCTTCTTCTTCTTCTTCTTCTTCTTCTTCTTCCCATCCTCCACCTCCCTTCCCGCTTCCTCTTCCTTCACATCCCCAGCTACCTTGCTAGTCAATATCACTCTCCTCCTGTTTCTGTTTCTTTATTTTCCTCCTCGTCATTTATTTTCCTTTTCCTCTTCTTTCACTGTTTTTTCTTCCGCATCTTCTTCTTCTTCTTCTTCTTCTTCTTCTTCTTCTTCTTCTTCTTCTTCTTCTTCTTCTTCTTCTTCTTCTTCTTCTTCTTCTTCTTCTTCTTCTTCTTCTTCTTCTTCTTCTTCTTCTCTCTGTTTTTTCTTCCGCACCTTCTTCTTCTTCTTCTTCTTCTTCTTCTTCTTCTTCTTCTTCTTCTTCTTCTTCTTCTTCTTCTTCTTCTTCTTCTTCTTCTTCTTCTTCTTCTTCTTCTTCTTCTTCTTCTTCTTCTTCTTCTTCTGCTGCTGCTGCTTTTTTCTATGCCGTCTTCATCTTTTCCTGCCTCTTCCTCTTGTTCTATATAGCGTACTCAACCGAGATGTTGACTGAAGTTTCGGTTACAAACATGCATGTTGCTTTGAATGTGTTAAGAACTGTATACAGCAAGTGAAGCATCCGCGAACCAGATATGTGCTCGTAAAGTAATATAAAGTGTGATTGAACAACCAAACCAAAAAATCAGCCTTCAAATGTAACGTATTGGCAAATGAGGTAACAGAGACAACTTTAAAAAAAAATATTATGCTTATAAGTATCGGTCCCAGAATCTGTAACAACTAATTTGAAAGTGTTGACCTATTTTACGATCGTGTGTAGGAAAACCTGTCTACATTATGCTGACTTTATTATCTATTGGCACATTACAGGATGCTGTCTCACATTTGTTTACATCATGTTGATTTTGTTATGTAACGGCACATCACATGATTATGTCTAGAATTGTGTTTACATCATGTTGACTTTGTAATGCAATGGCACATCACAGGAAGCTGTCTGAAACTTGTTTACATCATGTTGAGTTTGTTGTGTAATGGCACATTACAGGATGCTGCCTGAAACTTGTTTATATCATGTTGACTTTGTTATGCAATGGTACATCCCAGGATGCTGTCTAAATGGGGGATCACACCGTCTGTGTTATTAATTGATTAAGTGCCGTGGGATGATTAATTGTCTTAATTGACATCCCGTATCTGCCATGGGTTTATTTTTCGTCGAAATATTATCATTGCGAAATGTTGTCTCAATTAAAATATAATACAGCAGTTTTCCCTATGCATCCTGCTTTACTTTGGTGTATAATACAACAAGTCTGCTACCATGTTAACAACTCTGAGGTCATAACTATGCCACACCCCTACTTCCCATTTTCCGCCATCCATTTTTGTTTTGTACAAATCTACTTTTTGTTTCGCATTGAAACTGTTAAAGTAACAAATATATTTATTCACTAATAAAATAGTCATATGACTCATAATTATAGAGCAAACCAATGAAATTAATACGCAACGTTATACCGGATTTGTTGACTATAAATAGCCTTGGCAGCTTTTACAGGGTCTTGCCTACATCGAGTCCTTATGAAGACTGGGCATGACCGGGACTAGCCCGATGAGAATAACACAAGAAGCGACAAGCACGTAGCAGTGCTAACATAATAATAATAATAATAATAATAATAATAATAATAATAATAATAATAATAATAATAATAATAATAATAATAATAATAATAAGTCTTTATTTTCAAAGGGTTAAGAATTGGGCACGCAGGCCCGTCTGACATTCTGCCCTTCTTCTCTATTTCCTCTCATACATTCTTTCATTCAACATCACTTATGAAGCAACTTTTGACAACAAAAGAACATTAAAACGCATGAAAAATAATCAATAACAAATGACTCACTGAGGCAGTGTTTAACATGGGCATTATAAATACCTAAGGAGGGTGTAACGTGCCATACAT
This sequence comes from Cepaea nemoralis, assembly GCA_014155875.1. Taxonomy (NCBI): domain Eukaryota; kingdom Metazoa; phylum Mollusca; class Gastropoda; order Stylommatophora; family Helicidae; genus Cepaea; species Cepaea nemoralis. Next base: position 13,196 of record JACEFZ010016172.1, on the reverse strand, counting down.
AAGGGAATGTTTTTTGGCTAGTTGTCGTTTGAGATAAGTTACCATTATTGTCTTTTTTGTGTTATTTGTTATGGGGGCATGTAGTCTGTACTAAGGTAGTGTTCAAACAGGTTGCGAATGTATGAATCATGATTGGTGGTGTCTTTGATTTCTTGTGGAAGATTGTTCCACAACTGAGCGGCAGAGTATGCTAAGCTTGTTTTATATAAGTCTATCCTAGGTTTAGGGACATGAAGTATATTTAGTCGTTCGCTATGTCTAGCGTTATATTTAAACAATGGCCAAAGGTAGCTTGGAGCATTTTGAAATAGGATTTTGTGAATTAGTTTGGTCTTATTAAAAAGCAGGCGCTTGTGGAGTGGCAGTAACCGGAGACGTTTATATAGGTTAGAATTGTCGGTAAGCTTTTCACCATTAATTAAATGCACTGCCTTTTTCTGGAGTGAATATAGGCGTTTTGTTATTGATTTGGAGCATCCATCCCAGACTGTGGAGCAGTAATCAATATGTGTTTGTATATGAGAAGTATAGAATATCTTTCTTGTGTTTTCGTCAAGGAAATTTTTAATTTTGGAAAGTTGGTATACTTTTTTGGCTATTTGTTTAACTAGAGCATGAACATGTGAGTTAAAAGTTAGATTTTGATCTATGATAACACCCAGTGTCTTGTGCTCGGTGACACTTTCTACAGGCGTGCTGCCAATGTGCAGCTGAAGAGTTCTCTGCGAGTTTAGAGTGTGAAGTCTTTGCCTGGTTCCTATTAACATAGACTTTGTTTTAGTAATGTTAATTTGCATGCGGTTTGCATGACTCCAGTTAACTACACTATTTATTTCCTGTTGCAAGGATAATTCTAGCACATTACGATCAACAGCGTTCGTATATACTGTGCAGTCATCAGCAAATAGATCGCAGGACGACGACAGATTTAATGGAAGATCATTTATATAAATGGCAAATAATAGAGGGCCAAGAATAGACCCCTGAGGTACTCCAATATTAATGGTAATGGCTTGAGATAAAACTTTATTGTGTGATACTACTTGCTTTCTGTCTAATAAGAATGATTTTATTAATGTCACTATATTAAAACTTACTTTCATTGTTTCTAGTTTTTTAATTAGAATAGTATGATCTATCATATCGAATGCTTTCCTAAAGTCTATAAACACCGCTCCACATAGAGTATTGTTGTTAATATTTTGATGCCAGTTTTCTATCATGTTTGTTAGTGCCGTATGGCAAGAATATTTTGGCCAAAATCCTGACTGACTGTCAACTATCAGTTTATGGTGAACTAAGTGATCTAGTGTTGTTTTGTGGATGTGCTTTTCTAGCGGTTTGGATAATGAGGATACACTTTAGCGATTTTAAAGGCTGATGGGAAGTGACCTCTGGTTATACATTGATTATATATAAAAGTTAGTGACTCGCAGATCGCCGGTGCAGCATGGCGAAGGATCCGACTACTAATTCCATCTAGTCCTGATGAGTTATTGTTTTTTAGATTACGGAGATGAGTAAATACTTCAGTTGTCGTCATTAGCGGTATGTTGGAGGAAATGTGTCCATAGCATTTGTTCTCACAGAATGATGATAATAAAGATATGTCATGAGGCGCATCTGGTATTGCAGCCTTCAGTTGGTTTATGTCGGACTGAAAGTATCTACTGAATTGATCACATGTAACCTGATTTGATGGTAATGATTGTGATGATTTGTGTTTGTTTGTCAAGGTATTAATTGCTTTCCATATATCTTTAGTGTTGGTTTTATCTATTACTATGTTCTTAAAATAGTTTTTCTTTTCCTTCCGAATAACATATTGAACTTTGTTTCTCAGACTACGGTACATAGTTAGATCTCTATTTTTGTGAGCCCTGTCGCGATCTCTCATAAGTTCAACTACCTCCTGTGTGATCCACGGGGGCTTTGTGTGATGTTTAACACGAACTTCCTTAAATGGAACATGTTTATCAAATATACTTAGAAAGGTCTTTAGCCAGTGGTCCAGAGCATCGTCTGGGTCAGGAAGCTGGTAAACATAATCTAGAGATGAGTTGACCAAATCTTGTAAGAAGACGTCTCGATTGAAATTTTTGTAATTTCTATATTTTATGCTTATATGTTTGTGTTTGGGAGTTTTGGTGCCCCTTCTCGACCACGTGCAACATACTGGATAGTGATCGCTCATTGCATTGATAGGTACACTACATTCTGTGATGTTATCAGCACACGTAGTATAAATATGATCTATAAGTGTTGCAGATGATTTAGTGATTCTAGTGGCTTGTTTGACTAACTGTTGGAAATTATATGACTCTATTATGTTTTCCCATGTTTTGTTTGATTTGTTAGCGTCTATGTTGAAGTCACCTAGCAATATTATTTCCCTAGCATTACTAAAGACTACATCCATCATAGTGGTGAATTTTTCATACCAGATATTTCCTGCACTGGGGTTTCCATAAAGATAGCCAACTACTAGCGGTATGCAATTTTGAAGTTTAACCTCTATCCATACACACTCAATCTCACAGGTTTCAAAGTCTAGCCTGCGGTGGGTGTTAAGCGAGTTGGAAATATAAACTGCAATACCCGTCTCTTGTTTCTGATAGGGATCTCTTCTAATGGTTTTAAAACCTCTGATAGCGATGTCATCATCTGAGATGTTGCCATTTAATCGACTTTCGCTAACGCCAAACATGTGAAAATTTTGATTAAGTATAAGTGATAGTTCGGGCAGCTTCCCTAATAGATGGCATATGTTTACATGCCCGATTCTGAGCCCATTATTCCTGAGCCAGTGTTCGTACTTATTAGACATTTCAACAATGCGTAATCACAAGTTTAAAAGCAAAACACACACACACAAAGTGAATACAACTTACGTCCCTTATTACAAAACACACTCTAAAGTACAGAGAAACAGTAATATCTCTGTAAATATATAAAAATACGTACACAGATCCGTAAGGAAGAGCAGTGAAGACCCCCTCACTCACCGTGAAAACACAATTAGAGTTATTATAAAAGCTATACAGCTAAGTACTATCAATTAATATAAAGTCAAAACCAGTCAATGTTTGGAATAACTTATAACCTAATACGTTACTAGATCAAGTTATAACCAAATATGCAGATAAACGTTTAAGGAGAGGCTCTTTCTTGTACCGAGATCCGGTGTAGCTTTGTGCTAAGTTGCTAGTAAATACCAGGTTGTGTTGGTTGTTGTTATAGCGACATTATAAGTGCTTGACGAAGTGTAGCTGGGCTATACCGTGTGAGGTGCAACCATTCTGGATTACAATTAAATGGGTACTGATGATGTCTCATGGGTATGTAATGACTACCAACTAGAGCCTCTGGTTGGTGGCTAACAGGAGGTTGTGCTGGCACGTCGTTGTTGCTGAGAGTCGGATCCTTTCTGGGGAGAATAGGAATCATATCTTCGTAATTATTATCCTCCTGTATGAAAGACGACGTATTTAACGGACTTGGTGTTGTGGTAGTGTCCCGTCTGGCTTGGATTTCAGGTGCAGTGGTTATGAGTGGTCTGCACACTTCTGTCCTATTAGTACTTGATGTAACTGGAGTATGTCGTCTGGCTTGAGTTTCAGGAGTAGCTAAAAGTGTCCGGCGCGATTCCGTATTGGATGTATGGTATGTCCGTTCTGGATATTTTAAATTCTTGGCGAGAAAACTGGTGCCCAATGTAGATAAATGTATTTGATCCTTGTAAAGACTCAAAGAAGCCAACAAACGAGAGAATGCCGGCCCCAGTAGGCCCAACCAAGGACCGGTCTTTACCAGGACCAGCACAAAACAAATCTATCCGACGAACAGAGCGGAACCAATAAAACCAGTAGCAATTAGGACTAACAATCCACACATCTACGGCTCTCAACAATAACCACCGCTGACGAAGCAGGTGAGACGAGACCGAATTTGGAATTTGTATTTGGAAAATTGGAATTGGAATTGGAATTGACAAGGTATCCCATCGGACATTAGTGAGGCTATATGGCATTACACACAACAGCATTAAAATAATATGGTCATTACATAAAGACATGAAATTCAGAGTCCTTCATGGGGAAGACTATTAGAAACCGTTGAAATAATGAGATTATTAAGACATTAGATGTTATTTGTGACCGTTAATATTTTCACTGACAATGAAGCCCAGATAAGATTTTCATTGACTGATTGAATTAAAAGTTGGCATCTTAACACTACGGAAAACCAGTAAAACCAGTGGATGTTTTGTCTCCTGCAAAGATTGTCGACAGGTGTAGATGTAAACATCTCCACAGACACACTGATTGTAGACACGCCGACCTCGTCCTTCAATACGTCCCTTACTATGAGTCAGTCAGTCAGTCAGTCAGTCATTCAGTCAGTCAGTCAGTCAGTCAGTTAGTTAGTTAGTTAGTTAGTTAGTTTGTTGGTTGATTGGTTGGTTGGTTGGTTAGTTAATTAGTTAATTAGTTAGTTATTTAGCTAGGTAGCTAGTTAGTCGCGGTTCCAACTTCACAGCGACGGGCCGTCCCCATTATGCTCCGTTCCTGTGCCAGTGAATATCAAATTAAAATACTCCTCACTGCACCATGTGAAAAGTGGAGCAGACATGAGTCTCAACAAACCAAGAGCACGCACAGGTACACTGGACATAATGCTGCCGCCAGAATGTCAACACAAAGGTCCTCCACGTAAATTACAGTTCATCGCCGATGAAGCGGCAGTCACTAGAAAACCAACAGCCACACATTTCTGCTCAAGGCAAGCCAGTCAATTCTGCGGCAAAACCGGTCGCCATTATTTCAAACATTCAGTTCACGCTACACACAACCGCGGACGAGATGTGAAAGCATTTCAATGTGCATAATGCCGCCGCCAAAATGCCAACACAAAAATCCTCCACGAAAAATACAAATTATCGAGTCCCACCTTAACTCTCATTTTGAGCATCCTGAAATTTACGATGTGTCTCTAGCTAATATTCGTTCATATGTAGTCTTTAATATGTTTTCTTTATCCGCGAAGAGTTTTCATTCCGCTGGCGCGCCAGGAGTCAATCAATTCGAGTTGAGTTGAGTCAAGAACTGACATCACTGCAATCAGAGCAATCCCATAAGCTCTCAGTCCTCATCTTCAATAGCCAGCGAAGAGTGCCAATACTAATGGTGACAGTTACAATATGATTATATGTCCGTCTTGCTTTACCTCTGAGTGACGACTGTCGTCCAGATCCTCTTACCACCCACTGCTGCTGCATGATAGTCTATATGTTCTTCTGCATTATCTACATGCTCCCAGAGGGCCTTCACCACATCTGCCGTATGCATAAAATCACCCCTTAATGGTGCGGGACTAGCCAATCTGCCTGCCAACTACACCAGAGTGTCCAATCGATTCGATTGTTGGCCACCCCGTACACATCATGACTAGGGCAACATTATTTGATGTAAGTCTCCCTCTTAGTCAGATATGACTGAGCTACCGTATAACAGTAGACGGTACTACCTGCTTTCTGAAAGTGTTGACCTATTTTACGATCGTGTGTAGGAAAACCTGCCTACATTATGCTGACTTTATTATCTAATGGCACATTACAGTCTGCTGTCTCACATTTGTTTACATCATGTTGATTTTGTTATGTAACGGAACATCACATGATTATGTCTAGAATTTTTTTTTTACATCATGTTGACTTTGTAATGCAATGGCACATCACAGAAAGCTGTCTGAAACTTGTTTACATCATGTTGAGTTTGTTGTGTAATGGCACATTACAGGATGCTGCCTGAAACTTGTTTATATCATGTTGACTTTGTTATGCAATGGTACATCGCAGGATGCTGTCTAAATGGGGGATCACACTGTCTGTGTTATTAATTTATTAAGTGCCGTGGGATGATTAATTGTCTTAAGCGACATTTCGTATCTGCCATGGGTTTACTTTTCGTCGAAATGTTATCATTGCGAAATGTTGTCTCAATTAAAATATAATACAGCAGTTTTCCCTATGCAACCTGCTTTACTTTGGTGTATAATACAACAAGTCTGCTACCATGTTAACAACTCTGAGGTCATAACTATGCCACACCCCTACTTCCCATTTTCCGCCATCCATTTTTGTTTTGTGCACATCTACTTTTTGTTTGGCATTGAAACTGTTAAAGTAACAAATATATTTATTCACTAACAAAATAGTCATATGACTCATAATTATAGAGCAAATCAATGAAATTAATACGCAACGTTATATAGGATTTGTTGACTATAAATAGCCTTGGCAGCTTTGATAGGGTATCCCATCGGACATTAGTGAGGCTATATGGAATCACACACAAAAACATTAAATTAATATGGCCGTTACATAAAGACATGAAATGCAGAGTCCTTCGTGGGGAAAACTATTAGAAACAGTTGAAATGAGAACATTATTAAGACATTAGATGCTATTTGTGACCGTTATTATTTTCACTGACAATGAAGTCCAGATAAGATTTTCATTGATTGATTGAATTAAAAATTGGCATATTAACACTGCGAAAAACCCGTGGATGTTTCGTCTCATGCAAAGATTGTAGACAGGTTTAGATGTAAACGTTCCACTGACACACTGATTGTAGACACGCCGATCTCGTCTTTCAATACGTCCCTCACTACGAGTCAGTCAGTCAGTCAGTCAGTCAGTCAGTCAGTCAGTCAGTCAGTCAGTGAGTCAGTCAGTCAGTCAGTCAGTCAGTTAGTTAGTTAGTTAGTTAGTTAGTTAGTTAATTAGTTAGTTAGTTAGTTAGTTAGTTAGTTAGCTGGTAGTTAGTTAGTTAGTTAGTTAGTTAGTTGGCTAGCTAGCTAGTTAGTCGCGGTTAGATTCATACAAGAGACGACATTGCAGTTGTAGACATGTTTCAAGCGAACGAAAGAAGAAGAAGAAGTCGCGGTTCCAATTTCACAGAAACTTGTCGTTCCCATTATGCTCCGTTCCCGTGCCAGTGAATATCACATAAAATACTCCTCACTGTCCCATGTAAAAAGTGGAGTAGACAGAAGTCTCGACAAACTAACAGCACGCACAAGTACACTGTGCATAATACCGCCGCCAGGATGTCAATACAAAAGTCCTCCACGAAAAATAGGGTTCATTTTCGATGGAAGCGGCAGTCACTAGAAATCAACAGCTACACATTACTGCATAAGGCATCCCGTCAGTTCTGCGACAGCCGGCCGCCATTATTCCGAATATGCAGTTCAAGCTACAAATAACCGCGGACAGATGTAAAAGCGTTTCAATGTACATAATGCCATCGCCGGAGTTCCAACACAAAAGTCCTCCACGAAAAATACAGTTCATCGTCGATGGAAGCGGTAGTCATTTGAAAACCAGCAGCCACGAATTTCTGCATAAGGCAAACCAGTTAGTTCTGCGACAAAGCCGGTCGCCATTATTTCGAACATGCAGTTCATGCTACACACAACCGCGGACGAGATGTAAAAGCATTTCACTGTACATAATACCTCCACCAAAATGCCAACATAAAAGTCCTCCAGGAAAAATACAGTTAATCGAGTCCCACCCTCAACTCTCCTTTTCAGCATCTGAAATTTACGATGTGTCTGTCAAGTCTGTCTAGCTAGCATTCGTTCACATGTAGTCTTTAATACGTTTGCTTTATCCACGAAGAGTTTTCATTCCACTGGCGCGCTAGGAGTCAATCAATTCGAGTTGAGTTGATGCCATAGGTTGAATTGTACCTTATGGCATAGTGACAAAAAGTCACCCAGAAGGACGTGACAAACGTTAATCGTGACCTACGTGGCGAGCGAGATTGTCACCGGAGCGAACACACGTTATTGCGAAGGTGACAAGGGCATCCAGATTGGCATTCTAGCCGTGCGGACGCACCACGTATAGAAAATGGCTGTGGCTTAACATAATGCCGACATGTTATTGAGTGTATAGTAGTGTCGTAGATATTACGTTATGGAATATATGATTGTGACAATGTCTACTCTAGAGTGTTGATTATAGATGAAAACCTACACTTGTGTCCGAGTTACATCGATGTCTGTGGGTCGTGTTGTGTTCGATGGTGAGTTGAGGTAGTCCAAAAGGAATGGCAGAGTTCACCTTCAACAAGGTATAGTGTGGGAGAGTTATCACCAAAGTACAGATGAATGTTAAAGTAACAGAGCCCGTCTCTCGGGCTAGATGACGAAGCCGAGAGAGAATCAACCACGCTGGCGAATTGGACAGGAGGCGAGAAGTTATAACGAATATTCCTAGGCATCGGTTAATTCGCCTGAGCCAATCATTCGCACCCTGGCACATTGAGTTGAGTCAAGAACTGGCATCACTGTAATCGAGCATTCCCATAAGCGCTCAGTCTTCATCTTCAATAGCCAGCGAAGAATACCAATACTAATGGTGCCAGTTACAATATGATTATATGTCCGTCTTGCTTTACCTTTGAGTGACGACTGTCGACCAGATCATCTTACCAACCCTTACTGCCGCATTATCTCTAAACCATGAGAGTCTATATGTTCTTCTGCATTATCCACATGCTCCCAGGGGGCCTTCACCACATCTGCCTTATCATGCATAAAATCACTCATTAATGGTACGGCACTAGCCAATCTGCCTGCCTGTTAATTTCCAACTACACCAGAGTGTCCAGTCGATTCGATCATTGGTCACCCCGTACACATCATGACTAGGACGACATTATTTTACGTAAGTCTCCCCCCGAGTCAGGTCTTAGTCAGATATGACTGAGCCACCTTATAACAGTAGATGATACTACCTGACTTATGTTAGCGCCGAATGTTGGGCGGCGCTCATCAAACCCGACACCCAACATTGTGCCAACGGTTTCGAGCAAAGGAGCGCAACTGGGGAGGGGGGGGGGGGGGTACTAGCCTATCCTAGTGCGAAGAAATGCAATCCAAAGACTAAATGTCTTGGTCAGCAGCTGATTTAGTATCTAACCTCCAACAGGTGGATAATTAGAGCATTCTTTGCTGATCCAGCAGCTTGTCTTGTTCCAAATGTATTGTTGTTACCTTTCGTGTGTGTGTGAGAGGATGTGTGTGTGGATGGGAAGATGTTTGTGTATGGGTTGGTGATGTGTGAGTGGGTGAGGGATGGGTGTGTGGGTTGGTGCGATTTGTGTGTGTGGGAGGAGTATGTGTGTGTGTGGTTGGGGGTGAGTGGGTGGGTGGGTGGAGCATGTGTATGTGGGTGAGTATGTGTGGGTTGGGGTAAGTGTGAATGGGTGGGGAGATGTGTGTGGGTGGGGATGTGAGTTAGGGATGTGTGTGTGTGGGTGGGTGCGAGATGTCTGGGTTGGTGAAGGGATGTGTGGGTGGAGGGATATGTGGTGGGTGGGGGATGTGTGGGTATGGGTGGGTGATGTGTGAGTGGGTGAGGGATGTGTGTGTGGGTTGGTGCGGGATGTGTGTGTGGGAGGGGGCATGTGTTACATAACATGATAATATGCATTGTTTATGCTTACAACATTCATTTGACAATGTTTTTTTTCCTATGTGAATGTATCATGCACTGTTGATGAACGAAAGATGAGTGATTGGAAGGGCCGAATGTAAGACGGGCCTACGTGCCCAATTTGTAACCCTTTAATAATAAAGTTCACTTCATTTCAACTCAAATCCTCTGGGGGTAAACTGGGCAGGCCGAGACAGGCATCATGCTGCACGGACAACACAAGGTCGTTTCAATTCAGCCCAGGCGTTGTGCTATGAAAAGATATAACTCCATCCCTGGTCCCCGTCAAGCAAAATGAAACAAAGTATCTGTGAACAAGGCAAGATGGCAATAGAAAGTCTATCCAAGAGAAAGTTACCTTGCTTGGTACTAAAGTATATCCCACAAATCTCTTTAAATACTAAGACAACTTCTGCCTTCCCATTCTGGGCATTGAGTCGAATACTGTTGACAATGAACTACCTAAAACCTGTGAGGGAGATATCACCAGCCCAGGCCGAATACTAGCCTGTCCGTGTGTACTGTTTTCAATCTTGGCATAGGTGCATTCTGATATGCTTCTCCGAGCATGTTAAGTTTTATAACCGGCCCTGTTTAAATTTAGGGTTAGGTTTAGTCTACGGATCAACATCACGGCACACGGGTGTAACCCATAAGTGCTCCGTTCTACTCCTAACTCAAGCCTGAGTCAGGAGAAAATCAGCTCAGTGCACGAACTCCGTATCACCGACGAGGATCCTGAAATAATTTGGGTAGATTTTAAACTCGAAATTATTGCACGGGCAGCGCCGTTAGGCTACACTATTTCGATTTCCAACTGCCACGGGATTTTTACGTGAGCAACAATACACACGGGCGTCCGATCTCACTACCCAGAGACCAGGGGAAATTTTATTACTAGAAGTCCACGTGAAAACATCCCGGCCCTCACTGGGGCTTGAACCCGGGATCTCCAGCACTCGAGGCGGACACCATACCTCGAGACCACTCAGCCCCTCCCTCCCCCCTCCCCACCGGTCCTGCACACTCCGTTGGTATGTGAGCTTGGAGACAGGAAGGATAACTGTGCAACATAATCCCCGTGAAGATGGTTCTTTCGGTCCGGATGGGGAGAAAAATCTCACTTCAGTCTTCTTAACACCAACCTCACTTCAAAACTCTCAACACCAAGCTCACTCCAAT
>JACEFZ010016171.1:30000-77500 GCA_014155875.1 Cepaea nemoralis | reverse complement strand
TTCTGGAACCCGGTGGGATGATAGCATTTCACTTGCAATGTTGTCGTCAGGAAAGCAGTTTGGTTTAGTGATAGTCGTATAGCCCTTGTGCTCTCTGCCAGAGTTTAGACCAGAATTTCATTAGACATGACAGTGCCTCTAGATGAAAAGGGTACATATATAATAGTTTCTGTATTTGAATTGTTGCTTGCTTGCTTGTGTTCGTTGGCTTGAGCTCCAACGCGAAGTCCTGTATGTCGGATGAAGGCATCCTGTTGTCCAACATCAGTGTGATGTCATACAGGACCTGAGTTTTGCGTGAGTATCCGTTGTCCCATGTCTGGCTTATTGGTGTGCAGACTGGTGGTTCCTCGCCGTACAGGCAGACACTCTCCGACTTCGGAGGAATCGGCGATCCTACTGACTTTAGCCAGGACCCCGAAGGGACCTGTTGCCCAGGACGCTCGACGAGGACGCGTCAATAGGTCTTGGCCAGTATATAACCCGGCCCTGGTGCCTTGGAAACACCTCTGCGTCCCATTTGAATTGTTAAATTGTGAGATCAGCGCTTCATTGAGAAAAATAACCTGAGTGTTCGCTTTTTGCAAAACAGACATGCCTATCCCACTTATAATTCTGCCATGCTTACAGTTTCATCTGCTATGCGTGATTTACTATGCTTTGTGAATGATATCTCACTAGCAGTGCATATCATCTGCATTCTTCTATATGCTGTAAAACTGTTTACTATAGATGCATATCTTGAACCTTCTTCCCTATGCTGTAGAAATGTTCACTATCAATGCACATCATGGACAGTCTTTTTTATGCTAGGGATATCTTTTTGCTAAACTATCTTTAACTATCGAGAACTTACGGGTGAATATTCTTGTTCACATCTTTCGTAAATATACAGAATATGTGATTTGTAACGTGATCTTTTCATGAATATGCTATGAGGATTGAGGCGAATGCCATGTTATTTTTATTAGTTATAATCTCGTATGGCAAGAAAGATAGACGCACCATATATCCATATGTCTTGCATGACGTGCAAAGAGAAATGATGCTGGATGGATTGAGACGGTGCATTGAGACACCAGCCGGCACGGCACTTGATGATGATAATATATATATATATATATATATATATATATATATATATATATATATATATATATATATATATATATATATATATATATATATATATATATACCAGTCATGTCACTACTAAATATCGCGTCCCTCTACCCTCTTCTGTTATGTGAGCATGAGGGGCTGTGAGTGGCTGGCTGATGGAACATTGTGAATAAACTTGGTGATTTGCACGAGGACGCTGTGTCGTGATTCTCTAGAAGTCCTGCATGTTATGTTTTCGTGTTGGTGTTCAGTATCTTTAACGAGCCAGCGCAAATAGATGTCTGGCACTCCTGGGCGGCTCAAATACACGAAAAACAGGACTGAAATAACAACATAAATATTGAAAGTACACCTTCGAAGCCATGCATTGTGTGCAAACTAAGAAAACAGGCTTCCACCTTTAAAATATGCAAGTTAACAGCCACACATGCTGCTTCAATTTCAGCAATTATGATCAAGATTGTAACTTTGGCCATGACCACATTTTTTTCGTTAGTGTTATCATACGTCATTCTGCAAAGATTAATCATTTCAAGAGCAGTCATCTGCTGAATTTTACAGAACTGGACCGTCATTAGATGTTCAACGTCCATAGCGTCCAAAAGAATAAACGTTACACGGCAATAGAGAAGTACCTACCAAATATTGAAATACTAGTAGCGGAGAAGCCCCATCATATCGAGTGAAGAACACTGGTCTACATTCAGGTAAACAGACTTTATATTAACTTTTGTTGTCAAAACGTCGATGATGGAATACCTCTCACTATCAAATGGAGTCATGACATCACAGTAGTAGTACGTAAGGAGGTCAACACCAGTCTGTTTTGGGTAACAGAGGACAACATTTCAACATTTCCTGAAGGCACTTCTTAAGCAGTTCTAAGCCCAGCAGAGGGTTACCTAACCACCACAGACAGTCAAAATCACCACCGGGCACATAAACAGGCCAGTCAAATTGTCTGTTTGTGATTGTTTTCATTTTTTCCGGTTGTTCAGATTTGTTGTGTTCGGGCATTTTTCTCCATGGAGTGATTGTCTGCGTCTTGAATGTTAGTGGGATGTTGGTTGGGTTACTTTTATGCCTTAATACTGTTCAAGCACAAAGATACGTTTTGTTCTAAGTGGCAGCCGAATTATCTGAGATAATTATTCTACAAATTTGACTGCTGCATAGAACACTGTATTGTTGCGAAATCGTTGTGTATACACGTCATGCCTGTACGTCTTAAGTGTCTCTTTTACACAGAGTAAATCACCTTTGTCTGCGTTATATTTAGTAAACATTTCTGAATTTCTGATTGGAGATGTCGTTTTTCCTGTGTAGTAAACTATTATTCACAGTGTAACACCACCACAGCATCACATGCCACGTGTTACAAAAGACAGAGAACACCTCCTGTCTACTGAGAAACCTACCAACAATAAATAGTATATTACTAAATTTCTCAGTGGAATTGGGCACAATTACAACACCTTGCGTACATGCTGACAACCAACTTAAGCATAAAAATATACATACGTATGTATTTAATTAATTAAATAACATACAAACTATCCATGTCACTTCAGGAATTGCTCGCCATGTGAAAGAAATGTGGATCATAAAATCCTGATCTCTTGACATGGTCCGAGAACAAAGTAAGTGAGTTACAGGCACAGCAGAGAGAAGAAAGAACGGCAGGCAGGGAGGCAGAGAGAGAAGCAAGAAAGACAGATAGAGAATCAAGAGAAGCAGAGAGAGAAAGCAAAGAGTCTCTATAGATGCAAACAGAGGTAAACCATATCCTCAACAGTGGAGAGGTGGAGGGTTTTACTATACAAGAAACAACCCACAATGAGATCCATATAAGACAAAAAGGGATACATATTGCAATGCCTACATTGCAAAAGACACAATGGTCGCTCGAGATGTGCGACAAGAATCGGAACTATTATTCTTACATTAAAATTTTAACAGCGCAGAAAATAAGCACATATGACCACTACAAAGACAACCTCAAATGTTTTGTATGTAATAGTTACGGGCATATAGCCAGGCAGTGTAAGGTAAGACAGCGATGGAGAGAGGCCAGCACGGCGTAAGTAATCACCAGTAGTGAAGCTTACGAGTATGAAGACTCAAACGCACTCACTGTAGAGACATTCCCTACCGACATACAGTGTGACAATTGTAGAGACTTTCACCAACATGGCAGCCTAGTGTGTGGCCACAGCGTGCAGATACATGAAGCTAATGCAGTTAGTATCCAAAATGGCACCCCAAAGATCACCGAGCATGGGTTAATGGATCGCTAACAACACGTGTTAGAGATACTGGCGCATCCATAGTAGGGGTAGACCAAAGAAGGGTATATAGGCAATACTATACAGGCAGAAGTGTTACCTGCAGAACATTCGGAGGAACGGTAGAGAGATATAATATTGTATATTATACTATATAACGGCCGAAGTTCAGTAAGAACAAAAAATCCTTGTTACATACGTATTTCTGGAGCACCGGACCTGTATTGACAGCCGGGCACATCTGGGGGAGGGAAAGATGCACGTGTGTGTGTTTTTTGTGTTGCCATGGAAACCATCGTAACGTCAGAGCATAGGCGGCTCTACTACGAGCAGGGGAAGGACTTGGGATGGCGCGAAATAAGCAAACATTACAATAAACAAGAAAATAGAAAATCTAGATACAATCATTTATAATTGAAAATAGCACATTTAAGACACACATCAGCCAGGTCTCCTCACGTGTGAAGATTTCCTATTAGTCTAAACATAATATTTACATCTAAATTGTATCACAACGTCTCGTGCTCCATACGTTATTTCAAGCAAATTCGAGTATCATCGGCGGGCCGGATGAAATGACGTCGCAGGCCGGATCCGGCCCACGGGCCGCAGTTTGGTGACCCCTGCTCTAGAATGACTATCGTGCGTTTACAAATCAAACTCTCACGCAGGGAATTGCTTTTGGTTGATTTGCATAACGCTTTGTCTTAATGTAGGCCATTCACCTCGAACGTTTTAACCCTACTAATTCTCCCAGTATACGTCCACAGTTGGGAATGCATGTTAATATGTGTTTCTAACTCCTATAAACACCAAGACATCCGGTGATTCTTCATTGTTTTTGACATGCTGAACTCTGAATATCCCGCTATAACCATGCCAGGTCAGTGTCCATTTTTTATTTAACACTAGCTGACCCGGCCCGGCTTCGCCCAGCTCCTGGCGGAGATCTATCAATCTATCTATCTATCTATCTATCTATCTATCTATCTATCTATCTATCTATCTATCTATCTATCTATCTATCTATCTATCTATCTATCTATCTATCTATCTATATATATATCTATCTATATCTATCTGTCTATTTATCTATCTATCTGTCTGTCTGTCTGTCTGTCTGTCTGTCTGTCTGTCTGTCTGTCTGTCTGTCTGTCTGTCTGTCTGTCTGTCTTCTCTTTCACACCCGCAACTGAATGAATAAAATGTTGGGAAAACCTGATGTTGACCGCACATGCGGCCAACTATTGTTTCAGTTTGTTTTAAAAATATAAACGTTAATTGTATACAAAAACAATGTCCTTTTAGTATTTTCACAGGCGTGCTGCGTGTATGGTATTTGTGTAGGTCTGTTTAACAGGGCGTTTGAACATCAAATGACATATTTACATAGTATGCATAAAGTATGAACCCAAAAAAAAATTAACTTAAGAATGTCCTTCCACACACCATGTGTTCTCTTTCACACCCACAACATTGAATGAAATGTTGGGAAAACCTGATGTTGACCGCACACGCGGCCAACTATTGTTGCACCTTTTTTTAAAATATAAACGTTAATTGTATACAAAAACAATGTCTTTTTAAAATAAAAATAAAGCATATACATTTTATGCAAGTGTGACTTTTGTACTGACCTTCTCCCGGCCAAGCGAACGGAAAAACAAAACCTGTAAACGCCAAAGTGTGAAGGATATCCAAGATATGCTGGGTTGACTGCGGCGTAATTCAAAGGATATGCAAAAGTTTCTCTCCCAAAAAAGTACAGAAATAAAATTTTCACGTATCTAAAATAAATCCATTATTTTTAATGAAAACTTTTTTTATCACCTTGTTTATAACGGACATGACTGTAGATAACTTCTTTAAACATAAAAAGATGAGTTAGATAATGTTTGCGTATTTAAAATAGATGCATTATTTTTATGAAAACTTTGAAAATGCCTTAAAGATTTTTATCATTATATTATAACGCATATGCCTGTAGATAACTGTAGATAAACATTTTATAAAACTTTGAGAAAAATACAACAATTATTTAAATTACATAATATAGCAATGCTACTAAAAGTAATGTCCCTTGATATAACTTTTCTTAAGTTAAGTCCCCTTGCAATATTTTAATTAATGTTAATTTATTACGTAAATAGCTGTTTGTAAACTAACAAACTATGCCAGTTGGCTGCCCGGGAATGAGAAGAACATCTGTAGAAAATTTCATCTCAATCGGATGGGCCATTTGGGAACGCATAAAGGACACACAAGACACACACATTCTCTTTTATATATATAGATTACATGATTTTGCCGCCAAGTAAAGTGCTGACGCTGGTTAAGTATGGGGGAAGTTCAAATCCAGCTATCACACACCTATACAAACATAAATCAGACCATATCTATTTATTCATATAACCATAAAAAGACGAGTGTTTCTCTCCTAAGCTCACCTCATTTACTCTCCCCCTCTCTATTTCTCTCTCTCACTGTCTGTTGGAAGAGCTTTAGTCGCACATTCCTGAAGAACATCAATGGCCTTCACTGCACCTGTATTGATGAATGCTTCTTAAGTCCGCTTTCTATCCTCATGCAGACATTATCATGCAGACTAGGTGAACTGGTGACATTTCTCGCTCCAAGTAGTTTCACACCAAACTTGGTATGAATTACAAGTTCTGGCATAGAACGAGAGGATAATCTGTCATTCTGAGTAACCAATCGGTGAAGCCATTTAACATGTCCACTGTCAAGTGATTGCGAATCTCATGTGAGAAGAGCAGTTGGTGTATCTAATTAATTTTCCCCTACTGTTATATTATTATGTTTTGTATACACAAGCAAGTGTTGAGAAATAACTCTCAAGCGCAAACATCGTGAGTGACGGAGACGGATTGAGGAAGGTATTATTAACCTATGTCACTGATACCTGACTGTAGGCTGATGCTCCCGGTAATCAGGAATCGATCAGTTTCACTTCCTGGACTATCTGAAGAATTCATTTCTCAGACGCCTATAAAATTGCTACCTCGTATGTCTCGAATAGTAACGAGTTCGTGAAACATGCTATAACATCAACGTAAATTTGGGGGAGAGCTAAGTCCTTCTCATGAGTTAATAATGTATTCGCTGAGGATAGTCTAAATCGCTTCGTTTCTGTCCAGGACTCCAGATGTTAAGAGCCAACGAGAAAAACAATATAGAGACATGAAACAATTAAATGCTGCATGTATGTGATAAATGCAGGCATGTGTACAATATCAAGCATTGCTGAATAGAGTGTGTCGAACATTGCTTTGTGGAGTATATCACAAACTGCTGTATGGAGGTATCACACACTGCTGTATGAAGTGTATCACACACTGTTGTATGGCGTATAATATCATATATTGCTGTATGGAATGCATCACACAATGTTGTACGGAGTGTATTAAAGACTGCTGTATGGGGTGTATTAAACATTGATGTATGGAGTGTATTAAAGACTGATCTATGAAGCCGGACATAGCCACATAACAGTTTGAACAAGAACACAGGCCTGATTCAAGACTGGTGATTGTATGCTCGAGAACCATGACAACCCATGAATAAAGGCATGGCAAGTGGAAATGTTGACTTTGGGTTGGGACAACCTGGGAGCTAAGTTGTATTTGAAAACAACATTCATCGTCTAAAAGGTGATACGAACATATTATCATTGGGCCGGTGTGGCCTATCTGAATTGCAGGGTGGCATACATATTTTAGACTGGGTCGGCCCAGGAGCGCAGGTAAATTCTCGATGGGGTTTCAAACACATGATCAGCGGTCCTGCAGGCAAGCAAGCTAGCCACTGCACACACAGAGGTTGTCTGGAATGTACTGGGACTACCCGTGTTAACACATCGTGATATACGCATTATTAGTATCATTGTTAGCATTATTATTAATTATGTTCCTGTTATGTTCAGGTCGTATAACGCTGACAAAGAACCGTATTATTCGTGCTAATGTTATCACTGTTTAATCTTTAATTCTGCCACAAGAAAACGCGAGCTATATCACACTCTGAACATGTTAGTGTCTTAGTGGATCTTTTACTTTATTGTGGTGCTAAGATGTAATCAATCTGGTTCTTATAGTTAGCATAGGGAGAGACCCAACTACAGAACCTTCTTGAATGTTGTCAACACAGGTATTTGCGATTGAAAGACATTTTATAGCCAAAATTCAATTAATTGCTATTCTCACTTATTTATATATACCATGCAAAAGATACCTTATACTCTTTTCTTTCTCCTCCTCTCTTTTAACTCCAACTTTAGCGTTGAATTCCACAAAGATTTACCATATTGTCTCTTGTCTAGACATGTTCCAATATCAGGTGTACATTACTGTAAAATTATCAAATGTCTTTCCTCTTCTGCTGCAGCTGTTGACCAATCGACTTATATAATTGTATTGTTTATTTCCTTTGTTTTAAGTCAGGCAGTGAATACAAGATGAGGATGTCTCTCGTATGTATTGTTAGCTCGTCACGTGTCATGTTTTCTTGTACTGCCAAGATCCAATGACTGGATTGTATTCAAGAAGTTCTGAAGAATCTGTCTTTGTCAAAAGGAAGTCAACCCGTCGCCGCTATCGTATTCTTTCCCCGAATATATGAATATGTCTCCTGTTTGGGCCACAAAGTGCCATAGTCTCAAAGATACGTGTTCTGAAATGCCAGTTTGTCGGTTTTATTTTTGGATAATTCTCCACTAACGATGATGAGTTTTCCCTGACGTAGACTTCGGACATTCCACATTCCTTTCCCCAGTTTCTTATTTAGCCCAATGAAAGAGCTTACAACTGTAGTGCCGTCATTTTAATTGCAGCAGTCATTTCTTCCACCCTAACCATTTCACAAATGCTCACATTCGTAGATGGTGTAAATGAACTGTCTGGCCTGAGGGACTCACCATAAGATCTTTCATATTATTTGTTGGCTTCAATGTTGGGCATTTTGGGATGCATAATGTGCCAGTTTTCTCCCGCTTTACACTTTGACGTGGCTGTGAACCACGTCCTCCTTTTATTTTATTTTTTTTTAAGCAATCTTTAAATCTATTTGGGTTATTGAGTTATCTTCTCTGTTGTATTCTTGCTAACAGCAAATATCACACCAGGGACGTCCACCTATCTCAGTGAATACAGTATAATGTTTCAAGTCCTCTAAAGCCTGGAGGTGAAGCTGGGTGTTCCCGTCATCAAGTTTGGGATCAACCTACTAGCATTTCTCAACTCTCCCATAGTCTTAGTGAACGTTCATATCCCGAAATTTTTAACATATCCATTCGTAACTTACACAAATATCCACAATCTAGGCATTTGTTTTTTTTTTAAATGCTCTTATTTTTTGTGATTTTGTTTTTACTCGTCGATTGATGAAAATCCACCCGTGTATTTTCCAGATGAAATGCCTGTCTGTTGTACAAACCATATGTCTAATACTAATACATCTTCATTTAAATATGGGTGCAATTCTTAACAAACCCTTCTATCATCTACATTTCTTTCTCCTTCCCCCGTGTTATTTCAATTTTTTTTTTCTGGCTCGTGCCCCCCCCCCCCCCCCCCCCCCCCCCACTCCTGATGTTTCTGTGACCATTCTTTCATTGTGTCACCAATGTTGGTAATCAATGACCAATGATACTCGAAATTTTCCACCACCTCCAATGTTTCCTCATTAACATATATTTCTTTCTCCAAAGGAATGTGATCTGTATGCCGGTCTCCCTATACCGATTTGTACCGGTCTCCCTGGCGAAGGGTTTATTGACTTTCTCCGTAATCCCGTATATCCACGTAAGGTAACGCAGCTGCGCGAGATACGGTAGCGGATAGCGTCGCGTTAGTTACTTACAGGGGCATGTGAGCCGGTCGCTCAGAAAGGAATGCCAAACTACTCAGCGTAATCTTGCCAAGAGATCAACAACAACGGTAAAATGCTGGTTGTGACAGCGATGTCCTGTAAATAGCATATGCGAACAAAAATATCTTTGTCTTTGCCATGTTAAGGTATAAGTTGTGATTTTCACTATTCAAGTGGGTTGTGGTTATTAGGTTTTCTATACAATTCTGTGTTGTGGATAGCAATACTGTATCATCAGCATATCGAACCTCTGGTATGTTATGACCACCAATATTTAGGGCATCATGTGGCTCCCTATTTATATCATCTCTGGCATTTCTCATTATATTTTCGGCGCACATGATAAACAAATAGGGGGACAACACGCAGATCTGAAGGACTCCTTGACTGATTGATTGTTTGATTTAGGAACCGACATCACAGCATTCGGGACACTCCCATAGGCGCTCCGTCCCCATCCTAAGCAGCCAGCGAAGAGTTCCAACACCAATAGTACTAGTAGCAATCTGATTATACGTCCGTCTCGCCTTTCCTCTGAGCGTCGAGCGTCGGCCAGATCCCCTCGTCACTCCTCGCTGCCTCATTCTTGCCAGACCATGATGATCCATTTCCTCCTCCTAGGTGTGCATGTGCTCTCACAAGGCCGCAACCTCGTCTGCCTTGTCAAACCAATCTGATGTCTCGCCATCAATTCTAACCGCTGCTTGTTGGTCTAGTTAGAACATATTTATGAGTTGTATTACACGTGATGGAAAGCCCATATTCCTCATGATTTCCCAAAGTTTCTGATGGTGTACACAGTCAAATGCCTTTGAATAATCCACAAAACATGAGGATTAAATTCTCTACACATCTCTATTAATAAACACATGTTGAGTATGTGCTTGCTTGCTTGCTTGTGTTCGTTGGCTTGAGCTCCAACGCGAAGTACTGTATGTCGGATGAAGACATCCTGTTGTCCAACATCAGTGTGATGTCATACAGGACCTGAGGTTTGCGTGAGTATCCGTTGTCCCATGTCTGGCTTATTGGTGTGCAGACTGGTGGTTCCTCGCCGTACAGGCAGACACTCTCCGACTTCGGAGGAATCAACGATCCTATTGACTTCAGCCAGGACCCCGAAGGGACCTGTTGCCCAGGACGCTCGACGAGGACGCGTCAATAGGTCTTGGCCAGTATATAACCCGGCCCTGGTGCCTTGGAAACACCTCTGCGTCCCGTTGAGTATGTGATCTCTTGTTCCTCTTGTCTAAAGCCAACTTAAACCACGTTAACTTCTTCTT
The DNA here is from genome assembly GCA_014155875.1 of Cepaea nemoralis. Lineage (NCBI taxonomy): Eukaryota > Metazoa > Mollusca > Gastropoda > Stylommatophora > Helicidae > Cepaea > Cepaea nemoralis. Next base: position 66,924 of record JACEFZ010016171.1, on the reverse strand, counting down.
CGATGTTCTTAAGAAGCCTTCCCTTTATGATTGTTAGTAGAATTGTACTTGCGATGACTGATCAGGGCAACAGTTCTAAAGTTGGTGCATACTTTCAGGTTGCCCTTTTTATATTGGAATGAAGATAGTTCTCGTCCAATCCCTTGGCCATATACCATATTTCCATATCTTTTAACATAATGTGTGAAAGATTTGTATGCTTTCTTCTTCTCCCGCTTTAATTGGTTCAGCTGGTGTCATACTTTCAGGTTGCCCTTTTTATATTGGACTGAAGATAGTTCTCGTCCATTCCCTTGGCCATATACCATATTTCCATATCTTTTAACATAATGTGTGAAAGATTTGTATGCTTTCTTCTTCTCCCGCTTTAATTGGTTCAGCTGGTGTCTCATCACATCCAGATGTTTTAGCTGTTATTCAGTTTCTTTATTCCCCATGCAATTTCATCTAATGAGGGTTCAGATTCTGTCTCTGCTGTCATTGGTTCATGTATCTCATTCATATCCCCACTGTCATTCATATCATACATTTCACTGCAGTATTCTTGCCACCTTTCTCTAATTTGTTTAGATTATGTTAAGGTATTTCCCAACTTGTCACAGATAATATTTAATTAAGCTTGAACATTTCTTCTCAGTTCTTCTTCTTCTTTCGTTCGCTTGAAATATGTATATATCTGCAATGTTGTATCTTGTTTGAATTTAACTGTCTTTTTCAGTTCACACAGTGGTCCATAGAGTTTATCTTCCACTGTCGTCTCTCTAGGCCAGAAGGTTTGCCTAGATATGTTATATTTTGGGCAGTCTTGGAGTATGTGCTTTGCTGTCTGCGAGGCCAATCTACATGTGCACATGGCTGTTTCACCAATCTTGAATTTTGTATACATGTGGTTGCGTAATCTATTGTGTCCTATTCTGATGCGAAGAATAATGACTTGTTCTGGTCAGTCCATTACGTGGTAGTCATCTTCAGCAGGCTTTCTGACTGATTTGATCATTCTTTTCTTTTGGTGGTATGTAACGGGCACATCAGACTTTTCTTCTTTGGCTCCTTCCTTAGCCAATTGATCAGCTCTGTCGTTTCCGGGTACTCCACAGTGGGATGGTATCCACTGTATGGTGACCTTATGCTGACTGCTGAGTTCAGAAAGTAGTGTCCTTAGTACTGGCAATTTCCCAGACAGGAGCGCCTCGAGTACTGATTTTGCATCTGTCAGAAGCACCACAGGTTGTGTACCATTGCTGGTATTTATTAATTTCTCTGTTGCTATCTTGATTGCCTCAATTTCAGCATCATAGTTATGACAGTACTTTCCTGTCGGTACTCTGGCTGTGTCCCTAGTATTATTTAGGTATTCTATGTACACTCCCGCTCTTCCATTTCGAATAGCATTTTGTGCCGACCCATCTGTGTAGACTCGGATCCAGAGATCCTGTGGGTATTCTTCATCAAGGAAGCTGAGTGTGGCTGTTCTGCGCTGCACACTGTTCTGTTCTTCCTTGCCAAATATTCCTCTCACATTTGTCTGGATTTGTAATGATAGTCTATGCTCATCTTTCCATGGAGTTCACTCTGGAATAGTTGTTAGGGGGATACCAACTGTGGACAAATCGGTGGTTTCTCTGCAGAGTGGTTTGGCCTGGTGGATAAAACTACTTCTTTTCAACCGCCCCATAGCTAGGTTTTCAAATCTGTTCTTCATAGGGTGGCGTGGCAAACTGAGGAACTTTTCTGCTTGTATTAGCGTTTTCGTATCTCTGCGCTCACTCAGTGCTTGTGACCTCCCCATCTTCTCTTTTTCCACTATAGGGGTTGATCTCATCCCTCATGTGGTGACTCTAAGTGCTTGATTTTGCACCTTGTCCAGCTCTTGTAGTGTGGTTTTTGATGCTGAACACCACGCAGTTGACCCATATTCCAGATGTGGTCGTATGCTCTGTTGGTAAGCTTTGCTAAGTATTTTCCCACTGCCTCCCCATGTGGTTCCACATAGCTTTCTCAGGATGGCTATTTTCCTTCTGGTTTTTGCTACTGCTTTGTTGATGTGCTTTCTCCATGTCAGCCTGGCATCAAATGTTACTCCAAGGTATGTTGGTTCTTTATCTTCTCTTAGGGGTGTTCCATTTATCTGGATGATCCCTGACTTTTGTTTTGAAGAGAGGGTAAATAGAGTGGTGCTGCACTTGTCAGTGTTTATGCTGACATACCATCTATTTGCCCATCCAGCATGTGTATCTACAGCTTTTTGTAGCAATTTGGTGGCCACTGATGCATGTTCATTTGTGCTCCATAAAACCAGGCCATCGGCGTACATTGCCGCTTTAATTCCATGCGGTAGATTAACAAACAAGATCATTGATGAAGATTAGAAAAAGTGTGGGGGGACAAGACTCCGGCATGGGGAACACTGTGACGCAGTAGTACTTTCTTGCTCTTGAGTCCGTCTATCTGTACTCGGGCTCTTCTATTGTGCAAGTATGCTTTCACCCATTTGTACATTCTTCCATTGACTTTGCAGTTTCTCAGTTTCTTCATCAGACCTTCTTTCTAGACTTTTTCAAAGGCTTTCTTCAGGATCTATCCATGCCGCAAGCACCAGCTTCTTCTCTTGGAATGCATCCTCAATTTCTTGAGAGAGGTAGGTTGTCTGATCTTCCGTAGAGTAGCACTTCCTAAAGCCAGCCTGCTGTGGCACAAGGATGTTTTTACTTTCAATGTACCACTGCAGTCTGTGATTGATGATGCGCTCCAGTGTTTTGCAGAGACAGCTGGTGAGGTTAATTGGTCTGTAGCTAAAGGCAATGGAACCATCTTTCCCTAATTTTAGGAGGGGTATCATGATTGCTTCTCTCCAGGCTTGTGGAACAATGCCGAGGTCCAGCTGTTATTGTAGATCTGCAACAGCTTTGCTTTGGCCTCTGTTCCTAGGTTCCTGATCATTTCATTGGAGATACCATCAGCTCCTGGTGACTTTCTCATTTTCAGTTTTCACATGGCTAGTTCCAGTTCGCTGATTGTGATGGGTGCCTCCAGAACCTCATGTACTATTTCCTTCTGTCCTGCATGTTATCGTTTCTCTCGAATCTCTTGTTGCTTCTCTGGACTAATTTTGATATTGTTATCTTGTGCGAACGAGTCCGCAAAATGGTCAGCTGCTTGCTTTCTTGTTAAGATGTTTCCATCTTTATGTAGTGCAATTTTTGAGTTTCTCTCTGTGCCCTCATCGTTAAGTTGTTTTATTAGCTTCCACAATTTCCTTGTGTCTCTTTCAAAGTTCAGAGAGTCCGTTTCTACTGCCAGCTTTTCCGTCTAGCCTGCAGCTTGGCTCTTTGAAATTTGGCTTTTGCGTGCTGGAATTTATTGTGTTGCTCTTGGCTGGGTGTGTCCTCAGCTTGCTTTCTACACACTTCCACATCGTTATGCAAGTGTTCCAGTTCACTACTCCAGTAGGGTTTATATTGTTTACGGGCTCCTCTTGGTACTGTTTCTCGCGCTGCCTGTAGCATGCATTTCCCAAACTCTTCAACTACTTTATTTATGTCTTTCTCGATGTTCAGATTTCTAACCAGTATGCTGGTGCGATGCTTGGACATTGCCCAGTCTGCTTTCTTGTAGTTCCACCTCGAGATGGTGCTGCTTTCACTTACAAGCTAATTTTCTACGGTTAGAAAGACTGAACATTTCGTAAACTCTTCCAGTTTTATGATATTGCTCTATACTGGCACAGCAATCTTGTATATATTGGTTTTTATCCTTTCTTGTGTTCTTTTTTTATTTCTCAAGTTAAAGATTTATACTTCATAGCAGCTGTTATCAGATTCACCTCTTTTCTGTTTCAGTTTCCTCGTTGTTTCATTAATTCTAACGTGTCTGATGTAAATCACAGTTGAGATCAAAAGTGGCCTTGATCCTCGGATAAGCTTTTTATGTTTTACTATCACATCTGCTTCTAATAACTGATGATCTGTATCACAGTCTGCACTTCGTAAGGCTTTTGCTAATGTTATGCTTAATCTCTATCTTCTTTGTATTAAAATATAATCTATCTGGTGTTTGGTAGTACTAATGGCAAACTACAGAACGTAAACTTGCCCAGGAATCACGAACAGCCAAACGATGCTGGGTTTAACTGCTACGTCATGTAAAAGATTTGCGACTAACTTTTTAAATATATAATTAACACTTTGTCTTTGTTCTTGTTTGCTGCTGAATGTTTTGTAGTAATTTATCAGGCTGTCATTAGTAGTTGTAGTATTGCAAAGCAGCCTTAAATATTTTCCGGTCGCCCTTCCCCCTCCCCCCTAATTATTTATAGGAGTGTACTGATACTAAGTTATGTCACTTCTTCCTGCGGAATGGCTCACCTCGCTTCAGAGGTCCCAGATTGTGAGAATTGTATGGATACTTTACCCTGGCCATGCGGGAGTACGGGGGAATGAACAGGCTGATAGGCTAGTAGGGAATGCACGTCTTGGTGGTAGATTATCTATGGACAAGGGAGAGGTGAGCGTGAGCCCGGGGACCAGGTGGAGAAGTCTGGGGAACAGACTGAGAGTCTATATGTGGAAAGAATGAGATTGCGGGGAATCGGTAGGGGTTCTAGAAGAATCTCAAAACTGAGAGCTAAGAGCAGGAGAACTTTCAATCAAATAGCGGTGGGAACAATGAGTAGTGTGACTCATCGCTGGCTGTTGAAGAGGAGAATAAGCGCTTATGAGAATGTACTAAGTGCAATGATGTCGGTTCTTAGCTCAATCCAACTCAATTCAACCCTATGTCAATTTGCTGTGGCATGGCCAGTTATTCTTCAATCAGTCATTCCATCCCACATAAATCTATGTTGCAAATGAAATGAGACAAGGTAGGCTCTAGCGTTGTGACATGACAGAAACAAGCCCCCCTATAAGCTTAGATGTTTGAAGTTTCCAACGTATTCCATAACAGACACTGACTGTGACTTCGCATAACTTATGTCGACGCTTGCTTGCAAGGTTCAATATATATATATATATATATATATATATATATATATATATATATATATATATATATATATATATATATATATATATATATATATATATATATATATATATATATATATATATCACGTTGAAATTTTGGGAATTATATTTTGTCGTGCCAGAGGAGTTTCCCCTTAACGACTACGATTGAACTGACAGTATAGCATTAGCATGCCCTCACATGTTTATATATAAAATATCACTTTGTGTGCACCAACAGTCGTCTCTAACTGACGTGTATAACAGTAGTCGTGAATATATGACTTCTTATACTTCCTCTCATTCAGACAGTCTACTTGATAATTGCACATACAGGCTAATTACAATGATGAACTCAGTCATTTTTGGTGTTCCTCATTTGTTACAAGCAGCTTAGAGTTCATTGCTGATTTAGCGCGCAATATATATCTCTCAAGTCATTCTACAAAGGGCAATGTTATCAGACAAGTTCAACATTGTGTTTTATTACAACACAAATATATATTGTTGAAGGAAACACATGAAGCTTATACATGAGTTTATTCGGTCTGTTATGTCGCATTCTGAGGAGGATAATGATTATCTGTCTCTGCTACTCAAGTGTGTGGTGGTAGTTGTCGTTGGGCTGATTATAATACTTTCTGACAGCCTTATTAGCTCTCCTATATCTCCATTTTAGCAAATGTTTTCCCCTCTAAACATCACAATATGTGTTTCTAATAAAGAAATAAACACACATACACACACACAAACAAACATATGCCATCAAATTGACCCAATATTGCAGTTACAATTTCTCCGAACCGTTTTAGTTTCTCGTCCAGTGGTGTGTATGTCAGCTCTAATACACGGGACACAGAGCTATTGAGTTTCTCTCTCTCTCTCTCTCTCTCTCTCTCTCTCTCTCTCTCTCTCTCTCTCTCTCTTCTCTCTCTCTCTCTCTCTCTCGCTCTCTCTCTCTGTTTCTCTCTCTCTCTGTTTCTCTCTCTCTCTCCCCCCCCCCCCCCCCCCCCACATACCTTCTTGTTAGCTGGTGGGAACCTAATCTTAAAACCAATTATATGTCTTCTGTCGAGCAGAACGTTCTGCAAAAACAGCCACAGAACGCAAATAGGACGCAAACAGTTTTCTTTCTTTCGTTTTCCCCAGAGTTGTTTGTGTGTAGTTGTTCGAACAGCCACGATCTGTCATCCTCAAGATAGCGAAAGAAGTGCTGGAAGTGCACCTGGAGAAAACGTACTCAAACGTGAGGACACAAAGATATATATGTGCTAGTAGGCGTAGCAAACTGTAGATGTAAACCAGGTATCCCCTCCCTCTTCCCTAGCAAGCAGATAATATTAGGGTGACCGGTTATTTCCTGCAATATCCAAACTTTGCTTATGGGTTTAATTAAACACGGGAATCGTCGAAGGAGCTAGGGAGCACGTGCTCTGTGCGTGACACATCTTTCAGAGGTTAGCGAAGAGAGAGTGTGGAGGATAAGACGAGGAAATGGTATGAGATGAAGGCATAGAAATAGGATGGCAGGCGCCAGGAGAACAAGACGAAAAGTGGAGAGACAAGGCTTCAACCATGTAAGAGTGGGATACTGGAACTGTCGTAGCGCCAGGCAGAGAGGTCCTGTACTGGAGAGGCTAATATATGATTGTGATATCCTCATGCTCCAGGAGCTAAATACAGACAAATATCATTGTCCTGGGTACGCCAATTATATAAACCCTACTGGGCAGAGGAGACATGGGCAAGGTCTGCTGGTGAAGGAAGGAGTGAAGCATGTGGTACTTGACTTGAGTCAGTGGAATCACAGTGCAAGAGAGGTCCAGGGTATACAAATGGAGATTGGTGGCTTAAGTTGGACCATAATAAACGTATGAGCCCCAGTTGACTGATTTGTCAGAAAGGAACACTGGGACTGGCTTAAGGAATTGGAGGAATTACCAGGTGATAGGCTACTCATATGTGGAGACTTCAATGCGAGGAACAGAGAATGGGACAGTAGCGGAGAAAACCGACAGGGAATTGCCCTTGCGGATGCCATGGTGGACTCCGATGTGGTCTGCATAAATGATGGGAGGCAGACTAGAATGGCAATGAAGCCTGGCGATGCAGACATAGCTATTGACTTGGCACTTGTCTCCCAGTCGTCAGTCCTTGATGTAAAGTGAACTGTTTTAAATGACCATGGGAGTGATCGCATGCCGTGTTCAGTCCTGATTTCTAAATCCAGGAACGTTAAGGCTGGAGAGAGCGCGCAAGACCTTCCGGTATGAGTGGACCGACAGTGTTTTTGGACGCCTCAAACAGGAGGCATGCAACAGGACTATTAAAACTCCATTTTTGCAGTCCCCAAGGTGGACTCCAGAAGGAGACCATGCTTGGAAAGCAAAGAGAGCTGCAGTGAAGCAGCTACAGAAAGTGCGACAGACACCCCGAAGCTCACGAGAGGAAGTGGATACAGCGGAAAATGTCAAGAAAGACAAAGTGGAGGTTTTCAACCGCTGTTCTACAGAAGCCAAAAACGCAAAATGGGAATGTTTCATGAAGGAGATTGGAGGTGATAAAACACTGCGAAGATTCTCGAAGCTCACAGAAAAATACAAAGAAAGGATCGGCCTATGACAGTGGGAAAAATTTATAGCGATTATGGTGTGCGCGTGACAACAGACCAAGAGAAAAGGGGGGCGTTTCTCCAGAGATGTTTAGAGCAGACCAATCATAATAATGCGGACACCAGGGATGCAGTTAGAGAGGAGTTATCTGGCACCATGAGGAATATGCATTGTGAAGACATCATACGGGTTGAAGATGTTAAACATATTTTGAAAAAGGCAAAAAACACGGCACCTGGGCCTGATGGGGTTAGGTATCAATCAATCAAACATGTGCCATGCCGGAAAGCGTGGGCGGTCATGACTCGCCATTTCACTCGATCACCAGTGTCATGGATCAGCTCAGTGTTCCTGTCTCGTCCATGCCATGTGGCCAAGCCATCCAGGTATTTTCCTCTCGGTCTTCCTCTTGGTCTGTTCCCCTCGATCTTGCCAGTTGTCACTAAGTTCTCCAATCCATTTCTTCTCATAACATGTCCAAAAAATTTTGACTGTCTACGTCTAATTTCTCTAATCAGTTTACGATGTTCATTTGTCTCCTTTAGTACTTGGTCATTGGTTTTTCTGTCTGTCCATGGTATTCTTTGCATTTTCCTCAGAAACCACATTTCTGCAGCCATCAGATGCTTTTCAGCTTGACTGCTCATTGTCCAAGTTTCACATCCATACAAAAGAACAGGCTCTATGTATCCCCTCAACACTCTTTTTCTCGTTTCAATTGACATCTTCTTATTGGTCAGAATGTTTTTCATCTTGCTAAAGGCTACTTTCGCCATGGCGATTCTTGTTCTAATCTCTTCAAGGCATCTCCCATCAGATGTTATAACTGTTCCAAGATAATTGTACCGATTCACTTGTTGAAGAATATTTCCATTTACTTGTATATTACATTGTGGCACTTCTTCCTTCCTACTGACGACCATAACCTGAGTCTTTTCACAATTTAATTCTAACCCCAGTTGCTCACTGTGTACAACAACCGCATCTACTAATTGTTGCAGGTCCTGCTCATTGTCTGCAATTAATACTGTATCATCTGCATATCTAATGTTATTGATGTTTCGTCCTCCAATGCTGATTCCATTTATATCCTCTACATTTCTGAAAATATTTTCACTGTACAGGGTTAGGTATGGGCCACATGAAAGCTTTGAGTGATGCAGACCTGAAGGAGATGACCGACTGCTTTAACCAGAGCATTAGGACAGCAACAGTACCGCAAGATTGGGTGCGCAGCTTTCTCATCCCTCTCCCAAAACCATTCAACGATCATTCAAAGCTCAGCGGCTTTAGGATCACCACCCTTCAAAATACATTTGGGGAGGTTTTAGAGAAGATAGTCGCTGTCAAGCTTCAAGAGTTTTTGGAAAGGGGGAAGCTTTTTCCAAGAGGTCTGGGGATCTACAGGCCAGGAAAAGATACCTGGTCAAATGCAGCCACTTTTGCCTTTGACGTTTATGAGGGGTTCCAGAGTAGACAGGAAACGATGGCGGCAGGCGCTTGATCTCGAGGATGCATACAATAGAGTTATATATGATATTTTGATGACCGCACTGATGGAGAAAGGGGGTCAATCCCTGGTTGGTGAACTGGATAGCAGCCGTCCTGTATTCTCGTCGGGTTGCTCTCCTTCTGCGTGCATGGACCTCAGAACCACATATTTCAACCCCGGGACTGCCACAGGGATCTGCAATCTCACCTGTGCTCTTTAACGTGTATACGAGCAAGATTGCACACCTAGAAGCACCAGGGGTTGGAAGGATACTAACATTTGCAGATGATATTCTTGCATATAGGCAGGGGAGAGATTGGGTACAAACAGCCCAGGAGCTACAGGTGACAGTAGATAAAGTGATTGACTGGTGCACTGAAATGAGTGCTGTCATCCACCCGGAAAAGACGGCTGTTTTGTGGTGCTCTCTGGACAACAGGATTGTGAGTGCTGATGTCCCAAGCCTCACGATAGATGGTGGAAGCGTCAACAGAGAGAACAAACTGAAGTATCTGGGAATCACATTTGACAGGAGCCTGTCCTTCAAGGACCATGTGGAGACGGTTGTGACAAGATCTCAAAAGGGACTCAATGCACTTTAAACTATGGCTGCAATGGACACAGTGTAGAGAATGCTTTTCACACTATATCAGCACTTGATCCTCTCAGTGATTGATTATGGACTAGGACTGCTCACTCTCTCAAAGAGTCAGCTGGTGAAGTTAGAGCGTATACAGAACGAAGTTATCGGGTCATTTTGGGATGCACCAGAGACACCCCAGAAGTGGGTATGCGTTACTTCCTTGGTCTGCCGACTGTTGCAGGTAGGCTCAAGGTGATGCAGGCGAAGGCATACCTCAGAGTATCTGCAGACAGAGATCACCCTTTGCATGAGGCGCTGGACGCAGTTAAGGTTCAGCGACTGATAAGAGATAAATCATGGATGGCTCAGGCGGAGGATACGATCAGACAGGTGTGCATCTTGGAGAACAAATAAATAAAATAAAAATAATAATATAATTTGTAAAATAATTGGACAAAAGTAGGTAAAAATAATGTAAACATTGCACTTAAATTGTGTTTTCTACACTCCTATACTGCTAATCATGTTTAATTTACTGAATAATCAAACAAACACCATTTGTCTTCAAGAATATAAACAGTATTGCTCATTAAATCACCCAAAAGTGTTGGCGCATATTCTGAACCATGTCTTTTTCACAAAAATGAAAAAAAAACTAATGGCCGACATCTGGAAGTTGGTGTATGTCACAATAATGTAATGAAAATGGTTAAAATTGTAGCAGAAATGTTGTATTATATATCAAAATAAAGGGGATTGCACAAGGAATATGTTGGTAGGAGAAATTTTGCTGTATGTTGTAAATATAATAAAAATAATAATATAACTATTTAAAATAATTTGTTAAAAAGAGGTAAAAATAATGTAAACATTGCACTTACCAAGGGGGCGTTGTTATCCAATATCCTGATCACTGCTAATCCTGTTGAATTTACTGAACAAACAACACTTTTCTAAACTATAAACACCATTGCTCCCAATCAACCATCCTAAAAGAAGTTTTGCCGCAGATTCTGAATCATGTATTTTTTTTTTTTCAGACAAAATTTAGGAAAACACTTGGCAGATTTACATTTAATTACAATGAATATTTACACATGTCTGTTTGTTTTTATTTACTATATGTGGCAATCTATTTGTGATAGGCTGCAAAGCAAACTTTGGCTCACAAGTGTGGTCTATTAGTGCAGCCAGAGCAAACAAAGAAGATCTGTGTCGTTTAGTTCGAGTGCTGCAAAAAACACATTCTCTACGGACACCGACAAATTCTATTAAATGCTTGGCTCCTGTGACTCTTTCGACATAATTTCCTGCAACTGACTTTTTGAAATTCTTCGGCAGGCAGAGTGTCAAACTTTCAGGAATACTCTGAGCTGCTTCGCAATGAGCACTTTCCGGTAAACTTTGCTTGAAATCCTTCAATGACAGTTTTTTTCCTCCTTTCTAAATTTTTTTTCCACCTGATGCTTCTGGTTCACATACGTGAAACATGGTGTGAAAAATAGATTCAAATCTGTTCCTGGGAAACATAGTGGCATACCAAGGAGTATATAAATGTGCACTTGTACACCAATAGTCTTTGATAGATGGTCTTGGATCAAGTCCCATAGCAATAATGACAGATAAACTTCAGCCATTCATGCTTCGTGAGTGGGGTCCAGGATAACAGACTAGAATGTTTTTTTTAGGAGTGTTCTGCATCAAGATCTGTTCTGCATATTTGTTTACATTTTTAATTAAACAATCCACTACGTCATCATCAAAAAAAAAAAAACTTTGAGAAAATCCATAGGTGTTTGCAGTTGATAAAGTTTAGAGTTGACGTGAGATCTTCGAGGACGAAACTCAAACTTCGGTTTTGTTTCTCCTTCTGACACATCTTGCCATGTCGATGGTGATGAGATAGGTGCATCACGCTTTACAGAAGCTTGTAGATTCAAGTTTTTTTCCTCTAGTTTTATTCTTATTTGGTACTGTTTGCTTTCCTTTGCGCTGAGAAGTGATTGTGACGTCCTGACATTCATTGTCAGACGGACATTCATCAGACACCTCAGCTGAAGACGACGTTCCACTAGTAGTATCTTTATCACCACGTGCTAAAATGTTAGATTCACATATATAACTGCTGTCTGAATTTGACAGGAGTCTGTCCTTCTAGGACCATGTGGAGATGGTTGTGACAAGATCTCAAAAGGGACTCAATGCACTTTAAACTATGGCTGCAATGGACACAGTGAAGACAATGCTTTTCACACTATATCAGCACTTGATACTCTCAGTGATTGATTATGGACTAGGACTGCTCACTCTCTCAAAGAGTCAGCTGGTGAAGTTAGAGTGTATACAGAACGAAGCTATGCGGGTCATTTTGGGATGCACCAGAGACACCCCAGAAGTGGGTATGCGTTACTTCCTTGGTCTGCCGACTGTTGCAGGTAGGCTCAAGGTGATGCAGGCGAAGGCATACCTCAGAGTAGCTGCAGACAGAGATCACCCTTTGCATGAGGCGCTGGACGCAGTTAAGGTTCAGCGACTGATAAGAGATAAATCATGGATGGCTCAGGCGGAGGATACGATCAGACAGGTGTGCATCTTGGAGAACGTTCAGGCGAGGAGAGATGTGGGTCAGAGTGCCAGCGGAGCAGTCAGACTTGTGCAGAGTTATAATCACATTTAGCCGGGAGTGCTGGGAGTAGCCAGCAGGGGCTACGGAAGTGGAAATCCGGCAAATAATTCAGGATAATGCTCCCTCGAGTGATGTGATTATCTATCTACACAGATGGTGCGGTGTCGAGAGGTAGGAGAAGTGCCTGGGGGTTCACAGCAAAAGCTAATGGCCGACGTTTGGTGCAGGAGAGCCTGGCACAACATCTTGCTTAAGAATGGATGTGGAGGAGGTCACTGCAGCTTTCCGCTAGATCGAGAATATTATACCCACACACATCGTGATTGTAACTGACTCAGAAACGACAGAAAGCATGCTGAGAAAGACGAGGACAGGTATGCTTCGTGCAGAGTGGCTTGCTTCGCTTCGGAGGTCACGGGTGGATAGCATCGCCTGGATCTTTTCTCCGGGGCATGTCGGTGTGCACTGGGGAATGAACAGGCGGACAGATTGGCTGGCTCTGCAAAACTTGACTGAGTATTGATGCATGACAAGGCAGACGTGGTTGCGGCCTTGTGGGAGCACGTGTACACCTCGGAGGAGCAAATGGATCACCATGGTCTGGCAAGAATGAGACAGCGAGGAGTGACGAGGGGATCTGGCCGACGCCCGACGCTCAGAGGAAAGGCGAGACGGACATATAATGAGATTGCTACTGGTACTATTGGTGTTGGAACTCTTCGCTGGCTGCTGAGGATGGGGACGGAGCGCCTATGGGAATGCCCCGAATGCTGTGATGTCGGTTCCTAGATCAATCAATCAATCAATCAATCAAAACCTTGTACTGTCCGTGATTCCACATTCCTGATCGCCTTCTTGTAGATAGCTTTTTCATGTGTTTCCACATGTCCTGACGCCCGCCTGTAGACCGCCTTTTTAGTGTGTACTGTCCGACCTCAATATAATGCTAATTCTTAACAGTTTTGTATGTTTACATGCACACACGTCTTAGTCGATAATATAGACTTGTGACACGGGTTATCTGTCGGATTGTCTGCGTTGCTCTTATGTGGATTTCTTACGTCTGGATAGTTGCGAGGTTTGCTTTTCTGTAAAGTTCATTTCCCTTGTATATCTTTAGTTTTTCAAAAGCATAAACGTATGTAATTTAAATATATTTATGGTAACTAGATATGTCTGTAAAGATACTATGTACATGCGAAGTTAAGAATGTTATATTTCATACTTATAAAATACTATCTTGGTTGAATATATGAAACGAGAAACGTTCTTGTGATTGCCATATCATCTCGTGTGCCTTCCCAGACATTAATATATTCTTCAACAACATGTATTCATAGTGCCATGTCTTGTAATGACTGATTTTCTAGCACGAGTAGATTATATATATCTTCTTGAGGATCATAAACTACTTCTTCGATCCAGCAGTACTGTACATACCATAAGATATGTATGCCTGTGTGTTCTAGTGACTTGCGTGTAGTTTCATTAGAAAATTACCCTCTCAGTTTCCTAAATCCGCCGCCCACGGACATGACGACCCAAGGTTGGCAGCTCGCTGGTATTTAAATGCGTGCAAACACGGTCTGTATCAGTACATTGAAAGTCACCACTTGCTGTGTTCACGATGAAAATGTAATTCCGTGTGTATTATATATGTTTACAGAAACAACTCATAGAAAGTCGGCGACGTAAATCTTTAAACAAACATATTCTAAGTCTTCACATTACTTCAACCTCGAATATAAATATATGAGCAAGAATATAGTGAACTGCTTTTGTATACACCAAACGTTGGAACAATCAACACCCTAAGAATCTGTTGGATTAACCCAGGAGTGCGGCATATTGTAGTATATTATTTTTACAAGTGTCAATTAGCATAAGGACTCGGGCCTGTTTTCACTCACGAGTGATAAAAATATAACATACGTTTCATCCGAGTAACCACTGTTCAGTCTTAGTTGGTAGAATGTCGTGTAGAATTGCTGAATAGATTGTCCTAACACACTTGTTTTATGCTGCAGTCCGATGGCATGACATCTTTTGTTTAACTAGTTATTTCTTTATGTTCCTTGACCTAGTGACCTCTGACATTTATGTCCCGTCTGTTAGTGCTTCTAGCTCGAAGGTGAAACTGTCATCCACTCTAGAACTTTAATTATATATACACATATGCAAGTAACCTCGCTCACTGATAATTTCAAAATGTAAACAAATGGATACTATAGTTTATCAAAGCATACAATCTTTGCATATTTTCTTCTTCTTCAGCTTTCCGAGCCATTGAGGTTCTTTGCTGCAAATACAATCCGTCTCAATTCGTCTCTCTGGTGGACCTTCTCTTGCCAGTCGTTGATTCCAAGTGCTTGTAGGTCTGTACATGTATTATCTCTCCACCGTCTTCTTGGTCTACCTCGGGGTCTACGGTAATTTATTTCCTGAGTGTAAGCGAGTTTTGTTTCCCTATTATCTTCCATTCTTTCTATATGCCCCAGCCATTGTAGTCTAGTAGCCTTCATGATACCAGTGATTAGCGGGGACTTAACATATCATAAATGTCTTTGTTACTTCTTCTTTTCCACTCTCCACTTTGTGTATCCCTAATGGGTCCAAAGATGCGTCTTAAAATTTTGTTCTCAAAGGTTTGTAACAAGGCTTCGTCTCCTTTCGTTGTACTCCAGGTTTCAGAGCCATACAGCACAACTGGTCTGATCAGTGTTTTGTATATTGTGATTTTGGTGTTACGAGATAGCGCCTTTGATTTTAGTAGACGTTGTAGTGCATAGTATATCTTATTTCCAGAGTTGATTCTAGTTTGTATTTCTTCCCTTATGATGTTGGAGCAGTTGAAGATTGTACCCAGGTATTTGTATGTTTCCGTTCTTTTAATGGTCATATTATCTATTTGTATGTGGCCAGAGTTTTTAGCCATTCCGTCTCTTGAAATTACCATATATCCTCACTGATCTTGGTTGATAACCAGCCCCATCTGTTGGGCTTTTTCCTTTAAGTGAGTCAATATTTCCAATGTCTTTTTTTCACTTTGCCCTATAATATCTATATCATCTGCATAACCAAGCCGCTTGGATGTTCCTCCAATATCACATTCTTCCTTTATCTTTGCATATAGTCATAGGAATTTATGTAAATTTATTTTGCCTTTTGTAATCAAATATTCATACTTGTTAATACATTTTTTATATATTTCCCGATTATTAAAAATAACAGAAAAAAAAACAACATTACACAACACATAAAACACAACCTGTAGGAGAAACTTGCTGGGTACATTAAATATTATGACCATTACATTTTGTTGGCCTGAGTGCACCGAGGGATAGATGACCAGTCTTTCCCTCAACGACAAACGACGAGAGCTGGCATTGAACCTTTAACTGACTGCGATGTGCCATTGTCAGCGTATCGTCCTAACCGTTACTCTATCACGCCCACTGGCAGCCTTTTTTTTTATAGCTTGATTAGAATTGTATCATCATCATCAGCATCATCATCTTCCACTTCTGCCGTCAAGCATCGTGGGGAGGAATAATTTGCGTTGCACCGCCCGATGGACGGCACTGGATAGTGTCATTCCGTGTGGTTGTACAATGTCTTTGATGTCGTCAATCCATTTCCTTTTAGGACGTCCTCTTGGTCTTGTCGCAGATGATCTTTAATGTAAGGCCAGTGATGGTAGTTGATGGTGTTGCATTCTAACGACATGGCCAAACCACTTGATCTTCTGTCTTTCAATAAATGTGGCACAAGGTGTTGATCCCACTGTCTGTCTGATAACAGCATTTCTTACTCGGTCTCGGATTGATAAATTGGCAGCTCTTCTCAGGCATCTCATCTCGCAGGTGTTGATTTTGCGAAAGTGTGATTTGGATAAAGTCCAAGTTTGAGATTGGTAGCATAGGATTGGTGTGAATATGCTCGAGTGGTACATGGCCATGATGTTTTCTAGCAATTGTCCTTGTATCCAAAAGTCTTCAAGGATAGTCCATAATTTGTATCTGTCTACTCTATCGAAAGCATTTTCCTGATCTTCAAGCACAATATTCTGCTGGTCACTATATTCGATAGTTTTTTTTCTCACATATTTGTCTGAGTGTAAATAGTGCATCAGTGCAACTTTTACCTTTCCGAAAACCGAATTGTACTTTGCTTAACTGTTGTTCAACTATTTGTCTAGCTCTTTGTTCCAATAGTTTTGCGTACATTTCCCCTATATGGCTCAGGCGTGATATACCTCTGTATGTTTAACACTCTATTATATTGCCTTTCTTTTTCCATATTGGTACTATTATTGCCTGTTGCCAATCATCTGGGACTTTTCTTTCTTCCCATGCTATATTAAAAAGTCTTGTTAGCCATTTAACTCCTGTTTCCCCACAGGCCTGAATAGCTTCTGTGGTTATTCCATCTGGACCCAGTGATTTGTTTTTAGGACTTTTCTGTATAACTGCGTTGACTTCTGCAGGGATAAAATTTGGTTCTTGGTGTCCATGGCTGGTAGGCCAAAAGTGAGGTTTTCTATGTTATTGTGTGTGGGGTTAAGTAGTTCTTGAAAGTATTCTGCCCACATTGCTAGTGTTTGTTGTGGATTAAATGTTGGTATACCTCTTTTGCTGTTTTTGCTGTTTTTTGCATCTCTGTTTCTCATTGTGTTGACACGTTTATAAAATTCTCTTGAGCAGTCTTTGCTCTGGGTCGCCATCTGTTCACCGTATATTCTCATGATTTATCTTTAGATGCTCTAATTGTTCGTTTGGCATTTCGTCGTGCTATTCTATAAGTTCAGATTTAGTTGTGATCCTGTTTTTGAACGCTACCTTCTTTTTGAATACGCTATCTTTAACTTCGTTTTTCCACCAAGCTGTTGTTAATCTTTAGTCCTGCCCTACTTTCTTTGTTCCACATTTATTTTCCAGAGTGTCGAGCATGGCAGCCTTGAAAATTATCTATTCTTAATCTACGCTTGGATGTTCTCATGTAGTTTTTTTTTTTTTTTTTTTTTGATTTCTTGATTGCTTACTTGCTTGCTTGCTTGTGTTCGCTGACTGTGAACTCCAGCGTGAAGTCCTGTATGTCGGATGAATACATCCTGTTATCCAACATCAATGTGATGTCATACCGGACTGAGGTTTGCGTGAGTATCCGTTGTCCCATGTCTGGCTTATTAGTGTGCAGACTGGTGGTTCCTCGCCATGCAGGCAGACACTCTCCGACTTCGGAGGAATCATCGATCCTACTGATGTTAGCCAGGACCCCGAAAGGACCTGTTGCCAAGGACGCACGGCGTGGACGTGTCAGCAGGTCTCGGCCAGTATAGATACCGGCCAGTATAGATACCGGCCAGTATAGATCCCGGCCCTGGTGCCTTGGAAACACCTCTGCGTCCCGATTTCTTGATTGAATTCGTAGATATTACTGGCGTCAACATTTGACACAGTCGGATTATAAGTGTAAAAACACAAAATTCATGGAGCAATTTTGTTATGAGTGTATAGTCTGGATGTATATTTGATTAGGGAGAATGATCACCTAGCTATATCAGAAGCGCACTTATATTGGGCGTGCAGGAGACATCTGCAGTGAGTGGGCAGCACATTAGCATTCATAATGTTTGATCTATATCTGTGGGTATAGAATGAGTTATTCATCTGTGACACCAAACTACAACAAACAGTGATGCCAGTTCTGTTGGCTTAAAATCGTCATCATCATCACCATCATGTGCCATACTGGTAAGCGTGGGCGGTCATGTCTCGCCATCTCACTCGATCAACACAGTCATGAATCAGCTCAGTGTTCATGTCACCACCATACCACATGGTCAAGCCATCCAGGTATTTACTTCTCTGCCTTCCTCTTGCTCATTCCCCTCGATCTTCCCAGTTGTCACCAAGTTCTCAAATTTATTTCTTCTCATAACGTGACCACAAAAAATTTTGACTGTCTGCGTCTAATTTCTCTAATCAGTTGACGATTTTCATTTGTTTCGTATAGAACGTGATCATTGGTTTTTCTGTTAGTCCATGGTATTCTTTGCATTTTCCTCAGAAACCACATTTCCACAGCCTTCAGATGTTTTTCAGCTTGTTTGCTCATTGTCCACGCTTCACATCCCTACAAAAGCACAGGTTCTGTGTAGCACTTCAACACTCTTTTTATCCTTGTAAATGACATCGTTTTATTGATCAGTAGGTTTTCCATCTTGCCTTCGCCATGGCGATTCTTGTTCTAATCTCTTCAAGACATTTCCCATTAGATGGTATGAGTGTTTCGAGATAATTGGACTGATTCACTTGCTTAAGAATTATCCCATTTACTTGTATTATTTCATTCTTCCCAGTCACGACCATAAACTGTGTCTTCTTACAATTTAGTTATTCTTCTTCTTCTTCTTTCGTTCGCTTGAAATATGTCTATAACAGCAATGTTGTCTCTTGTATGAATCTAACAGTCTTTTTTAGTTCACTCAGCGGTCCATAGAGTTTATCTTCCACTGTTGTCTCTCTAGGCCAGAAGGTTCGCCTGGATATGTTGTAGTTTGGGCAGTCCTGGAGTATGTGCTCTGCTGCCTGCGACGCCAAACCAAATGTGCACATGACGGAGTCACCAATCTTGAATTTTGTATACATGTCGTTGCGTAATCTATTGTGTCCTGTTCTGAGGCGCAGAATAATGACCTGTTCTGGTCTGTCCATAACGTGGTAATCGTCTTGAGTACGGTTTGGTGGCTTCTGACTGATTTGATCATTCTTTTCTTTTGGTGGAATGTAATGGGCACATCAGGCTGTCCTTCTTTTGCTCCTTCCTTAGCCAATCGATCAGCTCTGTCGTTTCCGGGTACTCCACAGTGGGATGGTATCCACTGTATGGTGACCTTACGCTGACTGCTAAGTTCAGAAAGTAGTGTCCTTAGAACTGGTAATTTCCCAGACAGGAGTGCCTCTATTACTGATTTTGCATCTGTCAATATCACCACAGGTTGTCTACCATGGCTGGTATTTTGTAATTTCTCTGTTGCTATCTTGATTGCCTCAATTTCAGCATCATAGTTATGGCAGTACTTTCCTGTTGGTACTCTGCCCGTGTCCCTAGTATTATTTGGGTATTCTATTTACACTCCTACTCCTCCATTTCGAACAGCATTTTGCGCTGAACCATCTGTGTAGATTCACACAAAGTAGTGGTAACGTCTAATATAAATGTTTGCAAATATGCTGCATAATAGATGTACTATTGTAATGATAATTGTAAGCAACTGACAATAGGAAATAATAAAATATGTTTGTCTGTAAATTCATTCTTCTTTTCTTTTTCAGGTCAACAACTTTCTGGATTGTCAGTCTATTTTTGATCTCAGCAATATATTTCAGTGAGAGTAAAAACGTGGTATTTCTACCCATTGCAGCTACAAGTCATGCCAGACTTCACGCCTTCACCGCTCAAGAGCTAGCAAAAATGGGACATAAGGTGTGGGTAGCTTTACCTTCTGCTCTACACAAGAGTAAACCAGAAAGTTATCCAGGAGTGACTACATTCAAGTACGAAGACTCGTGGGAATCCTCTGAAGTAGAACTAATTAACCGCTTAGAGGCAACATTTAGTGCAGCCATCACAACTGGAACAGAGCCCGACTGGAACTGGCTTTGGAACTTTCATAATGAGGTTGCTGAGGTCTATTTCAAAGCAATGGCACAAGGAAAGTTTATAGAATTTCTTGAAAGCCTACATCCAGATCTTCTTGTTCTAGACTGGTTTCCCTTTGTGGATGAAAGAGTTGCAGCCGCCTACAAACTAAAAATACCTTTTGCTGTTCTCAGTGCCTTGCATGATCCTGTTACGGCAAGAATACCTTTCAATCCAGTGGCAGAGGCCTACAACTCTCTTTATATTCGTACTAAAGCAAACTTCTTTGAAAAATTGGGTACGGTTGTTCAGTTAATGGCTCCTTTATTTTTGCACCTTTTTAATGATAGGGGATATATGCAACAACTGTTCCCTGAAGATCCAAATGTGCCTGCTGCCAATGAACTCATGAGCCAAGCAGAGGTCTTCATTTTTGAATCTGATCCAGTGTTTGATTATCCAAGGCCAACTGTCCCCAATGTAAAATTTATTGGTGGTGTGTCTGTCCATCCAGCTAAAGAGATACAAGAGCCATTCAAGTCATTTGTGGAGCGGTCAGAAAAGGCTGGAGTTGGTGTTGTTGTATTGTCGTTCGGAAGTTTGTTTATGAATCTTCCAAAGGCAGCAGAAACAAAAATTGTGTCAGTCTTAAAACGTCTTAACTTAAACACAATTTGGAGAGCTAATATCACCTCTCCTGACCCTGACAAAATCCTCACATCTACCTGGTTACCGGTCAATGACCTTCTGGGCCACAAGAACGTTAAAGTGTTTGTAACGCACTCGGGCACGCATAGTCTTTACGAAGCTCTCTATCATGCAATGCCGACAGTCTGTGTGCCTCTTTTCTATGACCAGCAATCTAATGCTGAACGATCAGAAAGTAAAGGTTATTGTGTACACGTTGATATCATAAAAGCCTCAGCTGATGAATTGGTTGCAGCTATAGAACAGACGGCATCTGACAAACAGATGCAATCTACACTTAGCAGAGCCTCAGAAATATATCGCCAGTTGTACAAAAATCCCAGACAAGAGGCAGCTTTTTGGCTGGACCATGTCTTGCGATTTGGGGGAGAATACATGCGATACAGCGGTCAGAAAATGCCCATGGTACTCTTTGTAATGAATTATATTCTAGTCTTCTTCGCTGGGGTAGCGGCTACTATATCTATTGTACTCAGTGTTTATGTTGTTAAGCTTATATTACGTTTATTGTTTAAAAGACACCATCATTTGAAGAACGATTGATTACTAAGATGTAACCCAAAACAAGAATCCCCAAATGATATCTTGATTGTGATTTATTTTCACACAGAAAAATCGTCATTAAAAGTTATTATGTTATTATATACTGTGAAACAAGCTGTTGGTGTCTATCCTTAGATTACTCCAAGAAATACACGGAACGCAATGTAGTCAACTTTAAACAATGCCAGTGTGTACAATTTATACTTGGTTTGTTGTTGTTGTTATTGTTGTTGTTGCTGTTGTTGTTGTGTGATATCGAGGCGTTAGATTCTCTAAGACACATGCGTCAAACTCAAGGCCCGCGGGCCACATCCGGCCCGCCGTACAATCATATCAGGACCGAGAGGTCTCAACCGACGTACAAATATATTCGGCCCAAGATATAATTTTAGGCAAAAATATTTTTTATGGTCATGATATAAAGTGCAAATCAAATACTCTAATTAGCAGCCTTCCGAATGATAGGCTAACCGAGAGCGTTCTCGCTTCGATCAGAATAAGCGGAAATAAAAGTTGTGTAGTGAGTGGATGTTCGTGGTTATACTGACCTAGCAACGTTTAGTTGCTCGTATTGGATTGGCGCATAAGAAATGCAAGTAGTGTAATGCCCGGATATTACATCACCTTTTCCCGTCACCTTTATCAGAGCCAAAGGTTTAAATCACCGCCAATTTCAGTCTTTTTTGCAGGAAATAGAGTCCGCGTTCGGCGACATGCCTTATCATACAGAGGTGCGGTGACTAAGTACGGGGAAAATATATTTTTCCAGCTGATCGAGGAAATCTGTCAATTCATGGACTGTAAAGGAAAAGATTCGACAGTTTTTCGTGATAAAAAGTGGAAATGTGAGTTGTTGTTTGTGTCTGATATAACCACTCATCTCAACGACTTGAACCTGCAGGTCCAGAGACGGGATCACATGATCACTGATACGCATGATGCAGTGAAGGCATTTCAAGTGAACTGCGCTTATTCCTGAAGAGATGCCCCGGCTTCGTCTACATGCGGCTCGAACCTTGAGAGTATTTGGTAGCACATATCTGTGTTTTCTGTGATGAAGATTAACCAAAACATCACACAGGAGTCGTCTCACTAATGAACACTTGCAGTCCATCACACAAATCATTACTCCCAACATAAACGAACTTGTAGCCAAGAAAAGATGTCAAACATTGTGCTCTGACAAACTGACATAAGAGTGAAAATGTGTATACCAATAATGTTTTAATATTAAAACTTTTTTCTGTTTTAATTTATATTAATGTTTAAAAAAAGGTTTAATTTTCGGCTTATTGAATGTTTATCCTGTCCGGACCGCAACCTTACGTGTGACTTGAGTTTTGGACCGCTGAGCGATTGAGTTTGACACCTCTGCTCTAAGAGATGACTGATTGGGTTAGGCAATTTTAGTAAAGGATACGTTTATGAGTCCTGTGCAAATTGAACAAAATAGCCTCTATTGGTAAGTTGTAATATCTTTAGAGGTAAAGATATTTTAAGAGCAAATACTGTCCAAGTTTCCTTCTTCGTCGCCTTTCCTGTCTCGACAATTGCCAGACGATTATGAACATTGTCTTGTATCCAATGTGATGAGTCTACGTCGACCCAAGGGCAGTGTTTGTGGGAAGTTGAACCCGGAACAATATCTGTGTAGGCATGCGCACTGACCACTTATTTCACCGCAACATCTAGCAAGATTAGCTGTATATCTTGTACAGAACTTCGCAGTCAACTCCAGCATATTTTGGCTGTTTGTGATGTCTTGGCAAATTTACATTCTGTAGTTTGCCACTGCTTTCTGAAGGACCGGCACTCATTTCATTGCATGGAAACCAGCGCAAGGTGGTCTGCTTCCAAATCGGTCGCAGATATGTTTTTTATGTTGTATTTCCCTTACAGGACGTTGCAGTCAACACCAGCACTTTTCAGCAACTGTTTATGTACTAGGCAAGATTATGCTCAGTAGTTTGCCATTGCTTTTTGAGCGATCGGCTCACATATCCCGTAAGTTACCGACACGGAAAGAACCGCTACCAATTCTCGCGCACATCACGTCACTCACGAGAGTATACGGGCTTATGGAGAAAGACGCTAACACAGGTTAGGTCAGGGAGACAGGTCAAATGTGTTTAGAAAGCGGTATTTGCGAATTTGGTTCCTAACCGCTTGGCCACAATGCCGATCAAGATGAAACAGTTCGTAGAAACAAAATCTTTTTTTGTGGATCGCATATCCTTTACAGGACATCGCTGTCAACATGAGCATCTTTCAGCTGAATGTTGATTTTTTGGCAAGATTACGCTCAGTAGTTTGCCATTGCTTTCTGAGCTACCGGCTCACATACCCCGTAAGTTACCAACGCGGAGAGAATCGCTACCAATTCTCGCACAACATCAGGTTTCTTACGAGAGTATACGAGATTACGAAGAAAGTCGTGTGTGTGTATATATATATATATATATATATATATATATATATGAAGATAATACAGACTATTGATGAACAATGAGACACGCTGCGGTAATCAATCCAAAAGACATCAAAGCCAACTATTCAACCTAAAAATAGAATCGTTTAAAAAAAACAACACAAGAAATGGATCATACATGAAATTCTAAAGTGGGTAAAAGAAAAAAAAAAAAACCAAGCAAGATAAAGAGGTAAAGAAGCATATAATAGAATACATAAAGACACAGTAAATAAATACAAAGTGGCTAAAGAAATCTGGCTGAATCAACAATGCAAAGAGATTGGACAAATTATGGAAAATACTCGCATACGATGCATTAATTTAAAAAAGAAAATACCGTAACAAGCAGAACATAAGGAAATACCAATGGATGTTTAAACTCGAGGAATAGCGCAATATTGATCAGACCAGATAATATAGTCAATTGATAGGCGGAATATCTGGAACAGCTGTATGATGATAGAATACCTATGTAAATATTGAAGACCATGGCAAAGGTCCACACATACTTGTGGCGGAAGTTGAAGATACACTACACCAAGAAATAAAAAGGCATCCAAATGATTGATTGATTGATTGATTGATTGATTGATTTAGGAACCGACATCACAGCATTCGGTACATTCCCATAAGCGCTCCGTCCCCATCCTCAGCAGCCAGCGAAGAGTTCCAACACTAATAGTTCCAGTATCAATCTGACTTTATGTCCGTCTCGCCTTTCCTCTGAGCGTCGAGCATCGACCAGATCCCCTCGTCACACCTCGCTGCCTCATTCTTACCAGACTATGGTGAACCATTTGCTCCTCCGAGGTGTACACGTGCTCCCACAAGGCCGCAACCACATCTGTCTTGTCATGCATCAATATTCCACCAAGTTTTGCCGATCCAATTCAGATAATATTACATTGAAGGAAATTGAGGCCCTAAGAGATTGTGGAATCGAAATATTGACAACATTTCATTATGACATCTATAATAATAGCTTCATCTCTTGTGACCTAATAAAATCAATCTTTATAGGTTTGCCAAAGAAACCAGCTGCTTTGGAATACCAAGATAATTGCACAATAAGTCTTATGATTCACATAACAAAGCTGTTACCTAAAATAATTATCAGAAGAATTGAAAAAGAAAAAAAAAACACACAAGATAAACCTGTAATTAATGATGACCAATAGGGATTTGTAGACGGGATCGGCTCAAGCAAAGCCATACATATTCTCAGGATACTATCTATGAAAGTAAACACAGGTTTGATTGGATGACGCAATATGTTACGGTCATTATACAGTTCTTACTTGTCTGGTACAAGTCTTACTTGATGGTATTTTAGTGTTTTGTCACATGACTCATTAAACTGACTGTGTGATATTTTCCACAATGCGTTGCACCATTTTCTTTGATAGATCTATAACAATAGATTTCAAGAGAACACTAAGTATATATTCACTGTTAAAGTTATCATACAACAGTTGTGTTATGACTTGTATACTAAATTCACCAATAGCTTTACTTTCAGCGATATAATCTGGCACCGGGGGCATTCTTTTCTTCATACCATATAATCTAACATCATCGCTATATTGCCTTGTATAAATTATGTCCACCTTTCAATTATCTTTTCTTTGTCCTGTAATATTTCACCTTCTTTTGTTGTCAAACAACTGTTTGCTATATGCTTCCTAATGCCCGATAATTCCTGTATCGTGCTGCCCATAGATTACGTGTTTGTATCTCATCATCATGCAGCATTTCCTTTGCATATCTTCGCTGTCATTACGTCTGCTGAAATGTTTCTCCATCTCCTGCCATTTCTCTGCCCCATGCGCCCTCATGCTCCAGGTGTCTGCATTCTCCCGTGTCCACCTTCGTTACGGTCGACTACTATGAATTCCACCACTGTTCCTTGAAGGTCACATTTCGCCAAAGCATTTCAGTTTCCGAGAGATGTTTATAAACTAAATATTTTGTTTATGAGCCAGTTTATGTTGCTTGAACCTGTTTGCGGGTGTTGTGTCATGCTCTTAATTCTAAGATTCAAAACAATGTATTCCCTTAGTTAATGTAAACACAGACGCCATATTTATCATATTGCACCATATCTCACCGGGCATATTTCGCTGCATCTCGTCAGGGTTATATATCATGTTATGTGAAAATAAATGAAACTTTGCTCAAATATGATGTACATCGTCGCTGCTATTGTGCACTACCAGAAACAAACCCCCATAAGCTTAGATGTTTGAAGTTTGCAACATATTCCACAACAGACACTGACTGTGATTTCGCATAACTTATGTCGGCGCTTGCTTGCAAGGTTCAATATATATAACGTTGAACATATTGGAAATTATAATGTGTCGTGCTAGAGGAGTTTCTCCTTAACGAATGAATTTGTCAGTTATAACATGCCGCACTTTTTTATATATAAAACAGCACTTGAGTTAGTGTGCACCAACAGTCATCTTTAACTGACGTTTATAACAGTTTTGCATATCCTTTACAGGACATCGCTGTCAACATCAGCATCTTTCAGTTGTATGTTGATTTCTTGGCAGTCGCGACTTCTTAACATATACGTCCACTCATTCCGGCCGTCTACTGGATGACTGCACAAACAGGCGAATTACAATGATGAACTCGGTCACTTTTAGTGTTCGTCTTTTGTTCTCAGCGGCTTAGAGGCAAGTGCTTATTTAAAGCGCAACATGTGTCTCAAATCGTTCTACATAGGACAGTGTTGTGAAACAAGTTCAGCATTGTGTTTGATTAGCACACATACACACAGTGCAGAAGCAAACAAATGAAGCTTAAACATGAGTTTATTCGGCCTGTCTGTCTCTGCTACGCAGATGTGTGGTGGTAGTTGTTGGGTTGATTGTAATACTCTCTGATAGCCTGATCAGCTCTCGTTTTCTTTAAGTTATTAATTGATATTCTCATCCCATTTTAGTAAGTGTCTATTTCTACAAAACACAATGAATTTTACCAATAAACACACACACACACAAACACACACACACACGCACGCACGCCCGCACGCACGCACGCGCGCGCGCGCACTGCACACACACACACACATACCACCAAATTGACGCAACATTGGAGGTACACAATTTCCTCGAACCGTCTAAGTTTCTCGTCCAGCGGTGTAACTGTCAGCTCTAATATGTGGGACAAAGTGCTATTGAGTATTACCCCTGCTGCCTTCTTGCAAGTGGACGAGAACTTAATCTCAAAACCAAGTATACGTCCCCTGTCGAGAAGAGCAGTTCTGCAAGGACAGGCAGAGAACGTAAAGGCACGCAAGAAAGTTTTCTGTCTTATTTTGTCTTCCGAGAATCACTTCAGATTACACTAGATTTGCTCTAACAGCCAAGATCTGGCAAACTCAAGATCGAGAAAGAAGTGCTGGAAGAGCACCTGGTGAAAACGTACTATCATGTAGAGAGCAATGTTCCAGCCAGGGAGACCGAAGTGCTGGTAGGCACAGAACAACCGTTGGTGTCAGCATGAAGCCTCCTACACGTGGCGAGCTCATGGCAGTTAAGAGTGCTTGTTGCAAGTTAACACCAGCTCCTAACGGTATCTCATACACACGTTGTCCGAACGTCCTTAAAAGTCTCAATCGGAT
Source organism: Cepaea nemoralis (assembly GCA_014155875.1). Taxonomy (NCBI): domain Eukaryota; kingdom Metazoa; phylum Mollusca; class Gastropoda; order Stylommatophora; family Helicidae; genus Cepaea; species Cepaea nemoralis. The sequence goes on along the minus strand of JACEFZ010016171.1, from coordinate 39,609 downwards.
ACTGAGATCAGTGTTGAAGAACAAACACATAAGCCCGGAGTGGAAGGAGATCAACGTAATCCATAATCCAAAAGAGCAGAATTTGTCAAGCATCACCCACTTCTAGGTGATCTCTCTTCTGAATGTTGAAGGCAAGATATTATTCTCAGTCACACAAACAAACAAAAAACTGTGGCATACTTATTAAAGAACACGTATGTCGACATAACGGAGTATAACGGGGGTGTCATTATGTTTCCTGGATATGTTGAAAATGTTACCTTTATGTGGAAAATTATCCGAACAATCGAAGACAAAGAAGATAGGACTTCACGTTAATTGATTGGGATAACACATTCGGGAACGTGTCCCACCAGACGCTGTGACAATCCCTCAGGATGTAGCGCGTGCCCGAAGAGATCAGGATGATATCGACTCTAATGTTCCCGACCAGACAGATTGCCCTCCTAGTGGGTGTATCAGGGTGTACGATTTTGTTGATACAATTCACCATGGCCATATAGGTAATTCTGGATGTGACATCCGTTTGGTGCCAATGCTCGAAACTATGTAAAGGATGCAGAATATCGTCACTGAAGGCTTTATTGAGGGCACATCAATCCTAAAACCAGACAAGAGTCAAGTCCAGATCATGTTTCTAAGAATATATCAACTGATCACCTGGTGCAGGATGAATATCGAGCCTGAGAAATCAAGAAAGCTGTCGATTGTGAAGGGCAGTAACAGCGTTCACGATAGCCGATTAGTAAATTCCCAGCATTATGGGCGAATCCGTGAAAGATGTCGACCGTGTGTATGATGCTTCCTTGACAGACAAGAACGCAGTACAATACATACGCTAGACAACGGAAAACTGTGTGTGAGCTATCGAAAAGTGCAGGCTCATTGGCAGGTTGAAGATCTGATGGCTCCAATTCATGCTCATCCCTAAACCCTTCTGACTCCTATCCTTTTACGAAATATGCACCCAAGGCGTGGAAAAGATCGTTTGCTTTTACTTTTACATCTGTATTTCAACATGCCCTGCTTAGAGAAGGTTCCTTGGATAACAGTCACCTTCAGATTAATATCCTGTTAACAGGATTATTAATATGAGCCAGTGATGGACCCTAATTTAACTTCCCTGTAAGGTTGAACGGAATGGGGAAATAGAATCTATTTAACAAAAAAAACAAACGCCTTTTTAATTTGCACTGTCCGACCTTAATATAATGTTAATTCTTAACCGTCTAGTCCGTTTACATGCACACACGTCTTAACCTATAATATAGACTGTGGCGTGGGTTATCTGTCTGATTGCCTGTGGTACTCTGATGTGGATTCTTACAACTTGAGAAAGCATAGCTGCGGGGATTCCTTTTTGCAATGTTTACTTCATTTATACCTCTTTGAATGTCCAACAGCATAATGTATGCAATTTAAATATACCTGTGATAACTGGATATATCAATAAAAATACTATCCACACGCAAAGTTAACAATGTTATGTTTCACATTTATCAAATACTATCTTAGTCGGTTGAATAGAAGAAAAGATAAACGAAATTGTAATGGCCATATCAGTAGTACCTCAAGTTTCAATAGATTATGATTTAGGGAGTCGCTCCCTAAAGATGACGTCATATTTTACTATATAAAGAGTCTAGCTCCCTAGTATGACGTCACAAAACTGCTCCCTGAGTGACCTTAACTTTTAGTCTGGTGGATTTTTGTGGGTACTTCCGGTGTCACTTTCGGCTGACTACTTCCGGTCCATGATGTGTGCCCAGCCAAAAGGTGCCTCCACCGGCCGCCCCCGGTACATGCCGATCGCCACCTGGACCACTCGAAGACTGCGAGGCAAGCCCTGGGCATATGGAATACTGATATGGATAAGTAGACTAAATATCCACCGGCAAGAGGGTCTAAAGATGTATACATGTGTGTGTTTGTGAGTGTGTACACGGGGTAGGGCGAGGTGGGGGCTAAGGAAACAGGGGAATGGACCCCTGGTCCTACTATTAGCCTTTGTCCCCCAGAGGGGGCCATCGAACCCACACCTACTGAGAGGATACGAAGAATCATGATCAGTGAGAATCCTATTCAGACCAAGTGCGGTAATGCTGCACTTTGATCTGAGCCAAAAGGACCATAGAAATAATATGTCAATGTGTAAACGGGCATATTCAACTTTAGGAAATAGGCTGAGGCGAGAATCTGGTTATTAAATGCTAGCGATGTTATACACTATCATAATTAACAAACACTTAATAACATATGAAATGGATTATTTCTAGACAATCTATCATACAATACAGGTCTCATTAGTATACACTCGATGTAAATAAGCTAATTAGCGAATTGTGTGTAATGAATGATAACATTTAAAATCATTATAATAATGCGAGTTATTTCCCTTTGCGTATTCTGGAATAAATTGTCTTCCCTGATGTCTCCAGCAAACAGTTTTTTGCATATAACTGAGACGCGGTAATGGAATTTAGATCGCGATAGAATTAACATTCGATAGTGAAATTTGGAATATAGCAGTTTTAAATGGTGCTGAATCGCGTGAGCACACAGCCGAAGGTGTAAGAAAATATTCTAGGGCAATTTGCGTGTCCGCCGATTATGTAAACACAAGAAAAAGTTGGATATATGTGAATACATAACTACAATTTATGTTAGATATGGGATATCTCGAAAGGCGAAACCTGTGGGCATGATGACAAATCTGCTTTAGTTTGCAGTAATCTCGCAAACGCGTTAAAAATTATGCAGCCGATAGTGATACAAGATACTTATTATACATAAATCAATGTTATCACAACACCCGGGAATTTTGTAAAAGGAAAAAGAAGTATGACGTGCCTTTAATCACATGTGCATGATTCCATTCCAAGAGTTTGACATAAATATCACATATGTGTGAATGTTAGTAGTATGAAAAAGGGCTATCGAGTCGTATTTAAGGTTCATCACTGAACCCGAAACGCTTTCTAATATGGCTTATGTGCCGACACAACAAGCATTAAGAAGCTGAATTTTCAAAGCTCATGATGTAGGAAACATAACTACTTCCGGTTTTGTGTAGTTAAAAACATAAAGCAATAATTATTAAATGCACTATTTTAGAAAATAGTATTTTTTGATGTGCAAAGTGAAAAGTAAAGATTGCGACGGGGTAGGAGGTCTACCACTAACAATTGCAATGTATATTTACGGATCCGATTGTCAGAAGGCCTTGGCTTTTCCCAGCTATCTCTATTGTAAAGTAACCGATTATATATTATAATAGCGGTTATTACTGTTAGTAGTGGGTGGGACTTCAACACTGTCATCAGACCAATGGCGAAGTGGTAGAGTCACAAGACTCGTCCTTGCATTGTGTGATGGTGTACAACAAGTCACATAGGCACGTATCTAAGAAATACTTCCGAACACGTGGTTAATCACTACAGTCGGACCACGTGGGGGAGTTAAATACACCGGATCACATGCATAACGATACAGCTGAGACACGAGGGTAATGGCTACGAGCGGTCAAAGATATTGGCTCATCCGATCACATGTGGGTAATGGCAAAACCAGACCCCGTGCTCACTGGCGAAAGCCGGTCAAAGGTGGCGCTGCATCCGGTCGCATGTGTAATGGCTACAACCAGACGACATGCTCACTGACTAAACCATTGTCAAAGATGGCGTCGCATCAGATCACATGTGTAATGATACATCCGAGACAGGAGGGTATTGGCTGCGACCGGACCACGTTGAGCGCTGCTTCAAATCATATGTGTGAGGGTACAGCCGAGACACGTGGTTAAGAGGGATACAGAAAAAGGTTGTCCTGACGGTTGCCGAGCCAGGGGACCCAACTCTTTATGATCACCATATATGGGGGTGATTCGACTAAATCGTCAGCATTGCATCTGAAGAGTAAAATGGTCTCTCTCTCTCTCTCTCTCTCTCTCTCTCTCTCTCTCTCTCTCTCTCTCTCTCTCTCTCTCTCTCTCTCTTGTCTATATCCGTTTGGGTGGTTCATCGAGTAACACCAAAGAACATCCCGGCATCAATAAATATGGGACACTTTCGATTGTAGTATACACAACTATATCCAAGTTATCACAGTGTCCGACTAAACCTTTCTCATACTCATAGTGCAGGGTTGTGATCACCGATGCTAGTCAGGTGAGACGCATTTGTACGTAACAGCTATCGGGTCTTACAGTTACGAGTGGCTAGTGCATGGTAACAGATGTATAATATTACATACAAACACAACAAACTGTCCCGACTCAACCTTAGGCAATACATGTAACATGACATGTCACGTGTCCACTGTCAAAACCAGCGACGTTATCACGTAGAAAATTAGACATCTACACTTTCATTACCTCTCTATGTGTCCATACGAGTGTTTATATCTTTTTCCAGAAACCCATTTCCAAGACCAGTATATGTTTTTCAGTGTGTCTGCTCAATGTCACTCTTCACAGCCAGACAAAAAAATGTTACTATGTACCGCTTCAACATTCAAATAAGAAAATATGTTAGACAAAGTATTGAAAATTTTTTGTCAAATTCAGAAATATCTCGTCCAGACTTATAAAAAGTAGAAAAATTTGTTAACCTATTGGGAAAAATATCAACCAAATAGGAATATTTGTTAGTCAAAAAGGAAAATATTGACCACGTAGTGAAATATCTTGTTGAAACTTATGAAAAGTTGGAAACTTTGTTACCCAAAGGTGAAAAAATATCGACCAAAGAGAGAAATATTTCAACCAAACTTATAAAAAGTAGGAACATTTGTCAACCGAATGGGGAAAATGTCGGCCAAACAGAGAAATATCTCAACTAAATTTATAAGAAGTAGAAAAATGATTTACCAAGTAACAAAATATCTCGTCAAAACTTATGAAAAGTAGGAACAATTGTTAACCAAATTGGAAAAAATCTTGGCCAGGTAAGAAAATTTACTAGCCAAATGGGAAAAATATTGTCCAAGTAACTAAATACATCGTCAAAACATATGAAAAGTAGTAAACTTTATCAACCAAATGTGAAAATGTTGGCCAAATTTCAGCCAAACGTATAAATCCATCCATCCATCATGTGCCATGCCGGTAAGCGTGGGCGGTCATGTTCTGCCATCTCACTCGATCACCAGAGTCGTGGATCAGCTCCGTGTTTCTGTCTCGACCATGCCACAAGGCCAAGCCATCCAGGTATTTGCTTCTAGGTCTTCCCCTTGGTCTGTTCCCCTCGATCTTACCAGTCGTCACCAAGTTCTCCAATCCATTTCTTCTCATAACATGCCCAAAAAATTTTGACTGTCTACGTCTAATTTCTCTAATCAATTTACGATCTTCATTTGTTTCTTGAAGAACTTGTTCATTGGTCTTTCTGGCTGTCCATGGTATTCTTTGCATTTTCCTCAGAAACCACATCTCTACAGCCATCAGATGTTTTTCAGCCTGACTGCTCATTGTCCACGCTTCACATCCATATAAAAGTACAGGTTCTATGTAGCATCTCAACACTCTTTTTCTCGTTTCAATTGACATCTTTTTATTGGTCAGTATGTTTTTCATCTTGCTAAAGGCTACTTTTGCCATGGCGATTCTTGTTCTAATCTCTTCAAGGCATCTTCCATCAGATGTTATTACTGTTCCGAGATAATTGTACCTATTCACTTGTTGAAGAATATTCCCATTTACTTGTATATTACATTGTGGTATTTCGTTCTTCCTAGTGACGACCATAATCTGTGTCTTTTTACAATTTATATCTAACCCTAGTTGTTCACTGTGTGTAGCAATCGCATCTACTAAATTTTGCAGGTCCTGTTCATTGTCTGCAATCAAGACTGTATCATCTGCATATCTAATGTTATTGATGCATCGTCCCCCAATGTTGATTCCTTCCATATCTTCAATATTTCTGAAAATACGTTCACTGTACAGGGAAAACAGATCTGGAGACATTACACATCCCTGTCTCACACCTCTCTTAATAGGTTGATATTGGCTTACTTCATTATCAACTCTTATGGCAGCTTGTTGTTTCCAATATATGTTTTTTACAAGTCTAAGATCTTTTCCATCAATTTGTAGATCTTCAAGCATCCTTATCATGTTGACATGTCGCACTTTATCAAAAGCCTTTGTGTAGTCAATAAAGCAAAGGTGTAGATCTTTGTTTACTTCTATAGAACGTTCGATTATGGTTCTCAGTATATACACAGCATTTACTGTACCCTTGCCTTCTACAAACCCACATTGTTCTTCTCCTATTTCAGGTTGTATTTTCCTCCTAACTCTTTGCATGATAATTCTTAGCAAAATCTTCGTGATGTGACTCATTATACTAATTGTTCGATGTTGATCACATTCCAAGGCTCCTGATTTCTTTGGGATTGCAATAAATACAGAATTACATAACTCCTGAGGTATATTTCCAGTATCATATATTGTATTAAGCAGACTGGTAACTTTATCTACTCGATATTCTTCTAAAGCATTAATCATTTCTGTTGTGATGCTGTCTGAACCGGGGGTCTTGCCAGATTTCATATGGTTAAGAGCATTCTGAACCTCCATCTTCAAAATTGCTGGTCCTTCATTATTATTTTGAACATTATACTGTTCGTCTCTGTTATCGTCATACAGGTTTTTCATGTAATCTGACCATTCATGTAATATCTGATCTTTTTCTATTATGACTCTTCCATCTTTTGTCTTTAGACAGCCTGCTGATGTACGTGTTCTTTGTTTAGTAAGCTCCTGAATTCTTTTGTGCATTAGTTTCGCATTGTTACTGTTGTGTTGTTTTTCAATTTCTCTGCAATTTTTCTCAAACCATGTTTCTTTTGCTTTCTTACATAAGGTTCTCACTTTTCTGTGAATTTCTTCATATTTGGCAGGATTATTTTTATTCTGTCTTCTTGTTTCCATTAGTTGTAAAATTTCTTCAGTCATCCATGTCTTACGGCCCACTTTCTTTACTTTTGGAATAGTTTTTTCTGCTGCACAACTGATTGAATTCTTCATCATTTCCCACTGATCATCTACATCTTGAAATAGGATCTCTAGATCAGACAATATATCAAATTTGTTCTTTACTTCTATGTTAAAATTATATTGTATTTCTTTGTCAGTTTTCAATTCGCACAAGTCATATTTAGGGTGTCCTGCTGTATACTTGACTTTCTTTAACTTTACCCTCAATGTGCCTGTAATTAATCTGTGATCACTGTAACAGTCTGCATTTGGAACTGTTTTTACGACTGTTAACGCATTTCGAAACCTTTTGCTAATCAGGATGTAATCTATCTGGTTTTTAATCCTGCTGTCTGGACTCCTCCATGTCCATAATCTTCTAGGATGCTGTTTAAACCAGGTGTTTCCTACAACCATTTCTTGTTCTTTTGCCCATTCTACAAGTCTGTATCCTCTTTCATTTCTCTCTCCCAAACCATGTTTGCCTACACTGCATCCATCGCCTTGCTGTCCTATTTTTGCGTTGAAATCACCCATTATGATATTTATTTCTGATTTTTTGCAGTTCTTCAAAGCAGACTCCATGTCATTATAAAATTCCTCTATGCTTTCTTCACTGCATTCACTTGTTTGTTCATATACTTGAATGACATTTATTTTAAAAGGTCTTCCGTTTAATTTTACTAATAAAACTCTGTCTGACACAGCCCGATATCCTTTGACAGAATTTGATGTTTGCTTATCTAATATAATGGCTACACCTCTTTGATGTTCTTCTCCCCTAGAGTAAATAATCTTACAATCCTCTCCTGTCCTTATCCCTGCTCCTTTCCATCTCGTTTCCGATATTCCTAATATGTTAATCTTCTCTCTCTCCATTTCTTTTTTGATGTTTTCTAATTTTCCATCTGCACTCATTGTTCTAACATTTCAAGTTCCTACTTTCAATGATATTAATCTGTTGCACCTAGTAGCTTGTTGACGGTCTGGAATCACCTGGTGCGCATGACTATCCCTACCGGGCGAGGCTGCTCCAATGGAGCACCCATTTACGCCGTTTCTCTGATTATCGATGATTTCACATAACATGATTTTCTTGGCATCTGTAAAGAAGGTAGTTTGCCATTGCTTTCCCTCCTAGCAGTGACCATACTGGTCAGTGACCGTAGCCATTGTCTCCTCAAAATTGAGATCCTCTGCCTACCGTCGTGAAGGTGGAGACCATAACCTACAACTATCTGTCGGCTGCTCATCATCTTCATCCACCACCTGCACCCATGGCTTCACGTAACCCTGATCGCGGGGCTAAACGGGTACTTCACCTTGCCCAAGGGTGTCCCGTAGGCTAGCGGAGGGATTGAGGCGCCTTACTTCTCCTTTGATAGGGGATACCCCTACCCCGCTACCCCTAAGTATAAATAGCACAACCAAACTTGTGAAATGTAGGACGATTTGTCGACCAAATAGGAAAACACTTGGCCAAATACAGAAATATCTCGACCAAACTTGATACAAATATCGTCCAAGCTTAGGAAAAGTACGAAACGTTTTTAACCAAAGGTGAAAACATATTGGCCAAGTAAAAACAATTTGCATCCTAACTTATGAAACGTAGGAAAATTTGTTGACCAAATGGGAAAAATATTTCACGTTGTCATTTCACATCCGCAATAGCGTCAAGTCTCCAACCAACCATCAGTGTCTGTTATGAAGTCGACCTTGTTTTTTAAAACCACGTCTGCCTTACTTACCCCTTGAATACCATCTACCTCATCTTCTAACCTACTTTCAACGTTTCATATCACTTAACACTAACATTCTCTTTGATTACACCACAACCGGGTTTCCAAGCTACTAGAGATAATCGTCTATCGCCTAAGCAAAAAACAACTGTATTTCTGAAAATTAGAGGTATCTTATGCCATAAGTCACTACTCGTTGAATGAAAAATTAAAATTTCAATAATAACATTGTACAAACATTAACAAATAAATTTCTCTTCATTGTTTCCAAATTGAATGTTTCATGTAGAAATTTAATTGTTAATTTTTGATTAAAGGCACTTCAGACCTCTTTTTACTTTTACAAGATACCCGGATGTTGTGATAACATTGATTTCTGTATAATAAGTATCTTGTATCACTAACAGCTGCATAATGTTAAACGCTTTTGCAAGCTTACTGCATACTAAAGTAGATTTGTCAACATCCACGCATACCCACAGGTTTTGCCGTTCGAGATGTCCCATTTCTGACATAAATTGTAGTTATGTATTCACATATATGTAACTTATTCTTGTGTTTACATAATCGGCGCCCAAGCAATGTGCCTTAGAATATTTGTTTGCACCTTCGGCGATGTGTTCATGCGATTCAGCACCATTTAAAACTGCTATATTCCAAATTTCACTATCGTATGTCAGTTCTATCGCGATCTAAATTCCATTACCGCTTCTCAATTATATGCAGAAAACTGTTTACTGGAGACATCAGGGAAGGCAATTAATTCCAGAATACGCAAGTGGAAATAACTCGCGTTATTATAATGATTTTAAATATTATCGTTTATTACACACAATTCACTAATTATGTTATTTGCATTCACAGTATACTAATGAGACATGTATTGTA
>JACEFZ010016171.1:2500-25000 GCA_014155875.1 Cepaea nemoralis | reverse complement strand
GTATGGAGCCGGGCGCTCAGAAAGTCGTGGCGTGCTGACTAGCGTAATCTAGCCTAGGAATCAACATACAGCTGAAAGATGCTGGTGTTGACTGCAATATCCTGAAACAGGATGGAAACGCGGGAAAAAAAATAAAATTATTGTATCTAGATTTTCTTGTTTATTGCAATGTTTGCTTATTTTGCGCCATCTCAAGTCCTTCCCCGGCTCATGGTAGCGCCTACGCTCCGACGTTACCATGGTTTTCATGGCAACACACACACACGCGCACACGCATCTTTCCCTCCCCCAGATGCGACCGGCTGTCAACACAAGTCCGATGCTCCAGAAATATCTACTTCTTTTTGCCAGTCATCCATTTTATAGGTATGTAACAAGGATTTCGTTGTTTAACAGTGATTTGTTAAGTGTGAATAGAGGAAATAAAATTGCAAACATAGCATAGAAATGCCATAGAAGCCTCGTGTTATTACGAAAATATTATCCTCAACTCAGAAGAATTCCACAGTCAAGGTGTTAATCGAGCTAGTCTCTAGGCCAATGTTTTTCAACCTTTCTGCTGGAGCAGATCCTTACGCAAATGTTTACTTTGCCTAAGAAACTCTGTGCGATGATCCAAGTGTCTGTTCTACTTTATATAATAAACCAGATGTGCAGAAATGTTGCATATAGGCGATTTCAGTCTGTTTCGGCGGAAACCCTGGCTGCCACTCGCGGAACCCCGGTTGAAAAACTCTGTTCTAGGCTGCTTATTTAGGCCGTCCTTATTTATATTTTTTGCAAACCTTATTATGAAATATATTCTTTTAACAAAGGTGCCTATAAAGAGTATATGTACCTTTGGTGAGCCGTAGCTTCACCAGTGACCCCTAGTCCTCTGCTTTTCTTGTGTTTCAATAGGATTTTAATTATGTTTCTAATTCAATGTCTTTTTCATTTTCAGATCCCGTGTACTTCACCCTTCATTACGGCTACTATGAAAAGAAAAGTGGACACTGAGTGTCTTGATTTCAATGAAGAATGGGAGTAAAGTACTTCTTTGTGGAAACAAAGAACCAGCAAACCAGTTGCGTAATATGCAGCGAAAGTGTTGCCGTTTTGAAAGAGTACAATCTTCGGCGTCACTACGAAACAAAACATCTATCAACATATTCAAAGTTTTCTTAAAAGTTACGCTCTGAGAAATATTAGTCCATGAAACAAGGTTTAGAAACACGAAGAGATCTCTGCACGAGAAAGTTTGCTGAAAATGAATCTGTCACTCGTACAAGTTACAAAATAGTGCATAAGATGGCAGAACGAGGAAAACCGTTTACTGATGGCAACTTCATCAAAGAGTGTATGATGGAAGCAGCAAAGGACTTGTGTCCTGAGAAAGCCGATTTGTTTGGAACTATCACCCTTTCGGCAAATTCAGTTGTGCGAAGAACAGAAGAACTTGGAGAGAACATAGTGCTACAGATACGTGAGAAAACTAGGAACATTTTGTGGTATTCTCTGACGCTGGATGAGTCTACTGATTTCTCGAGTACGTCACAACTTCTCGTGATCATTCGTGGAGTCAATTTGGACTTTCAGATAACGGAAGAGTTGGCATCCGTTTGCAGCATGCATGGAACAACAACTGGAAAAGATATTTTCATCATGGAAGTGCAAAACGGTTTGCAAGACTATAACTTCAGTGGAATCAGCTTCGAGGTGTTACAGTTGATGGAGGAAAAAAAAAACATGGCTGGAGTGAGGAAAGGTCTGATGGAGCAGATCAGGACACAATTGGAAGATTTGCAAATTCCGGGCGCTCTGTTCTTACACTGCATCATATATCAGCAAACAATCTGTGGGAAGGACGTAGATGTTTCCTGTGTAGTGAAAGAAGTCGTTTCTGCTGTGAACTTCATTCGGGACATGCCACTCTATCACCGTCAGTTCCAGGCTTTTCTTGAAGAAATTGATTCTGAATTCTGTGACTTGCCTTATCACACATCAGCTGCGGTAAAGTCCTGTTTCGTTTTTACAAGCTCCGAAAACGAAATAGATGTTTTCCTCACTGAAAAAGATAGAGCTGATCCACAGCTGTCAGATCCTACCTGGCTGTCAAAGTTGTCATTTTTGGTCGACATCACATCCACATTGAATGAACTGAATTTGAAACTTCAGGGAAAGGATAACCTCGTCTGTGATCTCTACAGAATTATCAAAGGATTTCGGAGAAAGCTGTCATTGTTTGAAGCACAACTGGAAGGAGAAAACTTTCTCATTTTCACTAGTTTCAAAGAGTTTTGCGCTAAAGTCTCCGAAGATGTCAACCTCGATTTTCCGGAAGAAAAAAAATTATTCGTGACTTGAAGAAGCATTTTTTGGAGAGATTTTCAGATCTTGACAGAACTGAGAGTGACATTCTTCTGTTCCAGAATCCGTTCGATTGTAACCTTGATGATGTGCCAGTTGAACTACAGTTGGAGCTCATTGATTTGCAAGCAAATGACTTGTTGAAAGAGAAGCACAGAGAAGGAAAACTTGTTGAATTTTACCGCTGCTTACCTGATGTTGAGTTTCCGAAACTGAAGAAATTTGCCGCTGGTATGGCATCAGTGTTTGGAACAACTTATGTCTGTGAGCAAACATTTTCAAAAATGAAGTATGTGAAGTCAACACATCGAACGAGATTGACTGATGAACATTTGAAAGCAATTATCTTGACTGGATGCATCAATTTGAAAGAAATCGTTGATGATATCTTGAAAGCCAAATATCAGTTTCTCAAATCTCACTAATCTTTTTGCTGCTTAGTTTGCTGAAGATTCGGATATGTGCACACTTAGGTCTGATGTAACTATAATTTTGCTAACGCAGCCGTCTTTGATAACTTTTTTTTAGTAAATAAATATGTTGGTTGTCTTTATATTTTTGTGTATTGTACGCCACTCACACATGATTAACTTAGTTTTTCGTCTGTTTATTTTTTTATTTGTTGTTGTTTTTTTTGTTTTTTTTTACCCGAGCTTTCGTTCTGGCTTGCAAGTATTGTTAAAGTTAGTTGCATATTCTTTATAGGATGTTTACAGTCAACACTAGCAATTTTTTGTGTGTGCTGTTTTTGATGTCTTGGCAAGTTTACGTTCAGTAGTTTGCAATATCTTTCTGAACGACCGGCAACTATATCATTACGTAAAAAAAAAAAAGCGCAACGCGGTCTCTGCCACATCGCGCGCAGCTGTGTTTTGAATGCGGGTATACGGGATTGCAAACCGCGTCCGTAAGACCTTCGCCACGGAGAAAGGCGCAAGTAATGTACATAATGAGTATCCGGCCCGCGCTCGTCATTTTGTCAGTTATCCGGATAGCCGTGAAAAAAAAAAGTTTGGTGACCCCTGACCTACTACATCTGCCTAATCATGCACCAATACCCTACCAAGCGGTGCAGACCCAGCCATTCTGCCCGCCTGCTCGTTTCCCAACACACCAGCATGTCCTAGGGAAACAATCCATCAGATGCTCTCCATTTGTTATTGTTGAATTGAAGCCTTCCTGTCTACCCGAAGTATTCGTGTCTTCATCGTTCTCATTATACTTTGTGAATCTGTTCAAATGACAATATGCGTGTGATGTTTGTCCTCCAGCCAGCGGAACGCCACTGTATTCCATGTGAGTGTAATACGTGGGTGGGGGGGGTGTGTGTGTGTGTGTGTGTGTGTGGGGGGGGAGTCAATAAGTAAGTCACAATTGGCTGTAGAAAAATAACTAAATATGATAACAACTTGAAACCAGATTATTGTTATTCGTATATTGCCCCTTTATTTCTCAACATAATTTCCACCATCATTGATGCACTTATCCCATCGTTTTATCAGTCTTCCCAAGCCTGCTGCATAGAACTGCGGACTCTGTTTTCTAAACCACGTTTTCACTTCATATTCAACTTCGGCGTCATTCGCGAAATGTCTCCCGCCAAGGTGGGTTTTCAGTGTACCAAAAAGGTGGAAATCGCTAGGGGCTAAGTCTAGGCAATAAGGTGGATGTTCCAGAACTTCCCACCTTAGTTGGTTAATTTTCTCGTGAGTTAATCGAGCCGTATGTGGTCTGGCATTGTCATGAAGAAGCATCACTCCTCTGGTCAACAGTTCTGGACGTTTTCTTCGAATTGCATAATGAAGCATCGGTAGAACTTCACAGTACGATTCAGAATTCATATTGTCACCTTTCTTTTTCAAATTCGTTAAAAAAAACTCCTTGACAATTCCAGAACACTGTCAGCATAACCTTCCCTGCTGATGCGTAACCTTGATTTTTTGGACACAAGGCGAAGAAGGATGTTTCCATTGCATTGAAGCACGCTTTGATTCGGGCTGGTAGTGATGATGCACCCATGTTAGTCCCCAGTAACAATCCTGTTTAGCATATCTTCTCTTTCATCTTCGTATCGACAGAGATGATGCAAGGACAGGCCTAATCGGTTCATTTTGTGTTCCTCCTTCAATTGTCTGGGTACCCACCTTGAGCACACTTTCTTAAATTTCAATCGATCATGTATTATGCTGTATGCTGAACCATGTGAGCACCCTATTGCAGATGCTACAGAGTCTATCGTTACTCGCCTGTCACCTCTAATAATCTCCTCCACCGGCTGCACGGATGCTTCTGTTGCAATCTCAACCGGACGACCAGATCGGATGTAATCAACAATATTAGAGCGTCCTTGAGAAAATTTTTCTACCCAGCTATGAACCGCTTTACGGGGCAAACATTTGTCAGATTAAAGTCGCTTAAACGTCGACAGGGTCGACTTCATTGCACCGGGTTTTATCCCATATGGCTCGGTCTCTTTCCGCAGCGCAGAAAGCGTCGCACAAAGCAGAACTCCGTAGTTCTAGCGACGACCCACAAAAATTTGACTCGTGAACCGAAGGACGCGGCCCGGAATCGAACCCACAACCTTCGGACCCGGAGTCAAACGGCTTGACCACTTCGCCACAGAGACCCTTCACATTTGTCAGCATAAACAGGAAACATTTCCTCATGAATTTCCTTTGCAGGCAGTCCTTTTGCCAACAAAAAAACGCACAACAGCACGTTGCTCTTTGGTTGTACACTCCGTAAGTACAGTCGCCATTTTGTTTATGCGCTGCGCATGCGCTTGAGACACATAGCGCCACCTGACGAACGGGAATGTAACGTTCTATGTTGCTGTCATCTTATGACAACAGAGGACTTCCGGTCCCCAGCATGGCGGTTAGGCAGTGAACCGCTACGGCCTCTGGAGTATTTCTCCTTGCAGCTGCGGTTTGCATTCGCATTTTCCTCATGTTGGACTGGTATTATATGGTTCCGTCGCCCTGCTACTGTGTGAGTGCGTGGTGCGACTCTGTGAGCTGTGAATTTCATGCGGAATGCTTTTACATCTGTCCGCTTTTGTTTGAACAGTGAACTGCACGTTAGGAACAATGGCTACCGACTGTTGCTGAATTGACGGATTTGCCTTTTCCATTAAAGAGTGCATTTTTCAGGAGACTCCTGGGAGGCGACGCTGGAGCTACGGAGTTCGTGCTTTGTGAGCGCTTTCGGCCGGTCGCCTGCGAAAAGAGACCGAGCCATGTGAGAAAACCCGGGTCAAAGAAGTCTTTCTGGTGACTGCCGATTCCATCGACGATGAACTGTAACTTTCGTGGATGACTTTTAACATGTTGGCATTCTGGCGGCGGCATTATGCACAGTATACCTGTGTGGGCTGTTGGATTTCCGAGATTCCTGCCTGTTTCACTTTTCACACTGGGCAGTGAGAAGCATTTTGTGTGATATTCACTGGCACAGGAACGAAGCACAATGGAGACGACCCGTTGCCGTGAAGTTGGAACCGCGACTAACTAACTAACTAACTAACTAACTAACTAACTAACTAATAACACCTATAGATAACACCACCTACATTTACCTGCCATCCCACAGAACTGTGTGACTTACTTATTGACTCGCCCTCGTAGTTTAATTAAATGTTTTCCATATCCTTTACAGGACATTGCTGTCAACATCAGCATCTTTCAGCTGTATGTTGATTTCTTGGCAAGATTACGCTCAGTAGTTTGCCATTGCTTTCTGAGCGGCCGGCTCATTATACCGCAAGTCACGAGCGCGGGTCGAACCGCTTCCAGTTCTCGCCTCGCTGCGAGACCCTGCGTGGATAAACGGGATTACGGAGAAAGTGGTGTAACTACTCAGCCAGAGAGACCGGCCGTAGTTTAATACGTGGTCTAATATTAAATAGTTAGTGTCAGTCTCAACTAAACATGTTGTAATGTTAGCTGTACTCAATATTGGCCGGTTTCGAGGCGATGGCGTTACGGACGCAGTTCGTAATCCCGCGTACCCGCGTTCAAAACACAGCTGCGAGCGATTTGGCAGCAGACCGCCTTGCGTTGGTTCTTTTTACGAAATGGTGTGTTCCGGTCGTTCAGAAGGCAATGGCAAACTAGTGTATGTAAACTTGCTTAGAGATCACCAAAGCAAAAGAATGCTGGTATTGACTGCGACGTCCTGTAAAGGACACGCAACTAATTCTAACTCAGTATGTTTTAATTAGTAAGCGTCGGGGGAAATAACACAATTAATGTACGATGACATAACAAAACGAGTTGGTTACCTTGAGTGCATTTACCGCAATCTAATGAATACAGATGTCTGAGATAGGGGATGTTCAGAGAAGATTTATGGTGATCGAGATCTGGCGAGAGATATTAAGTTAAGAGACCAATCAGAATTGATGTCAGAGCACTTATTATTGTTGCGTGTATGTGTTAGCTGGGTAGTGACCTGGATAGCAACTATTCTGTATTCTCGTAAGATTCCTCTCCAGACTAGGTTCAATGATGTCGGAACCGTGTATTATTACCCCGGGTTTACCACAAGGATCTGCAATCTTACCTGTACTATTCAATGTATACACAAGTAAGATTGCCTGTACTGAAGCACCGCGAAATAGAAGGATACTGACACTTGCAGATCATCTCCTTGATAATAGGCGGGGGAGAGAAAGGTCGTAACTAGCGCAAGCGTTGCAGGTCAACAAAGTCATCGAATTTTGTATCATCAGTACAAAAATGCGTCTGTGTTATAGTGCTCTCTGGACAATAGGGTTGTTTAGGTTAACTTCCCAGGTTTCTCAATAAACGACATACATGTCAGCAGGGAGAGGAGGCTGTGATAACTGGGAATCACCTTTGACAGAACCCTGTCGTTCAGGGATCACGTGGAGCGAGTCACTATGGGATCTAAGAAAGAACTCGATTCAACAAAGGCGTTGGCAGCAATGTTCATGGAGAAAATACTGTTATAATTATATTAATTTATATTAACATCTTATCATTTCAGTAGCTGAGTATGGATTGGGACTGCTCTCGGTGTCATGATTGATTGATTGATTGATTTAGGAACCGACATCACAGCATTCGGGACATTCCCATAAGCGCTCCGTCCCCATCCTCAGCAGCTAGCGAAGAGTTCCAACACTAATAGTTCCAGTAGCAATCTGATTATATGTCCGTCTCGCCTTTCCTTTGAGCGTCGAGCGTCGGCCAGATCCCCTCGTCACACCTCGCTGCCTCATTCTTACCTCCTCTCCTCGTCTGATGTTCTCCAAGGGGCACACCTGTCTGATCGGAATGACTTCATCAAGATGGGGCAAGGTGGTGTTCCTTCTTTCCGCCCGTTAGGCCAAATGTGTATTTTCATTTAGTTTGTTGTGTTCCGGCAGTGGAATGCCATTGAATTAGCTCTGGCAGCTGACAAAGTTGTGGCGCCAGTTCTGTCGCGGAGTGCTGTATCAGAGCTCAGCTCAAAAGGTAATGTTGCCTAGTATGTAAAACTGAGAGATTCCCAGCTAGTTATCGCGAGCTACAGTTCTCAAGCCAAGCATTCCATGGTCACAATCGCATATTGGTTTCAGTGATCAGTCGCTATCAACAGCTGTTTCGTACAGACAAAGATCATCTACACACCAGTAGTTTACTGATTCATGAAGCGTGACGTCTGTAGATCAATTAACCATGGGGACCGAAACTTACGGTGCTGCACAAGTCTCACAAATCCTTATGACGTGCTAGAACAGTGGTTCTCAACCTTTTTTGTCCCTTGCCCCCCCCCCCCCCCTTTTCACCATATGTTGAGAATGTCATTCCTCCCCTTTCGTATTTCCTCCCTATAAATTTCTCTCCCCCCCCCCCCCCACCCTGCCCCTATATAGTATACGTAAAAATGGAAGCTAATTTTAATAACACATACTAGAACAAGTTTAGACATCTACATAAAACGTGATTTGTGGGCTACTTACGTTATAAGACGAATATCAGAAGGGCGAGGAGTACAGAACCGTAAAGTATGGATGGAAAAACAATATCAAGTATTCGGTTCTTGCATTAACGCGATCGTGAAATAATCTTTATTCCCCCCCCCCCCCCCCCCCCCCGGAAACCCTAAAATTCCCCTCTATTCCCCACCGATTGAGAACCACTGTGCTAGAAGATCTGTAAACCAAGAAGATGTGATTCTTTCCAAGGGGACTTTAGAGTCGTCACCAAAAATCTCAGAGCTTTCATAGAACGCCCACTTACTACTCCTTTGGTCGGTCAGTTGTAGCCAGACGTTTGCCATCCTGCATGAAACAAGTAGTTAAAACCATCACACATTCACGACGAGCTGCTAGACTCCCCACGAGCTCCTGGGTCTCCTCAATTACGTGTTAAACAATTATGTATCGAAATTTAGTCACAACAACACCACATCTGTGAGAAGCTTCCCCCTTAAATAACCACCAGAAGCTCTCAAGCCGACGCTAGGCGCATACCCACAACATGCCTACCCCAAGACCCCCTAAGCCAGACCCTGACGAGAGCATTTACTCGAACTATCCTGGCACACGGATCTCGGCTCCAGAATCTCGAGGCAGCGTACATGTAGATTTACCCCCCTTAAGACACTCTACCCCAGAAAGTAGCTCGATATGTGAGAACTTGAGTGGCACTGTACCGGCCGATGAGAACGCATACGAAGCTATAGCCACTCCTTCAACTTCTCCAAGCTCTGGACAAAAGTGGTGATGAACAATTTGTCTACGATGAACATTTACGCCCAGGTCAACAATCAATTCTAGGTTACTCAACTCTAGAAGATAAAGATCCGGTCCTATCCTATGATGTTTTCTTTGACGGTCAGTAAGTGTTTGGGCTGGACGATGATAACTTTCATGCCTTTGTCAAATACAAGGATCTGGCAATGATTATGCTTTACAATCCACTCGACCCCCAAACTGACGCACCCAAAGCCAAATTCAAAAAGGCGGCAAGGCATCAAGACAGCGATAAATTTGCGGCAGTGGACTGCCAGCGATATTCCGATCTGTGTAAGAGCCTGGATATAAAAATCCCGCCAATGCTCAGAATCTACTCCTTTGGGAAAGTCCTGGGCGCCATAGGAGAGATGAGCATGTTCGATGACAAGTCCTTGATACTTCTTCTTCTTCTTTGCATTCATCCGGAGTGTTTTTTTTTTCAGATGTGATTGCGGTGTGTCTGTTATGCGCCCTTGGACCGAAACCCGTAGGCCAACACAACCGGCTTTAGCGTGCTTTTTTTGACCAGGTAGCATTCCTGGGAGACTCTCACTGTTTGCTGTACCGTCCACAACCAAGCTGGCCAAATTGGATCGGTCGAAGACAACGGTCGTCCCTCAAAGAAAGGCAGGGACAGTCCATGGCATTTTCCGCCATCCAGGGTGGCTTCCATAATTGCAGGGCCGGCACATATCGCCCTAGTGCTGGGCTCACCGAGGGAATCGTCACGCCCTGCTCATGGCTACTTTAATTCCTCACTTCAATATTGGGCATTTCGTTCGCCCCGGGCCGTTCCCGCACAGACCAGACTGGTCTGCAGTCAATATCCACTCAGCGAGTTTTTCGGACATGTGCTTGTCGTTGTGTCCGTCAGAGCTGTTCCAGACACGTCGGACATTCGGAAAACTACCTAGTCAGAGCTGTTCCGAACAAGAGCGGCATTCGGAAACTTGGTAGTCAGAGCTGTTCCTAGCACGAGAGACATTCGGACGAGACATTTCACTCGGATGTAAATGCGTAGTGCCAATTTTTAGTTTGCCACCCGTAGGCTGGCACTTCCGGCTTCAGCGGGCATTTTTTAATGAGGTTAGCCTTTCTCGGGTTTCGAGGCACGTTAGACTTATTTTTGTGATGCCGCCCACATCTCAGCTGATCAAGATAGAACGATCATCGACATCGAGGTTAACCCTCAAGGGAAGGCAGGGGCAGACCATGGGCCTTCCAAGGCTATCCAAGGAGGCTTCCATAATTGCAGAGCCGGCACATATTGCTCTGAGACTGGGCTCACCCAAGGAGTTGCGACGTCCTGCTCATGGCTGCTTTAGTTCCTCACTTCCATGTGTTGGGCATCTCGCTTGCCACTGGTCGCTCAAGCACACACCAGGAACGGTCAAACTGCGGGCGACATCCACTCGGTAAGCCTTTGCTTTTGACTTCGGACCACGCAAAGGATTCGCTAGCTGTGCGTTCCATTTCGTGTTATTGAGACGTTTTTCTTTCCACTTTTGTCTATACTCTACGAGTTAGATACAGACAGTTTTCGTAGCCATTGCATTCGACTGGGACACTTTCTGCATTTTAGTACTCGCTCACGAGGTAGGCTACATGTGCTGCCGGCTCAGCACCTTACCTCCGTGCAGCAGTGAACGAGAAACGGCCAGGCCCTCTCATCCGGGAATCCCTCATAACCCCCAGCTGAGAGCCTTCGAACAAGTATCAGAACTGGGCATGTAGCGTGCTCAGTATGCCACCTCTATTTCTCGGTAGGTGGGTTTCGGCCCGGCTCTCACATCCGAGGGTTTGTGGCTTAGAGGCCTTTAGCCTAAAACCCTCGACAGAGAGCCTTAGAGTATTGTCCGGACCAAGAACTTCTGCCTTCGTGTGCCTGATTTAAAATTTTGACTGCTATCCTCAGTCTGCCTGCAGAGCAGCAGGTTGTGTCTCTCTTAGTCTGGCCCCTATCCCATAAGCTGTCCGATATGTAGTTTTCATCCATCGGCAAGCACATGGGGTCGATGGGACACGCAAGCTCCCCCACCACGGCAAGGTGGAGACACATCGGGGGAGAGTCCTTGATACAACATCTGGACATTCTGAATGAAACTCTGGTTACAACTTCCAAGCGAACATCCAATGCACCGAAACTGCCGGTTACAAAATCTTAATGCACTGTAGCTAGAATATTTAGCTTCAAAAATACAAGGCTAATTCATAAATTCCACCTCGCCTATTGACATACTGCAGAAGTCATGTGTGTTGTCCTGGTTGTGTCAATGTGCAGTTTGGTCACATGTCGTACTGCAGAGCTCAACGTATATAGTTAACCAGATTACTGATGTCGTCATTGCTTCGTTTGGTGCTCAACTATCGACCGGCGTGAGTTATGTTTCCATTGCGTAGTGACTTTAAATGTGTACTTACTATTTGATAGATTTTTTTTATTACATTGGTTTTGCTCCCTTATACATGTATATACTGTGTTCGTAGGAATGAGACGCTGGAACCTCTTGCCCCCGTGTAGATTTAGCCCTTTATAATCCTATCCGATTATAAACCCTCAAGGTTAAGGTAGACCGACGTGCCGAGGACTGAATGGCCATGAGTGAGTTGGTCGTGAACGTGGAACGTCTGGTATGCGGGCGTGGCGGCGCCAGACGTATGGACTCCTGAGGGACATCCCCTGCCCCTTCCCTAGTAAGCAGGCAATGATATGGTGACCGATTCTTTCCTGCAATATCCAAACATTGCTTATGAATTTAATTAAACACGGGAATCGTCGCCGGAGCTATGGAGCACGTGCTCTGCGCTTGACACATCTTCCAGAGGCTAGCGAAGAGAGAGTGAGGAGGAGAAGGCGAGGAAATGGTGTGAGAAGAAGACATAGAAATAGAAGGGCAGGCGCCAGGAGAACAAGACGAAAAGTAGAGAGACTAGGTTTCAACCATGTAAGCGTGGGAATTTGAAACTGTCGTAGTGCTAGGCAGAGAGGTCCTGTATTGGAGAAGCTATTATATGATTTTGATGTCCTCATGCTCCAGGAGTTAAATACAGACAAATACCATTGCCTTGGGTACATCAGTTATATAAACCCCACTGGGCAGAAGAGACATGGGCAAGGTCTGCTGGTAAAGAAAGGAGTGTAGCATGTGGCACTTGACTTGAGACAGTGGAATCACAGTGCAAGAGAGGTCCAGGGTATACAAATAGAGATTGGTGGCCTAAGTTGGAACATCATAAATGTATATGCCACAGTGGACTGTTTTGTCAGAAAGGAACAATGGGACTGGCTTAAGGAATTGGGGGAATTACCAGGTGACAGGCTACTCATATGTGGAGACTTCAATGCGAGGAACAGAGATTGGGACAGTAGTGGAGAAAACCGACAGGGAATTGCCCTTGCGGGTGCCATGGTGGACTCCGATGCGGACTGCATAAATGATGGTAGGCCAACTAGAATGGCAATGAGGCCTGGAGATGAAGACACAGCTATTGATTTGGAACTTGTCTCCCAGTCATCAGTCCTTGATGTAAAGTGGACTGTTTTGAATGACCATGGGAGTGATCACATGCCATGCTCAGTCCTGATCTCTAAGTCCAGGAATGTTAAGGCTGGGAGAGCGCAAATGACCTTCCGGTATGAGTGGACCGACAGCCTTCTTGGACGCCACAGACAGGGGGCATGCAACAGGACTGTTAAAACTCCTTTTTTGCAATCCCCATGGTGGACCCCAGACGCAGACAATGCTTGGAAAGCAAAGACAGCTGCAGTGAAGCAGCTAAGGAAAGTGCGACAGACACCCCGAAGCTCACGAGAAGAAGTGGACACAGCGGAAAATGACCAGAAAGACAAGGTGGAGGCTTTCAAGCGATGTTTTATGAAGGAAATTGTAGGTGATAAAACACTGCGAAAATTCTGGAAATGGCACAGACAAATGCAAAGAAAAGATCGGCCTATGACAGTGGGAACAATTTATGAAGAGGATGGTGTACTCGTGACAGCAGACAAAGAGAAAGGGAAGGCGTTTCTCCAGAGATTTTTAGAGCAGACTAATCATAATGATGCGGACACCAGGGATGCAGTTAGAGAGGAGTTATCTGGCGCCACGAAGAATATGCAGTATAAAGACATCATATGGGTGGAAGATGTTAAACACATTTTGAAAAAGGCAAAAGACAAGGCACCAGGGCCCGATGGGGTCAGGTATGGCCACATGGAGGGTTTGAGCGATGCAGACCTGGAGGAGATGACCGACTGCTTTAACCAGAGCATTAGGACAGCATCAGCACCGCAGGATTGGGTGCACAGCTATCTCATCCCTCTCCCAGAACTATTCAAGGGTCATTCAAAGCTTAGCGTCTTTAGAATCATCACCCTTCAAAATACATTTGGGAAGGGTCTAGAGAAGATAGTCGCTGTCAAGCTGCAAGAGTTTTTGGAAAGGGGGAAGCTTCTTCCAAGAGGCCTGGGGAGCTACAGGCCAGGAAAAGATACCTGGTCAAATGCAGCCACTTTTGCCTTTGACGTTTATGAGGGGTTCCAGAGTAGACAGGAAACGATGGCGGCAGCGCTTGATCTCGAGGATGCGTACAATAGAGTTCGCTATGATGTTTCGATGACCGCATTTATGGAGAAGGGGGTCAATCCATTGGTTGGTGAACTGGATAGCAGCCGTCCTGCATTCTCGTCGGGTTGCTCTCCGTCTGGGTGCATGGACCTCAGAGCCACATATTTTAACCACTGGTGCTCTTTAATGTGTATACGAGCAAGATTGCAAACCTAGAAGCACCAGGGGTTGGAAGGATACTAACATTTGCAGATGATATTCTTGCATATAGGCAGGGGAGAGATTGGGTACAAACAGCCCAGGAGCTACAGACGACAGTAGACAAAGTGATTGACTGGTGCACTGAAATGAGTGCTGTCATCCACCCGGAAAAGGCGGCTGTTTTGTGCTGCTCTATGGACAACAGGATTGTGAGAGATGATGCCCCAAGCCTCACGATATATGGCAGAAGCTATCACGATTAAGGTCAAATCAGCTGTCTTCGTACGAGGAATTTCCTGAGTACTAATGTACGTCATTAGGGGGTTCCCCAGTTAATTTTAACTCGGGGACAGTCGGCTGATTTGCATAACTTAGATTGTTCGGGAACTCGAAGTTTCCAGACCGAAATGGTGAAACGGGCACTTGTTATATCCCGTGAGTGAACTAGAATTGTTCACTAGTCGGGAGAAAGTGTGATTCTCACTTAGAGTGAGTAATTCATGCTTCATGACTTTTCCGGGCTTGGAGGGTTTACCTCCCGACCGGAACAAGGCATTTGGTCATCATTTTCGATCACAGATTCTACCGAGAGCAGAGCTCTAGAAAATCAGCGCCTATTGTCAAGCAGATGGCTTGTTAGCCACAGACAGTAAATACAAGCCTACCTACCTACCTACCTACCTAGTGTGCGTTTTCATTTTTTTTGCCTCAATATAAAAGAGAGTAAACAGTCTTTCACGAAGACTCAAAGCGGGTCTGTCACCCATGTGTACGTGTGAACAAACTACACAGACAGCTGAACAGATCCTTAAAAATGGAAACATGATGACTAAATTGCGGTATCATTTCTGGTCACTCCATACGCACATTAACGCACAGCTATTTGGAAGCTTTCACGAACTCAATATAAAAAGCTAACATGAATACTTGTGTACACTTTATTAACCAGCAGCTGAAGAAACAAGAAGGAAACGCAAAATAAGGTAAGAAATATATTCCTTCTACTTTCCTGTTAATTTACAAATTATTTACCCCGTGCCTCTGTAAATTCTCTGTCTTTACTAATATTACACATTGCACCCCTCTTGAGATTCTCCGGGTGAAGTGGTCAAGCCGTATGACTCGGGCTCCGAAGGTTGTATGTTCGATTTCGGGCTGCGTCTTTCATTTCACGAGTGCATTTTTTCGGAGACTCCAGAGGGTCGTCGCTGGAGGTACGGAGTTCGCGCTTTGTGCGACGCTTTCCGCGCTGCGGAAAGAAACTGAGCCATATGGGATAAAAACCCGGTTCAATGCAGCCGACCCTGGCGATTTTAAGCTACCTCTTTCATTGCACCCACTCCCATACGAATCCGGATACGCCTTTGTGTGTCATCTTAATTGGCAGGTCTCCCATTACTGTAAACATAACTTTGTTAGCGAGAAATCACTAGTTTGTTCAGCAAAACATCAAAGGAATGTCGCCGCTTTCGATGATTTAAGTTGTTTTTGGACCTATCAAAGACACATGCCTTGGGTGGGGGTAAATATAAGACGGCTGGAAAAATTTCATAACGATGCAACAGACAGTTTTCAAAATAATTGATCGTGAATGACGGCATTCATTTCTGGACATACTATAGTAACATTGTGCTTTGATGATATATATAATGTACTGTGGGGCATATATATGTTGTATTGATGTGCGTTATATAACGGAGTGACTTGTCGACATGCGATGCGGTCCGAAGCGAGATACCTGTGCGCTATCGTCGCGTGGGTTGTTGTGAACACAGGTCGAAGGTCTACACTACACTATCCTATACCTTTTCGTATGCTCATAAGTACGAAAGTGCTAGAGTACTTGTTGGAAGAGAAGGTGTATGGATGTTGAATGAGACTCGGAGATGTGTGGGATATGGGATGCAAGGCAATTATAATATGTATATAACTGGTACATCAGGCCAGTTGTGATGTTCGGTCACCACCCAAGGCTAATCCGCTTGGGGGACCAGAACAGGTAAGGACCCTTTGAACATGTAGGGCGCTAAACATGTTTAGACACATAACCTTCCCGCCTCAAGGACGGAGGTGGATTAAGAAGGGTTTCGCTATTATGTGGGAAGGCATCCCACTGGCGAAATGGATTGTTATTACAGTAATTGAGTTTATTGTTTAGTAATTATTTTGCTGTTAATTACTTGAGAACAATTCGTCCATGTCCTATGAATGGGAGTGGTCTAGAGACCAGCTCTTCCCGAGGTTTAGTTTTCTATAAGGGTAAATATAAACCGTACAGTTCTTCATACAACCACCGACGACAAGAGAAAAGTAAGAGTGCGAGAATACAGTAACGTCAGACTCGAACTTTTCGGAACCTAATCATAATGCCATTCTACATCGAATGTCTATACATGCTTCCACTATATATATATATATATATATATATATATATATATATATATATATATATATATATATATATATATATATATATATATATATATATATATGTGTGTGTGTGTGTGTGTGTTGTGTAGGGGTGATTCCCTATGTAAGTACATATTACATAGTACGGCTGAAGGTAAATGCTTTAGTGCAGTGGTTCTCAACCTTTTTTGGCCCGTGCCCCCATTTACCATATTTTAAGAACGTCATTCCCCCCCCCCCCCCCTTCCTATCAAAAATTTGGCCCGTGCCCCCTTCACCATATTTCCAGAACGTCTTCCCCCCTTTCATATTTCCTACCTAAAAATCCCCCACCCCTACACAGTATACGTAAAAATTGAAGGTATATACGTTAACACAGGTCTAGACATCCACATAAAACGTGATTTGTGGGTCTACTTACTTTATAACATGCGTTTTAGAGGGGTTAGACGTGCATAACTGTAAATTATGAAGGGAAAAGCAATATCAAGCAATCGTTTCTTATAATAACGTGATCTTGAAATGATCTTCATTCCATCCCCCCCCCCCTCCCTGGAAACCCTAAAATTCCCCCCTGGGGGGAAATCCCCACCGGTTGAGAACCACTGCTTTAGTGGATGATAGCATGTGGATCAGAGTTGGTACCAAGTGCGTTCACCGCCTGCTCTTTCCTTTCAGGTGTTGCCTGTTGTAGAAGACCTATAGTGCCTGTTGTAGAAGACCTAGAATGCTGTTGTAGAAGACCTAGAGTGGCTGTTGTAGAAGACCTAGAATGCTGTTGTAGAAGACCTAGAGTGGCTGTTGTAGAAGACCTAGAATGCTGTTGTAGAAGACCTAGAGTGGCGGTTGTAGAAGACCTAGAATGCTGTTGTAGAAGACCTAGAGTGGCTGTTGTAGAAGACCTAGAATGCTGTTGTAGCAGACATAGAATGCTGTTGTAGAAGACCTAGAATGCCTGTTGTAGAAGACCTAGAATGCTGTTGTAGAAGACCTAGAGTGCTGTTGTAGAAGACATAGAATGCTGTTGTAGAAGACCTAGAATGCCTGTTGTAGAAGACCTAGAATGATGTTGTAGAAGACCTAGAATGCCTGTTGTAGAAGACCTAGAATGATGTTGTAGAAGACCTAGAATGCTGTTGTAGAAGACCTAGAATGCTGTTGTAGAAGACCTAGAATGCTGTTGTAGAAGACCTAGAATGCTGTTGTAGAAGACCTAGAATGCTGTTGTAGAAGACCTAGAATGCTGTTGTAGAAGACCTAGAATGCTGTTGTAGAAGACCTAGAATGCTGTTGTAGAAGACCTAGAATGCTGTTGTAGAAGACCTAGAATGCTGTTGTAGAAGACCTAGATGCTGTTGTAGAAGACCTAGAATGCTGTTGTAGAAGACCTAGAATGCTGTTGTAGAAGACCTAGAATGCTGTTGTAGAAGACCTAGAATGCTGTTGTAGAAGACCTAGAGTGCCTGTTGTAGAAGACCTAGAGTGCCTGTTGTAGAAGACCTAGAATGCTGTTGTAGAAGACCTAGAATGCTGTTGTAGAAGACCTAGAATGCCTGTTGTAGAAGACCTAGAATGCTGTTGTAGAAGACCTAGAATGCTGTTGTAGAAGACCTAGAATGCTGTTGTAGCAGACCTAGAATGCTGTTGTAGAAGACCTAGAGTTCCTGTTGTAGAAGACCTAGAATGCTGTTGTAGAAGACCTAGAATGCTGTTGTAGAAGACCTAGAATGCTGTTGTAGCAGACCTAGAATGCTGTTGTAGAAGACATAGAATGCTGTTGTTGAAGACCTAGAATGCTGTTGTAGAAGACCTAGAATGATGTTGTAGCAGACCTAGAATGCTGTTGTAGAAGACATAGAATGCTGTTGTAGAAGACCTAGAATGCTGTTGTAGCAGACCTAGAATGCTGTTGTAGAAGACCTAGAGTTCCTGTTGTAGAAGACCTAGAATGCTGTTGTAGAAGACCTAGAATGCTGTTGTAGAAGACCTAGAATGCTGTTGTAGCAGACCTAGAATGCTGTTGTAGAAGACATAGAATGCTGTTGTTGAAGACCTAGAATGCTGTTGTAGAAGACCTAGAATGATGTTGTAGCAGACCTAGAATGCTGTTGTAGAAGACCTACAGGGCTGTTGTATGTGGTCTGCAGTGAGGATCTATGAGACCTAGCCTGTGTGAATCAGAAATTCTACACTGAACCGCTGTGGTACCCGAATTCAACCATGATCCTATGTGGTGAATGACTTCTACAAGGTTTGGTAATGAAGACTACAATTAACTTTCATTGTATATACTTCCACGCTGAAGCTGAACTTCCAATGAAAGATGCGGTTTATTTTCTTGATCTAGGGGACAAACCCCGGCTGGGGAAACGTCATAGCTCTGGGGGAATTTCAGCTTGACCATCAGTGTTGAATAACAATGAATCTTCTACGAGATGCCACTTGAACGATTTATGATGTCACAGTGATACGTCTTCCTTGAAAGCGTATAGACACTTAGCCAGTCATTATAATAGACAGTCATCAGGTTATTATATACCATTGTTCGAAACCAGACCCAGATGGAGTCCAGTTAATCTTGAGTGCCAGCCATATCTGCAGTTAGTTGTCTTCCAGAGAATAGAAGTCCACACTAGACACCTAGAAGACTGTGTTATGTGTATCCTGGGGGATTTTCTTATAGTCATGGTGTGGAAATCCTACGTCACCCAGCCAGGGGTCAAGCATCACTTGACCATAATTAGTGATTGTTACCAGACTTTATTTTCAGCTATTGTCCAGGTGCATCAGGAGATACCTCATGGTCGAGGATCTCCCATCCAGACTGTGTAGGCAGAGCAGTCAGAGAGACAATAGAGACCGAGATTCTCGCAATTGTAGTGGTGTGTTCTTAGTCCAGTCATCGGAGTCCTGGTGGCTAAATCCCATCGTTTGACCACCGGTTGCTTGCGGCAGAACAGTCCACAAGTGTTCCAGACGGCAGTGCTGGGAAGGGCCGGGTGAGTCTTCTGGACCGACTCGACGGAAACACCTGCAATTCTTCTGCTATACCTGATGATGACCCAGAATCATCTCTGACTCTATCTCTAACCTTTTTTCTAGATTGTATATAGATCATTTCCTATCAGGACGTTCCTTTCCGACCTGTGTCTCTAGTTTACATTAAATTGTTGAATTGTTGACATGTCTGCTATACAGTTATTTGGTGTGATCTTGGACGAGGCCTGAGAGTAAAGTTCCAAGGTAGAGATTTAGGATCTGGGGGGGGGGGGGGGGGGGGGGGAGTTGTAGACGCATGCACTTGTCACCTTGCTGAGGAGGACAATAATAGTAGTATCAGTGTATCTACCTGTCCAACCCCTGAGGTTAGTATACACGTGGGTTACTGGAATCCCTCGGGGCTTGTGTTCATTCACAACAACCGAGGCCATCCTGTTACAGAAGCGTCAACAGAGAGAACAAACTGAAGTATCTATGAATCACATTGACAGGAGTCTGTCCTTCAAGGACCATGTGGAGACCAACTGCTACGAATAGACTCAAGATGCTGCAGGCTAAGTCATATTTACGTCAGCCTAACAAACCAGATTAGGCACACAAAACCTTGTCCTCAGCTGGAGCTGAAAGGGGACTAAATGTTCATGCACTCAGACAAACGAAGAAGAGCAAGATTAGCATTGGTATGAGAGAAAGGGCTTATGCTTTATCTCGTATCTATAACTATGTGTACATGTCATTGTCAATGGGTGAGAGGCGGAGTAAAATTCCTCAATGAATACTTCCTCTGTAAATTAATATTCATTCCATGAACATAACAATACTTGTACCATCTTATACTTTCATGCATTGTAACCACTAACCAGCATGGGAAATATCCTTTAAAATATTGCACCCCTATTTGGAAAAGTAAGTAAGGGATGATATGCTTTCATGCATTGTAACCACTGATTAGCATGGGGAAATATCATTCATATTATCACACACCTGTTTAGAATAATAGGTAAAGAAAAGAAAATGGCGGAGGAGATAAGAAGGAATTGAACAGGAACTGTAAACTTGCAAACTAAACATCTGATGCAGCCCTGGTTTGGCAGTATGAGTTAACATAAATGACCATTCCATCATAACTTCCATTCTGTATCATTGTGTTTAGGATCGCACCTTGATGTGTAGATTTTACTCATATGTCTTCATCAGACCTCTAAGCTTTGTCACTTCCTGTTGTCTGTATACTCTATGAGAATATCAGAGCATACAGATCACTATGACTGCAAGAGCAAAAGAAGACTGGCTTTCCAGATAACAGACGTCAGTCAAAGTTTAGATTGAACCAGTACAAAGGAGAGACACTGTAGTAGATCTCAACCTACAGATACTGCCTGATTCTTCTTCTTTCTAAAACTTCTACCTGTAGCCATCTTTTCATTCGTGTCAACTGCATTAACAACTTCAGTTTGACCACATATTAATTGTCAGCATTATGTTTATTCAAAAAGGTGAGGAAGGACGATGTTTGCAGAATAGATGGAAGGATAGACTGGTGAATAGAAGATGGACGAATCCTGAACAACAATTCCAAGTATCAGTCTGAACGAGATTAGGGAAACTCACCATTGTGTCCGAGATTTGGTCACTTTTCCCAACATTGTAATCCTAGAGTCAAGATACGTACTCCGAGTCGGAATTACATGTCATAGTGGAATTGCCAACCCAAAGTCTCCCGCAAATATCTAAGTGCTAATTTGTTTTTGGACGTTCTATCGAATCCATCAAGTCATACCAATACACACCAACATCAACCTAAGATGAACATGGTCAACATCTGACTTATTCATAGTACAATACCAAGGACTGACAACTTTAGTACAATTTAACTCAAGTCTATTGTGTTAGAGACATTTTATTTCAGTGAAACATGGATCCTTGTACATTATCAAGTGATTAAATGAGAGACTTTGGTAGGAGAAGAACTATGGAAAAGATTAGAGTGACATTCTTTAACTTCTACTCTCTCAAAACCAGCTGTGTGATAAATGATCTGAAATGAACATTATTATTCCTCAAGCTGTGTGTATATTGATGTGTTGTTTATGTTTTAAAGATGCACCAAATGCTACTTCATCCACAGGATTTATAGTAAATAAACTGCTGTTAATTTACCTTATTTTCTTGTTAAGTACCTAGCGATGTGCCAACTTTTCATATGTGTTTAATTATTATTATTAAACAACATTGAAGAATTTGGAAAGGAAAGTGGCTGGGTAACCACGAACAGTCAGTACATTCCTGGTCTGTTGTAAGCTCCCAGGTTCCAAATTGTTCATAAGAGAGAACTTTACAATATATATATATATATATATATATATATATATATATATATATATATATATATATATATATATATATATATATATATATATATATATATATATATATATATCCTGTAACCGTTTCACTTTCTTAAGGAAAATGGGTACAGGTGAGGGTTCGTGAGCTAATCATTTGTTCTCCTTTTTTGGGAGGGTGAGAATTGGAGTAGAACCATCAATATAACCGGGAACTCCCTTGATATCCTGAGCTACCCTGGGTCACTTTGTCTTCCAACGACCTGTCCACTCCATATGAAATTAGCCCCATTACTCTAGCATGACTTCATAAAGGGGCAGGCTTCAGTGGGCACTGCACCTTCCTCCCCAACATACCACAGTCCTCAACCTCAATTCGTTTGAGTTCAATGGGCACTATATCGACCAATTTAGCGGGGTGGCCATGGGTACTTCTTCTTCTTCTTCTTCTTCTTCTTCTTCTTCTTCTTCTTCTTCTTCTTCTTCTTCTTCTTCTTCTTCTTCTTCTTCTTCTTCTTCTTCTTCTTCTTCTTCTTCTTCTTCTTCTTCTGCGTTCATCCGGAGTTTTTTTTTTTCGTACGTGATTGCGTTGTGCCTGTTTATAGCAGAGCTGCGTTCTTGCGCCGTTAGGCCGACACATTTAACTTCTGCGGGCATTTGTTGACCGGGTTAACCTTCCCGGGGACATGGGTACTAAGATGGGTCCTAGTTATGTCATGGGCTATCTGGAGCACCAGGTTTCGAGTAAATACACCGGTAGGCTCTCAGAGCTCTACAGGAGGTACATCGATGACTGCTTCGGTGTTTCAGACTTGCCCTAGTCTGACCTCCAGAACTTCATTGCCCTTTTCTCCGACTTTCATCCCAGTATCAAACTTAGCTC